>PYHW01010767.1:3179077-3195573 GCA_013186435.1 Turdus rufiventris
AAATTACATATCACTTTGGGTCAGGATTTTCAATGTCCCATTTAATTTCATTTGAAGCAAAGTTGAATGCTTCACACCTCATGTCTTTTTTCCTGTCCTTCCTTCTACACTGACAACCTGTGGGAGAGGAATCTATATGCCAAGTTGATGTCTGCATAAGCCCAGAAGGGAAATTTCATGTAGGACAAATTAGACCATTCATTTTCCAACTAGGTACCTTTGTATAGAAGAAAAAGTCTACATAGGGGTTTTTCAGTATTGCAGTATCTCTAGAGATCCTAATCCTTGTAACACACGTACATTGTCAGATGCTTGGGGTAGTTAATAAATAATTATGTGCTATTGCTGCATTTTTGATCTCTCCTAAAGAGGGTGAAAGTCAACTTCAATACTTCAGAATCCAAATCTACTTGAAGTAGATATGACTATTTCACATTCCTTATTACTATGTGCTATACAGTTGCAAATATAATAGTATACTTGACTTATATCAAGATAAAACTTTTAAAGTTCAAATTCTAAAGAGGAGATTCAATTTAGATCCTTTACTTAAATCAGTTTGGGTTAATACACTTTCTTCCTGTTCCGAACTGTAACTCACATCACAGCATCTAGAATTTTATGCTTTGTGAAAATTTTTCTACCAGTGGAAGCCATGCAGGCTAAGCAAACACACAGTTTTCCTGGGGAGGGCTACAGTCTTTATCAACCCAGGAAATTTCTGCTATTGAAAGATTTCATGCCGGAACAAGCTGCACACATCATTACCCTCATGCAGTTAGAATGCTGCTTGCTGAAATCCATAGCAAACCAAACCAGAGTCGACCTGGCATGTAATGAGCTCACCCAGGGGCAATGCAACACAGAACTGTATCTTGAAAGCAAAATCTATCCTGGAACTAACATTTATGTTTCAATATAAAATTGTGACATTACATAGGTTTTACACTCCCCTTGATTTGTGTTTATAACACAACAGGGGATTATTCTCCTTTGATGGAATATGCCCTTTGGTATTCTTGGGTATGCACATGGAGCTTATTTTATGATAACACAAGTAGTTTTTAGGATGTTTTTATTTAAACCTGTGCATTATATTTGAATGAATTTTTTAAGTTTCTGAATATTTAGAAAATATCTACAAACTAGATAATTTTAGGATCCCATCTGATACAAAACTATTTTGATCTGTATTTCAATTAAAGGAATTGTGTTGTGAAGGAGATTATAATTTTTAAAAATGTGGCGGTACACTTAGATCTGATTTTGCAAAGGTATAAATAATTGAGTGGTTTTGCATATCCTTCTTTCCCTTCTATCCCTAGGATGCATATTCTTAAACAACAGGGTTCTCTGAACTATATTTTCCTACATCCTGTTTTGTGGAGAGCAAAAGAGGAGGGGCAGGGAGAGCGTATTCAAAAATATAAGAGAAAAAACACAATGTAGAATAAAGTTTGTGATTCTTCTGTGTCTTCTTTACCACTGACTGTGGCAACCACCGCTGGGCTTCTTTTCTCTTATTCATTCTCTCATTCTACACTATTTCACCTTCTCTTAAGATAATCTTAAGTTTATAGAAGTTCCTACATGTCCTAACAAGGTACTGGAATCTGCTGACGACTCACTGAAAACCATTTTGGAACAATGGGAGAATAAACCCTAATTTCCTCTGTCCTCTTTCAGTTTTATTAAGGCACAATCAGGTAATAGGAATTGCACACCAAAATTTAAGTTTTAGGAAGCGGGAAATGCAAGCTTACTGCAAATTAGCCTTGTGGCTAAATTGTATGCAAGACAGCAAAGAACATTTATTGATTAAGTCAATCCCCACATCTGTGGCTTCAGCTATGTCATCAAGCTGTCTTGTTTCTGCATTCATCTAAGGTTCTATTTCAGTGATTGTCTTTTCCATGATAACTTGATTGTCAGCCCCAGTTTGGTGTGATTCAACTGGTTCTTTAGAGAGAAATCCTGTGAACAAACCAGAGGAGAGTTTTATGTCGACAATGATACTTTCCAAGAATTGTAATCAAAGAGACTGAGGTTTTGGGAGCAAGATAATTCTATACTGGAATCTTTTATATGTCTATAAGGAAATGTGATGGATGAGAAGGCCGCAGGAGCCAGGATGCAGGAGGAGGAGCTGAAGTCAAAGTACAACTGTTAGTCTCGCTGATTAGCATTTCAGGTTTCCAAGAGAAGCAGGTCTGCCAGACTTCCATCTAACCTGCAAGACAGAGTCCCTTGCATGTTAGGTCGAGTTCTGGCTGTGCCCGTTGGATAAGAAGTGAGTTTATTGTGTTTGCCTGTTTCTTGATCAGGAGACTAGTCCCCCCTCCACCTTGTGGTAATCTGCATGGTGTAGTCGTGTGATTCGGGTGTGAATGCAAAAAAAGCCTTCCGAGGTAAATTCCTGTCAACCTCTTTCCATTTATATATAGATCACCTATGGAGACATTTCTAATACATCAGTGAATGAAGCTTTGATCTACAACTTAAGACACGTCCCCCTGCCTTTTCTGCTGTCTCTTCCATGCACATCTAGTCCAATGTAACCTTTGGGGCACACTGAGAAGGCAGCCAGCCATAACATTCTGTTTTGTCATGTGCAAGTGAGTAATGGCCTTTTGTTTTCCAAGCATTTCAACCATAAATTTTCATCAAAGCAAAATCATTGAAATAAAATTTTGCACTTCTAAGTAATGATGAAATAATCCTTTCTCTTCATTCTGTAGGCAATTGGGAGCTTTTCCTACACTGTGAGAGGACAAATCACAAAAATGTTTTATTCTTCTCCAAAGCTACACAGTGACATTTCAGGCTGAAAGTTTGCAAGATGCTTGGTAATGGTAATCAAAGCAGACTATGTAAGGTTAATATGATATTGGCATTTCCATGGATAGTCTTGTCTACACCAACAAAATCTATGATGGATGTCTTAGGGAGGCACAGGCTTTTGTTTCGTACTCTGAAGATTTGCCTGTATTTCAAAATTGATTATAGGTAGACAGCTTATTTAATTAGAAACATATTAAGTATATCAAGGTACAAGCCCGAATTTATACTGTAGTGTCTTACATAATAATTTATTATGTATTTCTGAATTATATGTTTATACAGCATATTTAGAAGATTTTCTTCCTATGTCACAAAATTCTTTGTCTTATTAGTATGTATTGGCTCTTCATTTGTGACAGGACTTGAAAATATGCTTCCTGACAAGAAATCAAGCTTGTCCATTCTGGGTTAGAGAAACATCTGTGTGGTCCAACATCATGATGGAGGTCAGGAATGAATATTTCAGCAGAAAATATAAGTACCAGACATTACCCAGACATGGGGTAATCTGCACTGCAGTGTTAAGCATTACCCTGAGCTTGACTAGAAATAAATAGATGCAAACCTCAATGCAGGTGGTTTCATACCTTTTTTGTAGTTAATAGAGTATAATAACAAGAACTTTGAAGGTTATTTGAATGTCACCTTCCCTCTTGAATCTCAGTAGGCTAGTCATGGCAGCTCCTGTCCAATAAGGCAATTGTAAACTATGAGAGCATTTCCATTCCCAGTTTTGAACCTATTACCTTTCAATGCCATTAAATAGCTTTTCACTACCTTTCAATGTCATGAAATAGCCCTCTTATTTTATTTTTCTCTTTCTTTTTCTTGTGTTATGAAGTGGAGAACAGTAACGTTATACAGAATGCAGCTTTCAATCTGTAGGTTGTTCCCCTGAGGAAGATACCTTTCACAGCCTCAGCTCTTCAAGAATGCTCTCTCATGTTGTGGATAATTGCTCTGGCTTATTGCAATAGATCCTCAGATGAGTCCTGGCTCCACCAGCTGCTTTGTGTAGTATTCCTAACGACCATGGTATACTTAGACAGCTTGTGAGGACAGACATTTCCTTCATGAGCCTGGGTATTGAAATGCATTTCCCCACAGGTATTGTTTATACTTTCAACGGGTGACTATGTTGATGTGTCTTTCTAAAAAGTAGCTATTAAGTAAGATGCTGAATAATGTTCTTTAAAGCTGGTGTGTATGAATGGCCGAAACATTCTAATCTGAAGGCAAATTTAGGAAGTTTGCTTGTGGGTGTCTGTTCACAATCTCTTCATGAGAGTACTTCCTTAGAGTGGAATTTATGAAATTATAAAATAAAAACATGTGAAGACTTTATTTTGAACTACAGTAGAAGAAATGATGAGACCTATTACTTGGAGATTATTGTACTTGCTGTTGTAGTGAAACTCAGTGTGACTATTTTTTGCATTGTATAGTTTGGTTTTTTCAGTGTTGATTTTTTTATATTTACACTTACAGGCATCAAATCTATGACTATGCTGAGACAGAGGTGACATTTATACAAGGAATAATAACAGGCCTGTTTAATTTACTGGGCACTGAGACCTACTGGCATGTAATTGGCTCATGTCTAAAAAAACATCTCAAACTCCAATCCAGAGGGTTGCATAAAGCCTATTGGGAATGGTTCCTGGACCACACTGACTGGTAAAGCATGCTTGAAATTTGTTTATGGAAACTACTAGCTTAAAACAGAATGCATTTTTTTATTATAAAAAAAAATCTATTGAAAGGGTTTGAGTGATTTTAATTAAGGACATTATACTGACATTCAGATAAATAAACCATTAACATTCTGCTGGACTGTGGAAGATAAAGTTTCTCCAGATTGCATGATGTCAGTCTTGACTTTGAAATTCTGATAAGAATATGAAATTGAAACACTGGCATTTAAATTAAAAACTACTGTTCCTGAGCTGTGCTCAGTAGCAGCTAGTTGTGCATACTGCTAATGCAGTGATCATATTGTGGTGGGCATTAGGGTTGGAAGGAGTATTGAGAGATTATCTTGTTCTTTCCTTGGCCAACAAGGGGAAATGATGGCTAAATGCTTCCAGTGATGGAGAGATTCTAGTCTCCCCAAGTACATATTGCAGCACGTAAATGCAGTTCAATTGGGAAATATTTTCCTAAATTTCTTTTCCTTCACTTTAAGTCCACAGTGATACAAAGAAAAAAATTAAATCGAAATAGCCTTTCACTTAATCTGCTCATTTTAATTGCTTCTTTACTCGTGTATAATACATGACAATATTCATGCAGTCAACCATTCCTATGTAAGCCCATTGAGCTGCTATTAATTTTAGAAAATTACTCTATCATTTAATTCTTTGAAAAGCTAATAACCACTCCTCATTTGGGTAGGATTGCATGAAAATGTAGGAAAAAATCTTGCTATTTTCTCTTTGAAGGCAGACATGATTGTGACATGGGATTTTACTTAGAAAAGACCCTTTAGAGACCTGTTCAACACAGCTTTCTAGTTTTGTAATGATATGTATTTATGAACTGCTTTTTGAAAAGAATTTTGAAGCAACTAAGTATATACCTATGGCCAGTTTCTTCTAGAGCTTATCTTCTTAATTTGAATACTCAGTCCTCATCTTGTATATTCAGAGTCCCCTAGAGTCAGGATCCTAGATCCTGAGTCTAGGATCAGGATGTGCAGGACAGTGCTGTTGCTGGGAAAACTTCACAGTACTGGAACAAGATGCAGATGCAACACTGACTGTCTCCCAATAAAATCACATTTGAAGATGGCTAATTTTATCCTGGTCTGAATGTTGTGACTGGATATATGATACAGGAAACAAATTTCTCAGAGGAGAGGAAGCCTTCCTGAAGATACATGTGTGGTAGCAGAAGTGAGGAAACTGAGGAAAGAATGTTTGAGGGGATAGGATGGCTGGGGAACCTTCAAGGAAAACTAGACTGGGAATGTGGTGTCTCAGCAGTGACAGGAAAAAGAAATTTCTACAGGTGATACTGAAGGACTGAGGGGATGTGGAGAGGAAAACATCTCCACTAAAATCATCTTAGAGAAGAAAACTTCCCAGACCTTTCCCACAAAATAATTCCAAAATCCTGAAAAGCCCTTTGACTTCCTTAATCCTGTCCATTGCTTACAACTTCAGGCTTCCTTCTCCTATCAAAAAATTCAGCTGTCCAAAAGCAATTTTGACTATCCCTTTCCAATTATTTTCCACCATTCTCAATACCATCAAAATACTGAGTTGTACTGCCTTCTACTTTAGCTGCTTTGCCCTCATGTCCTATGAAATATTTCACTTTGTCTATATTTCTAAGCTTCCTTTGAATAGTGTAAATACCTAGCTGGGGCTGCTTGGAAAATGAAGAATATCTCTGGGTATTCATGGGGAAAAAGAAGCAACCTGGCAGCAGGTGAACTGCAGAAAGTGAACTGTTCCTGAGAATGGTTTGAACAGCAGGATAAAAGTGGTTATGTAGAGGAAACAGCAACTCTTAAATTAATAATGTGAACAAATAGAGAAACAAAGTTTTTCCCCTTTGCTTGAAGTTAAACTTTTCCTTGTACCATCCTCAGTGATACTGAGATAATAATATATCTATGCTGTAGAGACTTTGATCATAATTGTAGCATTTTCTTCCTTTAATCTTTTAATTCCAACCTTAAAAACTCCCCCTAACTCTTTCAGTATCTCCTCATAAATGTTTCTTTTAATACTAATAGCTAGTCACATTTCAGACCGAATTAAGGACCTTCTTTTAAACTCCATGGGACCCTTTTCATGGCAAACATTCAAACTAGGAGGATATTATAATAGCGTTAGGAACACTTACATAAATTTTGCTCTATGAAAGAAATATAAAGGGAATAAACAATAAATGATGAAGTGTCTCTAAAGAGATCAATCACAGAAAGCCAGCTGAGTTGGTGACTTTTTTCCTTATTCCAGAATAAATGTAAAAAAAAAAAATTTAGAATGCACACCACAGTCCTGGCATAAGAAGTGATCTTTTTTTTTTTTTCTCCTGTGAAGTTTTATTATTTGTATCTTCATGTATTTATTGTTTACTTGATTCTGCCTGTGACTGACTCACAAACAGATGGACACAGTGAATTCCTGGAGAAGTCCTGCAGTTTGATTGGATTGTTTATATGCAGATTTTGGCTAAGCCTAGGGAAATATAACAAGGAGAAAAGTCTGAGGTCAAAATTTAGATGCAGGTGTTTTCATAAGCTTTCAGCTCTAGTTCTGCATTTCCATATGGGTGTGCATTTGTTCCCATATTTGCTCACATGGCCCCAGTAATTTTATTTTTATTAGCAATAACCTTTCTTTCAACAACTACGTTACACATGACTTGTTTGGTTTTTATTTGAGAAAGAGTGTCCAACTTTTTTTAAAGGCATGAATTCACCACAGTCATGCAGAAATATTATAAGACATAATCTCCATTGTCCTATGACATTAAGGTATAGATGATCAAAACTTGAAGTCTCTGCTTTATCAAATCACCCCAGGTTTGGGCCAGAACATGGATGAAACATGGCAGTGTGTCAACCAACCAAACCATTCTGTACCTCTTCAGTTTCATTTTAACCTGTGTACCAATTACAGTTTGTAGCTCTGAATAACCCAGTTCGTTACACACAGCCCTTCCTCCCAGCATTGTTGGAAGATTAAGAAAGATTAAACAAAGTGACTTTGTGCATAGTTAAGGCAGTTGTTGTTGGCTGGTTCCTTTTCCATTGTGCAAATGTTGTCTACCTGAGGATGGTTGCTGTTAGTCACACTACACTGCTAATGGGTGAGCTTTATGGTTTTGGTTTCTCCCTTCCAAGAGGGTTCTGGCATGTGGATTCATGCTGTGTATGAACTCACCTTCTGAATCCCTTCTGTATCACCAGTCCAAACAAATGGTACTCCCATGGAGCTCTGCATGCAGCTGCCAACTAAATTATAGTGAGGAATCAGGTGGTTTTCCAGCTACTGGTTCCCCTAGATTGTGGAGACACTGCATCTCACTACATTATATCACACTGAAAGATGGATTTTTTATTTTTAATATTCTCTTGGGAGCAGAGGATATGAGTCCCTAGATTAAAGATATATCCTAATTTACTTTGGCAATTTTCAAATCCTGTCTTTGTTCTCAAGAATTTTTGACAGTCAGTAAATAATACACTCAGTTGTAAAGAAAGGATCCAGATTTCCGTCTCTGTATATTAAAATTCCCTGCTCAGAAATATAATTTTTTCATGTGTATCCTTCTAAACATTGAGTTTTTATATAAAAAATTATCTAATCTTGGATCCTAGATACTGCTTGATAAGGAAGCAGTGCAATGGAATGGCATCATACATAAGGGATAGAATGTAAGTGATCCTGCATGAAGACCAGGATTTGATTTATTTTCCTAAATTTAATCAGTCATATAAAACTTACAAGTCAATATAATATTTGATAATAAAGGGCTATTTTGCCATTAATATCTATTATTTGTACTGTGATTTGGCCTTGAATTAAAAGTCTCCTACATGCAAGCATATGGTCAAAAGAGAATTCCAATTCCAACCAAGTAGGGTGAAAGCATGAAGGAAACATTAGAAGGAAGCTTTAGTGCTGCTCTGTAGGTAGGATTCATGAACTTGTCAGGAAGATAAAAGCATTAGGAAAAATGGTAATTCTTTCTGCTATGTAACTTAAGGACAGTTTGCTTTCCTGGGGTTTTAAGAGGATTTTTGGGTGTTAGTTCCCTGTATCATTGTATAAAGAGGAATAACAATTCTGTCAAATCTAAGTCCCCCAAAATTGTTCATGTGTGGCCTGTCAAGATCTCTGTGGTTGTCTTAAAAATAGTGAATCTTTGCAACAATAAAACAATATCTGTTATAATCCAAAGTTTTGAGATTTCAAAGTAAATTTTCACTTCAATCAGTAGGACTTGATTTTTTATTTTTAATTTTTATCCCATGACACTGTGAGCTCAGAAAAAAATCAAGTATCGTGACACAAAAGTATGATATTAAAAAAAAACAACCCATAATTAGACCTGGTAGGTTTTAGAAGATGTATGTTGCCTGTGTCCTATACCTTTCCAAGAATGTCATGGGTATGTCATGCAATAAAGAATAGGAGAAAAGTACATTGAATGCTGCTGGACTAGGACTGCCATGTTGAGTTCATAAACACATAGTAAAAACCTCATCTATCACACCCATCACTCTCTAGCCATGGAGGGAAGAATGGTCACCCACCTGCTCCCAGCTCTTGCAGTTTCTGCTTGGGGTGGAGCCTGAACAGACTAATGTCTGACTAATTGTCTTTGCTGCACCTCAATTCTGCCAACAAAGGTAGCTCAGGATTCTGTCTGTTGGGTACTAACAAATAAAATTGGAAACAAAATAGCTTAAGAGCTTTTACTAACAATTTACAGCAATAAATATAATAAACATACAGCCACTTTTTTAATCTTTTCAAGATCTTGATACTAACATTATATTACTTTACATTTCCGTGTCAAGATCAGTAAGAGCAACTTGAACCCTGGCAGGAAGGGTACCTGCCAGAGATCATATAAATCACATCTAGAGCTTGTATTAAATGGTATGTTTCTCATGAGTGATATATACTCTACAGAATAGATGCTGCATGGTGTTTAAAGTGCCCAGTGTGTGGTAATGCTTTTTCTCCCTATTCAGCACACATCCAATACTGATTTGAGGAAATGCCTTGCAGGCTGCTAAAAGTTTAGCAGCACTCAGAAGCTCTGTGTCTCTTGCTTGCATTCTTCTTCATGCTGAACAAAGACAGTTTCAAGCCAGCAGTCAGGTAGCATTAGGAAAAGATGCATATGCAGCCAACAACTTGTTCCTGGAAGATTGCAGCCTGGGATTTTTCAAGCATGGAGCCATCCTGCCCTGGTGGACTGACATGCATCAGCAGCAGACCAGGCACTGTGAACACTTTAGAGGGCGAGCTAAGCAAGCACAAGACTATGTCAGTACAGATGTCCTTAACATTTTTGCATTGTGGCTGTGTTCACAAGATTAATGTCCCCAGAAGAGATTCACACAGTGATAAAGATATCTAGCTGAATTTAGAGGTTGAAAACAGATCTAAACCATATCAAGTTACTGTGTGCTTGTCTGGATTTCTTGCTGTCAGGCTAAGGCCAGACAAAGTCCATGTGAGAAACATTTCATTAGAGATGAGTACTGGAAGGAAAACCAGGGGTGTTACAAAGGTGAATTAAATAATGTGAAGCTTGTAATGATGATGCTCTTCCAAGATGAGAGTGGGTGGAAGGTGGAAGGAGGATTTCACCCAGCAGGAAAGAAACAAAGAGTAGGTTTGGCCAGTGGTCAAGTGCTCTATACAGTCTAATCTTGACTCTTAACAAGACTTGTTCTTTAGGCTGAGAAATACTAGAAACACTAAAACCAGCAACACATTGGGGGTGTGGGCTACAGAGACCATTCTGTCCTACAGGTACCTACCTGAGGAAATTGTACATGCTGAAAGACTGAGCATGCTGATGCCAGACTTCATCAGGCATGGCTGTATTTTTGCAGATTTCCATCAGAAATGAATTGCTAGAGCTGAGCCCAGTATGGAACATGTCTCTCAGGTAAGAACCCACTCAAACCTATCAGTTAGTTTAGCTTAGAGACAGCTTCCCTTTTACTTTAGCTCTCCCTTTCAGATTAAAAACAGCACTTTTTTTTTTTTTTTTTTTTTTTGGCCTTACCAATAGCAGTTCCTGGAGGAACAAGTTCTTCTTTAGTAGATTTGGGATAGAAAAGTTGAAAAAATAAAAAATCTCAGGCACTGGCTCCCTCTCAGCCATATGTTTGATGCTGCTTGTTATATCTTCCATTATGTTTAATCCCTCTGTGTTTTCAAGAGACAATAGATCTTTTTTATTTTTACACCTGACTGATAAAAAGTTTAACTATTTACCTCTGCTCAGTAAAATTTTTCATTATTATTGTAATAAAAAAGGAAAACAAGTTCATTGAAATTCATGCAATTTTGTATTTTAAAATACAGTTCTAATTTAGCTCTGTTTCAAACCACTGAACAACTCTATGTTATTTGAAGATTTTATAGACCTGACTTTGTAAAAATCACAGAAAGATTGAAGCCAAATAGTTACAAAATTTCCTAAGGAAAGCAAGGAAGTATGCTGTTTTAGAACAATTTGAAATATTAAAAAATGAGCATTAAGTTTTCAGATCAGAAGAAAGAGATGTCAGGGACAAAATGTTATATTCTGTCAATACAAAAAAGCCTTTCAAGAAAATAGGCCTTATAAAAACAAATTAGAACTAGAGGTGAACAGCTTTATAGGGCTGCATTCAGCAAAGAGAGATTACACAACAACAACAACAGTAACTGCACTGCAGAAGCCTGAGACATTTCATTCAGTTCTGGCAAAACACAGAAGTTCTGGTAACAGCTCAGTTTCCTCATGAACTTGAAAAACTGGGCAAGAATTCTGATGGCAGAAGATTCAGTCATGAGAGGGACAGTGTTTCCTGCCTGTGACCCTGCATGAGACTTTGCTGTGGTGCGTTGACCCTGGCTGGACACCAGGTACCCACTGAAGCCTCTTTATCATTCCCCTCTTCAGCTGGAGAGAGGAGCAAAAATGCAGCAAAAGGATCGTGGGCAGAGACAAAGTCATGGAGAGGGATTACTCACCAGTTACCATCATGGGTGAAACAGCCTCAGCTTGGGGAAATTATTTTAGTTTATTACCAATCAAAATTTTCCCCGGAAATAGAGAAGCTTCCAGCAACTTCTCACAGAAGCTATCCCTATAGCTCCCCAATATCAAACCCTTTCCACACAAATGCAGTACAACTGTGGACTCTTGCAATAGACAGGGACCGAGGTCATGAGATACATGTTGGAAAACAGGAAAAAAGACCATTATTGATGATTTCTGCTGCATTTACAAGTGTGTTTTCTTAGTTAAACCATACCAACAAGATATATCTAGCAACATAGCAGTGTAGGAATATTCTGGGCAGAAATCAGCTGTAATATTTAAGAGTATGCACCTCTGTGAGGATATATATCTCTCTGCCACTTCAAATTTTACTGTGTATCTCATTTGAAAGTGAAATCATGAGCCAGAGACCGACACTGAAGGTACACACTGTAATGCTGGTCCCACAGCAGCAAGCTCAGGCTGAAGGGTGCCAACAAGGCTTGGCATAAGGGCAGCTCAGATCAGAGAGCAAAAGTTCTGTTTTCCTTCAGATCACCCATTAATGACTGGGGAATGAGTCAATAGAGAAGAATGGGCAAGACTCTTTAAAGACAGCAATGCCCTATGTACATTTGTCAGTGTCCCCTTCCAAAAACCAGCCCACCTATACATCCTGGACTGGAGAGTTACTGAAATTTCTATCTTATTGCAATTCTCTGTGCCTAGTTTCAATGCGGAGCAACGACCAGCTGATTTACTGTTTTCCTGAAGAATCCATGCACTTTGCTACCCTGCCAAAAAGGATTTAAGCTCCTTTACTGAGCAGACCACTGAAGCACTGAGAACTATGAATCAAAATGCAGAGCAGCAGCAGGGATATGAACAAGGTGGGAGTAGACCTCTGCTGGAGGGAGATTGGAAATTGTGGAACAAACTACCAGGGAAGGAGGCAGGCTGAAGACAGCAGGAACACTGAAGAAGCTGATGGTCAAGGCAGCAGAAAAATCAAAGAAAAATATTTAGCACGACTTAAAGGCAGAGTAGGGAGAGAGTTGTCAGGGGAAAAGCATGGAGATGTTAGAATTCAGCAGCATGAGGGGCAAAGGGTTGGTCTGCATAAAGAAACAGTTCTTGGCCAGAGGTAGCTAAAGTTCGAAATCCCTGGCAGTTCTGGTGTGACTACTTAGGTGATCGATCACCTCAGGACCCAGAGAGTTGCAGCAGCTCAGCCTAGAGAAGACCTTGTATTTATGACATATCAGCTCATCTGACTTGCTTTTATTGAAGAGAGTGCTTGACTGAATAGTTACACCAGCAGGTCCACAAGGCAGTAACCCCAGCAAATAGTGCAGATTTAGAATAGAACAGCTGGGAACGAGCCAGGGCTGGCAGTGTCTTCACTTGGCTCTGCTGCAGTCAGATCAGGATGTGTGACCACAGCCTCAATAGAGTGATCAGCCGCTCAGATGAAAAAGGGTAATTACCTTTGGAGATGCTTTGTTATTTTGGTGCACATGTACTAAATTGTGAGAAAGCAGCATGGCAGGTTTTTTTCCTTTACTTGGTTCCTGAGAAAGAAGGCGACTCTTCATCACTTTCCTGTGATTACAATGTTCAAAAATAAGCTTCACTTCTCTTTATTAAGAAGATCCAGAACAAATTATTGAGAAACTTCCTGTGTTTTTATTAAATGAGCCTGCAGATTTCTGAATGTCCACTATCATCCTCGCTGCTAGAAGCTTTCACCTCCCTTTTGACGAAAGTTTGTCCTCTCTGGTTACTCTTCCTCATGGTAGGGAAGGTGATGACCTTTTTATGTGAAAGTTGTGCTCCCTCTGTTGCACTCAGGACTCTGAATTACTACTGTGGAAGCACCCTGAACAATTTTTCCTTTCCTCAGCTTTCAGGCTGTGTCACGTTTTTGTTCAGTGACCACACTGAGTCCCTACCATTTTGACTTCCCTTTTCTTTTGGTGTGTGTGCCTTTCCCCCTGCCACCTCAACTCACTCTTTTCACATCCCTTGTTTCAGGATTATGTGGTGCTGAAACTGCAATGACTCAGAGTCACTCTGGGTGGCTGGAATGGCAGCAGAGCTGAGCACTATGTGGGGAGGACAGAGGGCTCAGGCAAGGCGTGATGCTGAGCTCTGGGGTTGGGACACTGCCTGGCAGCCTTACAGGCCACCAGGGCAGCTCTGGAACTTCTGACTCTGGTTCTTTTGATTCTGGCTGAGCACTTTCTCCCTGTCAAGATTTTTAACTTTCTTCTGCAGTCACAGACAAAAAAAAAGATTTTTTTTTTAATTTGAGGGAAAAAACAACAACAAAAAAACCCCACCAAAGACAAAAGGAGGTAGATTTAGGCAGAGTTTCACCAAATTACATAATTCCTCTGAGAAGACTCTAGCAAATAGTTATCTATAATGATGAAACAATAGGAACAGAAAGACTTGTGGTGAGCTGATTGTGAACTCTTTGTTGATCAGAGTGGTACCCTATAGATTTTAGATTTGGAGGAAGTTTACCCTCCTACAGAGAAATGAGAGGAGTTCCAAAGAACTTTTTCTTCTTTTTTTGCTGCTTGCTGAAAGTTATATTCGATGATACTAAGAAGAAGCTGTACTGGTTGTGGCTAAATAAACTAACATCTATTTATTACACAAATGCATATTACTTTTTAACATAAAGTAATATGGTTCAGATATATAAAGATTCTGAAAAAGAAATTATCATTCTCATCTCCCATGGTTTTATCAATGTAAAAACCCTTCAATACATAAAAAAATTTGATTTTCAAACTTGTATGACTTGTAGTTTTGATCATAGCACTGTAATACTTCTTCATCTGGGTTTGTTTTAATAATGTCTGTAGCAGGTACACTGAAAATGTGTCTCTTCTGTAGGAATGAGGCTGTTTGTCCCTTTTATTAGAAGACTTCTGTTGGTCTCAGATTTATGGATCAGTTTTGTTTTCCTGTGTGGGATTTACTTGCAGTCAGGCTACTTGTCTGAACTTCTTTTCCTATCAATGGAAGGTAATACAATTTGCTGAAGTATGAGTCATCTCGTCCTTCAGCAGATTTCTAAGGCAGGTCAGATGAATCATTTTTCTTGGTACCTACTTCTCCCTGCTGACAATAAAGGGAATCTAACAGAGCAGCTCTGATATATCCCATACATGTTGTAAGTGTTTAAAACTACTTAAGATGAAACCCTCTTCCAGTGTTTGTGGAAAATGTACACAATCTATCAACACTAATTAGCTTCTGAGTGAAATGGAAGCTATGGGTACACAGCCTTCCAGCAGAGGTCTGTCCTCCAGTAAGGGAGTCCACGTAATCATATTGCCTGCAGTCGTGACTTTTGTCTCTTCAATAGGTTTATGGTGTACCAACCAAGGCTCTATGCAGAAAGGCTTCCTGCTATATTTCAGGGGAAATAAAAAACAGTGTTTAGCTTGATGAATTTCATCAACTGTATGGCAGTCTTCCAGCAAAACCTCTCATGCCTATTCTATTTAATTGGAAAAATCCTGGCCTGTTTTAATTGGGGCATTTGCTACCATGTAGGAGCAGTAACATTGGCTATCCTCTGAAATGGGTTATGAAAAATGTCAGTTAGGAAAAAGATAATGGGCTATACAAATTAATATAGATGAGATAATGATATTCTGATTGCCTTTATGGAAGTACCCACTTTTATTTATGGATTATATAAGGAAATGAGGCATTTAGCTTTGGTCCTCTGATTTAAGTCTGTCTGACTTAGATGTCTGCCATAACTTTGACTAGTTGAACTTGGGGAACCTGCATAGTGCCTAATCAATGCAAAGAATTATGTTCTGGGCTTAATTAAGCAGTAACAGACCATCCAGTAATGTTAATGCACACACACACGAAGTCAAAAAGACTAATTAATCTGACCTAAAGCTTCCTCCATCATTTATTATTAAACATTTGAGAATATAGAAAAACGCATAATGGGCTAATCAGATACGACCCTTTAAAATGAAAATATGGACTACGTGAACTGAAGACCAAAACTGTAAGACTTGAACCATTCCTCTTTGAATCTTAATGAACACCGGCTCCTAAAGAAAATGTGATCTAACTGTCAAAAGAGCTAGAGTTTTTCTAAAAGTCACAGTCTTAAGTGTTCCTGCTAGCAATCAAGACATCCTATTATCAAACCCACAACTGCAAAATTAGCATTTTGCAGTCAGAATTGTTGCATTTTTTTTCCCCACATTATAATTTGTAATAATTTTCATGTATTTTTTCTGCACTTAGACCTTCCTTAAGAAAATGGGAATATATTCACTAGCTTGCATAACCCAAAGCTAATAATGAGAGAATTTGGAAGATGGCCTTCCATGGGATCTCTTAGGTTGGAAGTGATCTCAGATAGGCATCTGCTCTAACATCCCTCTTAGAGTTAATACTGAATTCAGCATTTAGACCAGATTGTTCAGGCCCTCGTTGAGTCAGGTCTCTGAAGCCTCCATGGCAAAAAGTCTACAACTTCCTGGGCAGCCTGCCCCAGTGCTTGGCTGTCCTCACAGAGATCCTTGGGCAATTTCTTCCAGTTGGAACTTCTCCTCTTTTAGTCTGGAACTGTTATTTCTCTTTCATCTGCCATGTCCCTACATAAGAGGAATTTGCATTCTTGCTAACTTCGCTGTGGATATGGGCAGACTGCTCTGAGGTGTTCCCAAAGCCATCTAGTCTGTAGGTTGAACAACTTCTCTCGTAACTTCTGCTCACAGAGTAAGTGTGCCAGCCCTGACCATTCTGTTGACATTAACTCACTCTAGTTTACCAATGTCTTGTACTGGGAACCAAAACTGGGAGTAATATTCAAAATGTGATCTAATGAATATCAGATAAAGGTAAGTACAGTAGTTTCACGAATATAAGCC
>PYHW01010767.1:3216698-3257434 GCA_013186435.1 Turdus rufiventris
CACGGAATTCCCGGAGCAGTGGGGCCCCGTGGACGCTGCAGGGAGCGGCGGCAGCTGTGCCCTGGTCCCAGGGATGCCCCACGGAGCGGCGGTGGCCGTGCCCTGGCCCCGCGGACGTCACACGGAGCTGCGGAGGCCATGCCCCGGCCCCGGGGACTCCCCATGGAGCGGCGGCAGACATGCACAGGCTGGCCCGGGGGCCAATGGCTGCCGGGTTGAGGTGGGGCTTTGGCCAGCAACCGTGCAGGGGAGCTGGGGGCGGAGCCTCGCTGCAAAAGAAGGTGCGCTTTATAGTCCGGTGAGCCTTATCTGATCTACAATTTTGTGAATTTTGCTGACTCCTGGGGGGTGTGCCTTATAGTCCGGTGCGCCTTATGGTCGTGAAATTACTGTACGTTCTTATGAAGTATTTATAAAAGTTTTTAGTTTATAATTATTTATGAAGAAGACATGCTGCTTGACAGAAGTATCCTCCTGATAGAAGGAGACAGCACAGAGATGCTAGGGGAAGGGAGGGGAAAAAGAGACTCTAGTTAAGTACTGGCAAAATGAACGACTTTTGAAAAAAAAGATTATATATATTTTGATGTTATTTCTGCCTTTAAACTTAAAATGTTTCCTCTTTATGGCCTCATTGAACTCTACATTATTTTAAAGCATTTGATGGCCATTAAATGCAGAAGTGATCCCAAAGTTCACTTCGGTTTAGTTCCAAATTTTTAGTTTTTGCACAACTGGAATTGCCTAGTGCTCACTCTTTGCTGTTGTAGTTACATACATGAAGCTTGTTCCTGACTTGAGGGATTCTGAGTGACTTTAGTGCATTTACAGACTTCCACAAAGATTTGCCTGTCCAGTATTCTACAAAATGTCTGTATAAGAATTGAGAATTTGAGACTTACTTTTTAACTGACTTTTACACAGTGGAAATATTTACTTCATTATTTTCTGTGCTTTTGAGTTTCCCAGCTGACTTAATAAAAAATTAGGCAGAAATCTACACCAGGTGGTGAAATATACATTTACCAGCTGGCATGTTTTTCCTGCATGTGGATATGAACACATAAACTGTCTCTACAGCATAATGCTTTTGTTCCTACCCCCAAGAAACATGTAAAATAAACACTTTTTTTCTCCATTAAACACATTCTTCAGTGCATTAAGGAGTTAATGAGTAATTGAATAACATTTTGGCTTTTATGCAACAGTTTTTCAAGGAGAAACAGACATATAAATGCCCATGCACAAAAGTTGCTAGGAGGATCTATGAAACAGATGTGGGGCTTTTTTTCCCTGGGAAATGTATTACTAAGCATAAGAAATATCTTGCCAGGTGAAGAGTTCTTTCATTTTTCCTCCCACATCCCCAAGGTGACTGTTTTGTTGATGCTCAGACAAGAAGTATACAACTGGAATTTCAGTTCACTTAGTGCTTATGCTTTCCATTCCTATCACTTTGTCTTGATTATAAACAAAACTTGTGAGAATTTATGTTGGAAAGGAAGAATCTGGTGCCAGTGTGCAGGGTACAGGTTCCTGCGACTTCCCAGCAAGGAACATACTTTGTTCTCAAGATGATTTATCTTTTAGAGTCAGCCTGTGCTCCCCTGTAGGGTGCATGACCCAACTACTCTTACCTCATCTCCATTGAACTGCTTTTTCTAATTAATCTTTCATTCTATTTGTAACATTAAATACATGGTTGCAAATTAAAAAATAACACAAATGTAGCACAATAGGAAATTCATGGAAATTCATGGAAACTCCATGACTGGCCTTTAACCAAATCACTGGGAGTCAAATACTTCCTGGTACTTTAAACTAAATATATGTGTTTCTATCTCACTGTTCATTTTTCCTTATAGTTGTAATTACTAAAGTCAACATTTGAGAAATATCTCAGAAAGAAAATATTCTTAAGAATGGATATGTAGCTGGTGAAAATATTGCATTCCAGTTTATTCTGGACAATAATCAGCCAAATAGACCCACCTCTTTCACCCCATTTTTCAAGTTTTGAGAAAATACATAATTTAAAAATGTTTTAAAGGTTTAAAAGGCTTGAATATTAGTATGTTTTTCCCTTTGTCAATAAATTAAATCCATTGGCAAGAATTTTACAGAGAAAAGGCTTTCATGTTTCCATCTGCCACTCAGAAATTCTTGAAACCCATCTGAGTTCTGAAGTAAGAATCCAACAGCCCTTAAATAAAGGAAGTAATGTAAATCTTTATCCTGCCACTCAGTGACATTTTTTAACTATTGAAAAAGTTTTTAAAAATGGAAAGGTGATAAAAACAAGACAGGAAAAAAAGGAAAGCTTACAAAAAAGCACTCTAGATCCCATTCATTTTATTTTAGTTGGACACAAAAGGGAACTAAGGGAATATTATCAGCATTTTTGTGAATTTTATTCCATTTTTTCAATGAGATGTAACTAAATCTCAGAGGATTTCAAGAAACGTGCTTAAATTTAAATTATAATTGGAGTAGAATGCATAAGAGCAATTAGAGATTTAAAAAATGTTTTGTATAATTCTATTCATAATTCTGAAGAGATGAAAATTCATGTAGATAAAATCAAGACTGTTTCTGAATATTATCCTGGTATTTCTCTGAAATTAATCCATTGCATTTTGGTGAATTTATCTAACTTTCTGATTAGGTTATCAGTAGTTTTAATTGCTCTTAAGTTCTTGAGTTACCCATTTGCTTAACATTTCAATTACATTGACTATTGAAAGTGTCTAGGAAGCACTGCATCTGTTGGACTACCACACACAGTGAAGTACTGTGAGTTTGATACAATGAAAAAAATTCCGAAGTATTTAGATCTCTTTACCTCAATAGCCATAATATTGCTGAGAGGAGGACTTTTTAATCATTAACATGAGGTTTAACTTTTTTTTAGGAGGGAAGCATGAGCTAAAGATACTGATTACATTTCAAAAAACAAACACTAATAAGTTAGGAAACGTTGAAATTAAATCAACCTACCTGATCTTCATTTAGCCCTGCACTCCAAAGACAGAAGTACATTTAAGTCTTTCCGTAGATGTCCTGCCTCATTTAGCTGGCAATAGTGATGCTCAGATCAGAATAATTTATTTTAAAAAACACCTATTTTCCCCTAGTCTCCAGTCTTTTCTCTCTCCTCACGTCTAATGTGCCAAATGCTATTTGTGCATTGGTGTACAGACAGAATTGTTCCTTTCCTTACATGCTTCTGGGCGGCATTTGTCATTGTATTGCCCCAGTAACTAATCCATGTATCTGGTAATGTATTAATAATTAATTTCCTAATTTTCACAACTCCTGAGAGGTATTATCTCACTTTTATTGCTTGGAAACCAAGGCAATGAATATAAAACCTACTCATTTCTTTTGGACATCTAATTTCAGACTTTCCAGAGGATAACAACCGAAACCCTCACTTTAGACATTTAAAGCAGATTCCCAGCTGACACATCTGTCCGTGCTCTTCAAAACATCAGGCACCAGGATTCCAGGTTTTTTTCCATTAGATAATGAGCTTCATATATTAAAATACCTTTCCTTAGTATCATATCTGAGGCAATGCAAGGAACTGCTTCTTGGGTGCAGAATGCAATTGATATGCAAGGAAACTGTCCTCTCTCCACAAGCTGTCACAAGCCCTTCTCCTCCCTTACCTTCTTGATTTTGCATGCAAAAGACAGGGTCCTGCGGCTGACATTTTCCTTCTCTTCACAACCCCCAGTAATCCCCCCTCTGGGGCAATAAATGAGGCAGGGAAGAAGCAGAAGTGTGATCAGGCAGTAAAATGTGACAATGTCAACCCACAGACTTGGGCAGAAGGGGAGGGATTCCATGTACCTACAAAGAACCTAGTGCACCCCAACACAACCCAGATCTGGGAAATGTCCTACTTAGCCCAGAACAAGTTGTTTTCATGGAGTGAATAGCAGAAACAATTTAGAATGTTTCTCTGCTCTGTGTGTGAAATAAGGATTTTTTCCAAAAATAAGCCATACTCAGCTAGGGCTTCACAGATGTTAAAAGCAGTACATTTATCATGCAAGATACCCCTTTGTTTGTATTAAGTGAAAACTCCAAAGTGTAAAGGTGTATTCTTTTCGAGGCAAGGTATTCAATATGCTCTATGTTTGAAAAAAAATAAGTAACTTCCTGTCACAGTCCCACTTTTTTTTTTCCCCTGAAAAAAACTGAAATATTCAGCTGTAAGAGTAGTGGGCTGTGTTTGAAAGCTGTGTGTGAAGGTATGTGTGTTTGAAAAATTATTTTGAAACAGATTCCCATGTCTCAAAATTTCAGTTCAGAATTTTCAAGTATTGTGAAGTTATTTGCAAATGAAAAGAAGCTCACAGAGAATGTGAAATGCACCTCTATGAATGCAAACTTGTCAGCCTGCTTAAGGAAATGCTACAGAGCTAATATCCTCTTTTAATGTTGAAGACAAATAAAACCCTCATAAGAATGAATACAATAATTTACAATGATTCAAGCAATTTATCCTGGCATATTTCATGCTAATTAAGCTGTGAGAATAATTGATTTTTCTGTGAGAAATGTGGAAAGAAGTAGGCTAGTGACAGTGTAATTACTGCAACATAAATACCTAAAAAAATGTAGTTTTGTTTGACATAATGAGCCTTTTGATGTCAAGTATAACTTTTATTTCCTGGTACGTGTAAAACATCAAAATAGTAATAGCAATATAACCTCAGATAGATAAATGCTTAGACACCTTCAAGACCAAAATCACTGCTGTCTAATAATGATTAATGAACTTAACATATGAAATACACCAGTTTTATCTTCAGTGCTCAAATGCACCAGGAGAAGGAGTCCCATTCTGTCCTGGGTGTGTGTCCTGATCCCCTGCTGCTCAAGGCAAAGGAGGATGGCAAGCCACCAGCAGAGTCAATCTGCACCGTTGTCCCCTTTCAAATTATTTCCCAAATGCTAACTGGATTTGATCATAACTTCTACATTATTTAAGGGGAGATGGAACCTAATTTTCAACTAACTTATTATCTCAAATTGAATTATTCTCTTCTTGTTCCCATGCTCTCTTCAAGTAAAGCTACCTTGCAGATAACCTTTAAAGAAATAGTGCATCTCAATCAGTGCTTGATGGTTGAGCTTTCTTTCCTCTCTTCTTTTGGGAGATCTTTCCTATTTCTGTTTCACACCTTTGGTCTTTCACACCTTTTATCACTTCACACCTTTGGAATTTTTTTATCTTCTTTTGCCTCTCTATTTCTCTACTTCATCAGTTTCTTGCACCCAGCAACATGGAAAAAACCTGACTAAAAAAGCAATGTGCCTGTGGTATTCAGCATCTTCTATTGTTTGAGCTGTAAAGGCTTTTTGGGCTTCCTTCTGTAAAACTTACAGTTCTTGTGAGTTGGATTATTTTCTGGATTTGCTGTAACTGTACTTCTGTATTCCTGCTTTTGTCATGTGGAATGAATTGATAAATTTGTCTAGACAAGCCTTTACCAATATCAGTGTTAAGGAAGGGATGACAAGTCCAGTGCCTGTATGGGATTTTATTAATTATCTTGTAACCCCCTGCTCCTGTCCAAACTCCCCTCAGATGGAGCAATGCCTAATTGTTCATTATACACTTCTTCATGGAAAGGCCTTTCTCTCATGTTTTTGACAGTAGTCTGAGATCAAAAGAGGAAATGCAGGCCTAGCTGACTAAATTAATTGCTTCATGTCATGTTGCAAATATTTAAGAGACTGATTTCTTGGCATAAAACAATGCAGACTTTGCAAGGTAAGAAGCCCATCATTAGATTATAAAAACAAGTAGTACGATCTGAATTTATTATCTTATTTTGAAAAATATTCTTAAAATAATACCTTTTTGTGAATTATAAATGAAGCAGGCTCCCATTGAGAATGCAAAGCATGTGACATCATCCTTAGTGTATCCCACAGCCCAACTAGGAGGGACAAATCAAGTTTCCTAAGGCCTGAGCAATTAATGGTACTGGGAAAACTAAGCTGATAGCAGATAGGAAGAGGTTTCTAGAAGCACCATGGCAACAAGATGTTCCCAGAATTTACAAGCCAGTTTTTAAATTTCTTGTTTTATTTGCACATCACATGCATTTGGCCCTTGTTACTGCAATACTTTTCAGAAGTCTTATTTCTCCTGCAGTTGCACTGTTTACTCCCTGAAAAATAAAATACAACTGTAAAACTTCAAAGTAGTGTTCTATCATGAGTCAGCTACACCCCAAGGCACCCTGCAGGGACTATTTCCACAACCATTACCATGATTTATGATAACATAGAGTGTAAGGTGGATAAATATTCCACCCTGGGCAACTCATGAAGGAACTAAGATTCTTCATGCACTTAGAAAAAGTAGAGCAACTTTAGAGCCAATATATCTGTGTGCTCTGAAAGAGCGGGTAATTAATGCAAAGTATAAAACAAAACACTGTTAGGACTATTAAAGCATCTTCTTAATTTTTTTCCAATTTCCCCACAATGTCCAAACCTCATCTTGGAAGCCAGCACAGGGCTGTTGGTAGCACAAGCCAAAACTGCGACTCTGGCTCTCTAAATTTGTGTACAAATGTTTCCAATAACCCAGCAGTGAATCTGTGGCAGGCTAAGGCTAAGACTTCACACCTGCCTAGGACAGCAGGATAGTGGGAAAAGCAAAATATTATTGTTCTGCTTCCTAGTTTGGCACACGTGTATTGCTAGAACTCTGGGGTTTCTGTCTGCTATCTGCTCATAGGGGAATTCCTGGTTTGACAAAAGGGTGTGAGGCCACAGCTATTGCTGTGGGTGAATAGGATCTTGTGGGAGCTGGCGGCCATCACAGTCTTCTTACACATCAAGTGATGTCTGTATCAGAGCAGCAGAGCTGTCTCTTGGGTCTGTACTGCCCATCTTCTGCCCTGTTCTTCTTCTCCCTGGGTATTGATTTCACATGAGTCATTTCACATGGAATCTGTGCCAGCAGGAGGCATCTGAAGGGGAATTTGTGTGTTTTGCAGAGCTCCGTCAAA
This sequence comes from Turdus rufiventris, assembly GCA_013186435.1. Classification (NCBI taxonomy): domain Eukaryota; kingdom Metazoa; phylum Chordata; class Aves; order Passeriformes; family Turdidae; genus Turdus; species Turdus rufiventris. Next base: position 3,223,739 of record PYHW01010767.1, read on the forward strand.
CTGCTAAGTGATGCTGGAACTGCCTGAATGGCCCTTAAAAAAAATGAGTCCCAGTTTTTCACAATTTTTCAGGAAGTTCCCTGACAGTCTTCTTTGTTTTTGAAAAATGTTAAAGATGAGCAAGGCAACTTAGATGATTAGATAATTAGATAAATGCTGTGAAAGTCCCTGTTTGGACACTTGCTTTCCATAGGCTTACATACATATATGCTTGTACAAACCAGTAGACTAAAATTTTAGACTAGAATAGGTTTGCAAAACTTAGTAGTCCAAAATTTATAATGACAAACATCTATGTAAAATTTTCTAGAATAGGATCATAGGACAATAAACCTATTTAAAATTACTACAAAGTATTTTTAAAAGTATTTTACATAATCAACAAATTTTAAGTGAAAAAATGAACTTAATTTTTTTCATTTATGAGCAACTGTTTTCTTCTTTGTTAAAAAAATGGGCATGTCTAAATTCTCTCATGGACCCATCAGAGCTGCAGGATAAGAATCCATTTGAAAGTAAGAGGATGAATTGTTGGGCACTTCTTTGTAAGCCTGTAAGATCAGAAGTGCAACTTGAGAACCACATGAGCCTCATGCCCTGCTGCCTGTGTGTGCTTGCCTGTTCCAACACAGCTTAAGGGATTTACTGGAGCCTATCTGCTTTGCCACTGCAGTCCTACTCTAGAATTTCTAACACCTTGTGTTAAAACTCTGTCTCCTGACAATTGTCATGACAGCCTGTTGCCTCACCCAGAGATCATGAGAACTGATGATCCAAGTAAAAAAGAAAAATGAGAAAGAACACGGGTTTTTCTCAGTGGATTTTCGACTTTGATTATTAAGAATGGGAATATTTTCGTTTTTCTACATTGCCTGCCAGCTGGTTTGTCTCTCAAGCTGCTAGAGCATTTTTTAATCTTTAGTTTGGCTTCTCTGAAACTTTGTCAGAAAGATTCAGTTCTTCAAGTGTCACTCTCACTTGTTCCAGTTACTTCTCTAGAGATCAACTCTGTAAATCTGGGGTAAGAAAAAATAGAAACCAATATTTTTCCCTTTTGAAGCCACTCAGACAAGGAAAATACATTGCATAGATAGTCTTCATAGATCATAGAGATTTAAAGGAGACAAACAAAAGAATATACTGATTTACAGTTATTGTCTGAAGATCCAAAAAAATGTAATAGCAGAAGTGCAAGATAAACAGCTCAAATTAAGACAGTAATAACCCTGCTACTAAGCAACAAGTATTATAGATGACACCAGTATCACGCACTTTTATCCTCTGTTTTATGCCTTAATCATTGTATTAAATCAGCTTTAGGAGGGTAATTTGAAATTTTCAGACTCAAAGGGTCACAGAAAAGATAAGGCTGAAGGGGGTCTCTGGAGGTCATGAGGTCCAAACCCCTGCTCAATCAGAGCCACTTGAAGCAAGTTGCTTAGCACTGGGTACCAATGTTTTTTTAATATCTCCCTCCCAAGGAAGGAGAATTCACAACCTCCCTGGACAACTTGTGCCAATGCTTGGTCACCCTCACAGTAAAAAAAAAAACCAAAAACAAAACAGTTTCCTGATATTAAGGGAACTTGCTTTGTTTTAGTTATTGCCTTTTGTTCTGTCACTGGGCACCACTGGAAAGAGCCTGGCTCTATCTTCTCTGCACCCTCCCTTCAGCTGTTTGTATGCATTGACTATTTCCCCTTGAGCCTTCTAATCTCCAGGCTCGGAAGCCCCAGCTCTCAGCCTTTCCTCATGGGAGAAATGGTCCAGTCCCTTCATCATCCTAGTGGCCCTTTGCTGGACACTCTTCAGCATGTCCAAGTCTTTCTTGTGCTAGGAAGATCAGAACTGGACTAAATGCTCCAAATGCGGTTTCACCAGTGCTGAGCAGAGGGGAAGACAGCTCACTTGACCTGCTGGTAACACTTTGTAATGCAGCCCATGCATTAGTCTTCTTTGTCATGCTCAGTTTTGGCTTCACCAGAGCTCCCAGGTCCTTGTTTGCCAAGTTGCTTTCCAGCCAGGTGATCCTAGAACAAGCTGGTAAGGACTGGGACTGCTCCTCTCAGGTGCAGGACTTTGCACTTCCCTTTTTTGAATTTCATGATGTTTCTGGCAGCACATTTTTATAGCCTGTTGAGGTCCTTCTGGACCAGGGCACAGCTCTGGTGTACCAGCAACTCCTCCCAGTTTGTGCCATCAAGCCCCCTCTTGCTGAGGGAATGATCTGCCCCAGCATCCAGGTCAATAATGAAAGTGTTGAATGGGACTGGATCCCAGGGATACTCTGCTAGCCACTGGCCTCTGACAAGACTTCATGCCATTGATCACCACCCTCTGGGCTCACAAGCTCTGCCATTTGTCACCTCACTGCTCAACCAGCATGAGCTGTGAGGATCCTATGGGAGACAGTATCACAAACCTTACTGAAGTCTGCTTATTCTGTCCGCTGATCCCAATTTTTGACCAGGTCCTAATATTTACTGCTCCCTTCCCTTTTGATGCTAGAAGAAAAGCCTATGAAGACATTTGATAGATGGAAATAGTTATGTGCTCTGCATCAAGCTGAGTCTTAAATCTGTATTTTCTCTTGCAGTTTGAGTCAGATGCAAATCAATGAGAATGGAAATTTCTACTATTTAAAATTTACAAATAATAGTATAACACCATACTTCCTATGTTTGGAATTTTCATATGACATTCAATTTACCCTTCATTGTATTTTAAAAGTCTGTATTAAGTATAAAGGTGGAAGTTTTGGCACTCAATCGAGACACTCAATCAGTTATCAAGTGTGGGAAGCTTGTAATGGAACAGGCACATGAATTACGTATGTCCTGCTAAACCTGCCCTTACTGACATTAGAGAAGTCTGACATTAATTAATCATCAGTGGGTGCAAAAATTGGAATTTACCAATTGTTTATGTTATGGTTTCAGACATATTGCAAACTCTATTTTTTAATTTTAATTTTTTTAGAAGGTGATAGCCTTCTACAAGGACAAAACTTGTTAAATTCCTCAGTTTTGCAGGAGTGAACAGGACCCTGCCTGTAACAAAAATTAAAAGTATATAGCATTTTCCTTGGGAAGATTTCATAACCTGAAGGAAATTCAGGAGACAAGCAATTTTTCTTCTGGCAGGGAAAAACATTTTAACTTGCTAATTCTCATACTTAAGAATCGTGAGGAAAATTAAGACATAGATCAAATCAGTGGATTACAAAGAACTAAGAGAGGAGGGAAGATCTACATAAAAACAAGGAAAAAAAATGCTCCTAATCAAGAACATTTTTCAGAAAGTGTTCTTTTCAAGTTATAAATAGGAACTATCCAAACTATACGAAATTAAGAAATCTGGATCCAACCACTACATGTCTTTCACTTCCACAAACAGTATTTTTTGTATGTGTGTCTACACAAGATATACATAGCTTTTATTGAAGAATACTGACGATGCCAAATAATATGCAATTTATTCTGAAACCTCATCTAATCTGTATGTCCTGTATTAGACCATCATCTATATGTCTTAAAACTTAGCAAACTTACCTATATAGTTATTTATACAAGCAAAGGAAAGCCGAAATGTTGCAGATGAACTCTAAATCCTCATTTTGGTTGTATATGTCAGGTAACTGTCTTGTTACAGAAGTAATTGAAATCAATATGACTGGAATAAAAGGGCTTTGAGCACTGTATCTCCTTCATCACTTCTGAAGAGTTTTTATTCTTCTGATTTTATAACAACATTTATATGAATAGTGTTGAAAAAGTCATGAGTTTCAATCCAATAAAGACAGGAATGGTGCTGTGAACCCTATGTTAGCAATGTAATATAACCAGCAATAGCTTTCAGAAAAGGCAGCAAAGGGAAGGTGTACTGACACCATTGCTCATTTTATTAACCATCATGTAGGTGGCCAAATGATTTCAATATATCTGAGAAACATAAGCATAGTCCTCAAGAGCTCACAATCTGACATCCTCACTCTGCTGGACTGCTACAGTTCTGTGCAGGGTACTGTGCTTTGGTAAAATTGTGGTTGCTTGTATCCTTTGGGGAAACAGAAAAGGGGGCTGCAAAAACAGAAGCCATAGAAACCTGCATTGGACAAGAAGGTGAAAGAAGAGTAGCAGTTAGGAAGGAGAAAGTGAGAATATCTGACAGGACTGGCACATGGTCACTTGTATCATAAAACAAACTGTTTGAGGAAGAGGGAAAGAAAACAGCAAAGCAAAAATGATGCAGTGAAGGAATAAGGACAGAAAGGGAGATGGCAAGGCAGAGCCTGAATAATCTATTGCACAGGCACACATACATATCCTTGCATGTCTATGTTTCTGGAGAAACTGATTGGATTGTTTCTTACTAAGTTGGCTTGTCTAATTAGAAATAATAGGCCAGATTGATTAGCCTTTCCAAAAACAAGGTAAAAACAAGGATCATTTTTCCTCATTAAAATCTTGTGTATTTGCTTTTGAGAAGCTGGAGACCTTCTGTGCTATCTTTGCAAGATATTTGTTAGTCTTGTACTTTGCCATTCTATTAAAAATCTGTTCATCTTCAATAAAGGTTAAAAAATTTGCTAGTCTTTTTCATTTTCAGCCCCCAACTCATAATGACTAGAGACAGGACTGGGAGGAGGGAAGTTTTGGAGTTTTTTTTGCACAGTCCAGGGCTCTTCCATCAGTACCCAGGATTTAGACAGCAAAATGATGTCTCCTCAGCAGGACAAGGTATAAAAGGAGAAAAGGGCTCAGGGGAGGTGAATGTCGGGTGAGGAGAAGTTTCTAATTACCTGTTTTGAAGGATTTGGAGGGAAAAGGTGCACGAGACCTACGGATATGGGGATTTTGAGAAAACCACAAAGAGCTGAAGATTGAAAGGTTTGCTAGGACTCTGAGCACTGTGACTTTGGGGCAAAGAAGACTTATGAGATCAGCAGATGTGTCTAAGACTCAGAGGGACTTGGTGGTTGCCCCTCCATATGGTAGAAGTGGCTATGAAGCTGTATTAATGTGCTGGAAAATTAGGATGAAGGAAAAAGATAGAGGCTGCCAGTCCTTGAGCAGACAGCCTAGGATAAACAGCCTGGGTGGTTTCTGGATCACAACTGGGCTTGGGATAAAAGAGAATAAAATTGTGGCTGTAGGGACTGGAGGAGACTGAGTGTGAAGGACACAGCAATAAATACCTGAGAGAAACTGTGGTCAAGAAGGGAGTCACAAATAGATTTTAACTTGCTTCATTTTTTTATTCAAGCTCTTAACTGCCCAGTCTTCTTTTGTTTCTTTCATCCTTTATTAGAATTCATCTTTATAATACATGGGTTTTCTCTGAATTGGAATGATGCTGTAAGCAGCATCAGCTCCCTAGCTGCTGTGTGAAGAAAATAGTCCCTTACCATATGTATTAAGAGATTTAAATATTTTTTGCTTTTTAAAAATCCATTTGATAATGGTCACTTCTATTTTGAGTGTAGAAATACTTCAGGAGAAGAAACCTTGTGGTTATAAAACATTGGGACTGAAGCCCTTGCTTAGATGGTTATTGTGTAAGATAGGTACAACCAGAGTTACACCTGTTTGCCAATATTAACACCAAATTTAATTGAGGAGAGTGAGCTCATGGTCCTTGTAGTTATGTGCACATGCAGCACGAGAATTAGTTTCTGATTATGATTTGCCTTTATTTTTGCATCAGATTTTTTTTTCTTTGTCCTGGAATGAGCCAACTTAAGCAAGATTTCTTAGTCTTATAAAAAAAGTATAGCAGGAAGGATAAACCCACAAAATCTCCACTTTTAAAATCCCTGAATCCCAGTGATAAGCACGGATGTAATACCTCTGTGGGTATTGGTCATGTCTGATCTCTTTGAAGATGCAGAGATCTCCCCTGAGCTCGGCTGTACCTCTCCTACACGTGGTTGATATCCCGACTATAGTAAGAATATCACTGTAAACTTACAAAGAAGAGAAGAAAACCTAGGAGTGCCTCTTAAAGCCTCGCTTTACGATGCTTAGGAGAAGCCCAGGAGCAGGGTTTGGCAGCTTTTCCCGCTTCCCGGGAACCTGCCCAAGCCCTCTAGCGGTGCGAGCCATCGGAGCCGGTCCCGGAGCGCTCCCCGAGCCCTGGGAGCAGCGGATGGAGCAGAGGATGGAGCAGCGGATGGAACAGCGGATGGAGCAGAGGATGGAGCCTGGCAGGAGCAGGCAGGAGCAGGCAGGAGCAGGCAGAGAAGGGCAATAACCCTGCATTTGTTTGCAGGCTGCTTGATTTCCAGAGCAGCCCTTTTTGCTTGGCTGTCCTTGTCCAGCCTGCACAGCACATCCTCTGCTCCCAGTCTCTGGGCTCAACCTTTCCCATCAAGCCCAGCTGGCTTTGCCCCTCCCGAGTGCCACACAGCTGTCCAGGGTGGAAGCTGCTGTGCCAGAGGTCGCTGCTCCTCACTGAGCCATGGCTTCCACAAGTGACCTCTAAGTGACCCACTTGGGATGCTGGGGAGCCTCCTTGGCAAGCTGCAAAAGGAAAAGGGGAAAAGAGGAGGTTGATAACCTGATATGGGCCATTCGAGTTCTCCCAACCCTCTACGATTTCTGGAAGAATTCTGTAAATTTTGGTAAATCATTCCAACCTTTTTCCACTGGATTTTTTTTCCCCCCTAATTAGCAACACTTTCAACCTCCTCCTAGTATCTTATTGTACCCATTCAAAGGCATGACTTTTTCTTTAAATGAAATATTCATTGAAGGAATGATGCAAAAAAATGTGGGAACATCTATTTACATAAACATGGGTGGCAACACTGTTCTGTGATGATCTGAAAACCCTGCTGCAAGTCAGGGAGTCTTGAGCAGAAGGACAACCATGTGATTTCAAGGATCAGACCCACCACAGAGATAGCAAATAGTGAATAAAAATAATAAGATTAATAAACAATAGAAAAAAATCTTGTCTGTGTAAATTACAGGCTGGTATGTTTACAGAAACCACATATTAAGGAACTTTAAGTAACAGCAAATTTGGGAAAATTTGGAATCAAGGAAAGATGTTAATGCATATCAAATTTTCTTTTTTCTTTTCTTTTTTTTTTTTTTTGGTCCTGGTTGTAATTAATTTGTTCAGCTTTATTAAGAAAAGCTTCCATGTGCTGGTGGAAAGGCTAGCTGCATCCTATTTTAAAGGAAAAATCTGAGAAACATTGCTGAGAGAGTTGAAATGTCCATCGTAATAAATTGTCATTGCCACAGCAGGCATAGGGACTGATGGCTCTCTTACAGCAGGGAAAATCAGAAATAACTCCGCCTAGAGAGGGTAATGACAGTGGTGTCTAATCTGTGAGGGAGGAGAATGAGGACAAGTGAGTTCAGGTCCCAGTGGGGGGCTGCAGTGGGCAGCATCCCTTTGATGCCCCCATGGCCTCACTCTCCAGGTGACATTGCTGCAAGCCTGGCTCTGCCCTGTGGTTCTGGCTGAGCCAGAGCATCACAGAGAGCACAGGAGGCTGAAGAGATTAAACCCCACCAGGTATTCCAGTGGGATCTCTGACTGACAAGTCAAACAGTCTCCCTAGCTGCAAAAAACATGGGGTGTTTCCTGATTTTCCTGTGGACATGATTGAGTTTAAATGGGCTCATCTGAACCTAATTCAAAAAGCAAATAAAACAAAAACCTTGGTATGGCATAGTAGAAAGAAGGCTGTAGTTTAAAGAAGAGTGTCCTGTGATACTCGGTATGAAAATGAACATTATCTCATTATCTGCTCTTGTAACTGGGCTGAATGCATTTTTTCCTGAAATAACAAGCTTGATTTATTTCTTCTTTTGCACAAGTGTAAATCTCCTTTCAGTGTAGCCAAACTTGAGGTTTTTTTTTTTTATTATTTCTATTGAGTTTAGAGTTATCTTTAATTTTAGCTGCCAAGATTATGGATTCGCCATGTTTATGTTTTGAATATATTTAGTCTTTTTTTCCTCCCCATTTATCTAATGAAAACTAATTAATATCCAATATCTACCTACACAGTCTCTGTCATTAAACCAGGAAAAAGTAATATGTATGATCCACTTAAAGACAATTGTTATCATATGAAAACCAATGGAATGCAAAGAGGCAATTTGTAGAGGAGGAGGAAATCTATAATAAGTATATCCTATTAGAAGAAAAGTTCTATGTTAGAAATCTATTAGAAATTAAGTGATGTAATAAATAACACTACAGTCCTTTCACAATTTTAATGTTTTATGTTTAACCAGTATCAACAAAATACATTTAGAATATGTTTTGTGCTAATAATATCCTTCTTTTTGGAGATACATACATACATATTTATATATATTTATATATGTATGTATGCATATTTCTGTGTGTGACTGTGTCTGTTACAGTTTTATTTCAATTTCTTACTTGATGACATAAAGCTAGTGTGGATATTTTTGTGGATACTTCTCAAGTTTACAAACTATAGCTTTAAAATGAACAACAATGCAGCTATGCTGTGTTCAACTTGATCTGGTTAAACACTGCCTCATTACAGTGGTCATGTGTGGTTCATGTAATTGAATTTCTCTCCTTCCTTTTCCTCCTATAAGACTGAGCAAACAGAAACTGAATATATGACGCAGAAGGTTTGAAAAGAGACAAACACTTCCATTTGCAAGTGATTTTGAGCCTTTAAGATCTAATTTTTTAAGTTGTTTTCATGACAAGGAATTCATGTGATGGCAACATTGAACTATTTGCCAAATAAAGAAGTTAAATAACATGGTAGCGTAACTACAATCTGCTGTGTTGGGTCATCTCATCCTAAAAGGTCCCCAGGCAAACAGCACCAACATCCCATGAGACAGAAGCATGAACTGCTACTGTGCAGTAGAGAGTGAGGGAAAAATGGAAATACCTGAGAATGCTGATCTATCAGTGCCTTTCACTGTGGCTTTGAAAATTCCAGGTGACAGCAACAGTTCAGATTCCCAAGAGTGGCCTTTTTGGAGTTGTAAATCCAAAAACTATACATAAATCTCTTTGCTTGGCTTGAAGCTACCACCCAGAGTCATTCACCCAAGAGGTGAAGCTTTGGCTGCACTGCCCAGCTCATCTGTCACACACTCCCTCCACGTGAGCCCCACATAGCAAATTCTCTACTGGAAAGCATTTTTTTGTTAAACAGAGCTGGAAGTCATGGTTCCCTTTGGATGGGAGACTACCCTACTGGGCTCTGATAGGATCCCTGTCTGCTGTGAAAAATTCCCTCATGGATCAGGATGCTCTGCCCACACTGGCTATACAATTATTTTGTTTATTTGCTCCACTGGACATTCAAAGATGACAACAAGGTCTGGTCTCATACATTAATGATGACAACTAGCCTTCTTCAACAGTAGAAAACCAAAACACATATTTTATATCAGTGTTTCAGGGTTGAAAGATATTTGTACTCCAGTTCTCTTTGGTAAAGAAAAATGTATTTTTTTTGCCTTTTCCTCAGCTACAACCAGCTAGCAAGCATGCTGCTCCTTGGCTGTCTAGGTTAGCCAAGTTAAAGCTCAGTTCAGTTTGTAGAACCTACTCCAAGAGGGCACCTTTCTCCATGTGAGGAACATACCTGTCTGCTCTGTGGATACCCTTCAGTCTGCTTTTGTCTAAGACTTTCTATGTAGAAGTGAAAGGTAAAACAAGTGCACAAACCATTCTGTTTTGCCAACCATGTTGAAACACACAACTTTGTTTTGAGTAAAGAGATGCAATTAGGCAAATCAATAGTGAGGTGCTATGTAATTGTTTTCTGGCGTGTGCTGTTATTCACTGTCAAGTCATATAGGCACACTAAGAACAAAAGGAGTTTAAAAAAAAAAACCCAAACCCTATGTTATTTCATTTTTTTTATTGCATGGAGAGAAAATGAGATCTTGAAGAAGTGGGTGTCTTGAAAAAGGAGGAGGAATATAATAATCTGTGTGTCTGCCTCTGAAACATAGAAATAGTTTTTGAATTAGATTTATTCTCTGCCATTCAGGAGTAGAGATGGAGGAAAAGATTAGATTATTTAATTGTGTTTTAGTGTAGATATTTCAAAAGTCATGTGATGGGGTTTCAATAGATAGGAAGAAAAAAATCCAGAAAAAACGATCCCAATATTGACTCACTTGCAGTCTTCACCAGGATATACCAGTGATGTTCAAATTTTGGTGCTCCTCATTATATCAGGGCCAATCTTTTCTGGAAACTACTGAGACCTCAAGAACCCTAGTGCATAAACTAAACTATGTGGAAGGCATCCTGTGTTGCTAATCAGTGCAAGTGTGGGAGATGTAGGTAGAAAAAAGAGTTTTAAAGTATCTGATGGTACCCCAAAAACTACTTTCAAGAGTACTATTATAGTTTGAAACCTGAAAAAGGGAATTAGCCTTATTAGAACACAAGCTAAGAAAAAGTTTGAGTACATTTAAAATTTATCCTTTTTTTTTTTCCTGGTGTTGTCCCTTCATCAGTGAAATAAGCAACTTTAAAAATGACAATCCAAGTTGACCTGATCAGAGAAATCTCTGCACCCTCCATCCCAAAGAAACTAAAGCATAAGGAGTAACCTCCTGCAAATAGTGTTTAGAAAACTTTTCTCAAGAGTGAAAAAATTCTCCAACAAATTTCTGTAATTCTTGCAGCAAAGTGTCACAGTTGTAGCAAAAGGGCTTCTCTGAATCATTTCATGTTGGATATTGCTTTCACTTATGCCGGAAATGTCAGTGTCATTCCATGACTATGAAATTGAAATTTTTATCTCAGTGGCCAATCTAAGTAGCTTGGTCAGAGACTAAGGGATCTCATGGACACAGTGAAAGATTGTCTCCTTGTCTCTGCCTCCCTCCGTATCTCCTTCCTTCTTACCTTCTTTCCCCTTCCTCCTCTTTCTTGTCCCTCCTTTCTCTCCCTTCACCTTTCTTATTTTTTTTATGTCCTAAGACAAACCAAATTTCTTCAAAGCAAATGGAAGAAGCAAAGGTCAGACCTGTCAGCCTCCCCATCCCTCTCAGCTTACTCTGAAGTGTGGTTGCCACAGCTCACACTAATTGTGCCCAGTCCATCTTGTCTTCCCAGTAGCTCCAAGCAGTTTTTATTTCTCTTCTGATGCTCTGCCAAATGTAACACAGGCTGATATGTGCTGGGCTTGGGCACAGTTTCCAAAGGATGGAAAAATACCTCTCCGGGGAAGAAAAGGACTATAAATAAGTGTGCTTGGTGATGTAATATCAAATGGCAATCTTCCATTTGTTATTTTTAAATCTGACTACTGGAGGACTTTGTGGAGGGATGGGGAATGGCAGGAGAAAATGAATAGCCTGTCAAGTAGCCTGAGCTCTAAAGCAATGTGCTGCATCACCATCGATTTAATCACTTGCTTTGGGTCCACATGCTTCATCCAAATAGGAGAGGCATGCTGGGAACCAGTCACCAGGAGAACATGGTATTTACTAATTTATTCTTTGATACTTAGTTTTAGCAGATGTGGCGTAGTTTCATTGACTTGGATCAGGCTGCTCTGTGACAAAAGTTAAGCAAATCTGTGGGACTGAGATTTTGTCAGAATATTAATCCAGAAACACCCTTGTAACCTCAAACCACTCTCCAGAGCATATGATTTGTGAAAACCAACCTTCTATGACTTTTGAAAGCAAAAAATTTCAGAAAAAGAAGGAAAGTGAAATTACCCTTTCTCATTTACAACTTGTTTTTTGTGTACAATCCTTATTACAGCAGATTCCAGCCTTGCAAAGAAATATATAATTAGCTTTCTTTCCTCAATTAGGAGATTGTAAGTTTGCCAAAGAAAACATATTTTGGATGTATCTTTTATTACATGATCAAAGATCACATATATCTTTGCCTGTAATGAGAAGTTCATGTGCTAATGTTCTGTAGTGGTCCAAATCTTACAACTGCAAAAACCTTTGATGTATCACTAATTGGTTTTAGCACCATAGATTAGGTGCTGAAATCAGTAGGCAAGAAATTGTGAGTAGTAGGTGGAGAAGGGATAATTCTGATTCTCACCATATGCTTTGAGAAATTTAAATCATTACAGCATAAGTAGAAAAATAAGGCATAACTTGTTGCTTTTTTATTTTTAAGAAAGTCTCATAGATTATCTGCATGATCCAAAAATATGCTTTGTTCTAAATCATTAAAAAAATCTCCATTTCACAGTTTTTATTCTTGTAGAAACAACATCCATCTCGCCTGCAATGTGCTATGCATTCTAACACCTAATGTGTGGTGAAGAATGTAGTAACAGGGGAAATATATCTGCATAACACATGAAAAGTGCCAAACCTTTAATTAATTTCAGACACTGTGTCGCAAAATAGCAAACTCTAACTATAGACTTCCTCTACACCACACAGAAACAGGAAAAGGAGGCAAGTGATTGTTGTAGGTGCTCTCATGATGGTGGAGCATGTCACATCTTTGATAGCTTCTTGGTTAGAAGGACTTGTTATTTCATCAGTAATGAAAATAATAGGTGGCATGGCCTAAGGATCTTTGGCAAGCTGGGGAAAGAGAGCTCTACTCTGGATTGAAAGCTACAAGGCTGTTCTAGAGAGGAAACTGCAGAAGCACACTGCAGCAGACATCATCTTTGGCTTTAAAATATACTCAGATGTTTAGTGGTAGGGGTTTTTTAAATAAAATTGAGTGATTTGTAAAAATCTACACAAGCATGTACACACTCTCTTCCAGTGGGCCTTGTTACCCATTTATTACCAAAACTCACAAAGTTTGGTGTTCACAGCAAAGGTATAGTAAATATTTTATCTCCATACTTCTAAATTTAAACAACAACCAGAGAAGCAAACAAACAAATCAGAACTTCCAAAAAAAAAAAAAAATCCAAAACCAAACCCCACCAAAATGTAACCCTAAAAGAAGTAACAAATCAGGAACATTTTTGCTCTGCAGTGCCAAGGGGGCTTTTTGTGTGTGTGCGTGTGTGTGTGCGTGTGCACATGTGGAAGTTGAGCCTCAGAGATTTTTAATGTTGTTGATTATAACTGGGATTTTCAATTCAAAAACCACTCATTGTTGGAAGGTCATCTAAAGTAGATTAGGACTCCTACCATTCCTTCCAAGAATTTTCTCCCTATGGAAAGTAGAGGATGAAAGTGATTGCAAATGCACATTAAACCAAAGTATCAAGCCCTATATATTGCTAGAGCATTAGTAAATGCTCAACAGTAAATAAGAATTTGGCCCATGATTTGCAAGCAACAACCCTATTCAAAATGTCACTCAGGACTTCAGCTTCATTCTTTACAATAAAGGTTATTTTTTATGTTACTGTAAAAGAACAAAAAAGGTAACCAAAGGCAAAACATTGCTGTGTGTTTCCCTTGAAGGTGATCCACAGGGTGTCCTCATTTGATGGCAGGGTGAAAGCTGAAGGCAACAAAGATATGGACCCTTTTGGCCTTGATTTAAATGCTCCCTACTGTCTTGGAGAGTGGCCTGAAAATGCTGTTTCTTTGGTGTAGTTCACTAATTTAATATAAGACCTTCATTCATTTTTCACACACATTTTTACCCAGGTGACCATTTTATCTCAGTAGCAGACCACCACACTCTCACATCAAACAAATCTCGGAAGTAACTTTTCATCTTCATTAGTCTCCTTACATGCACTCATTTAAAAAGGATTGCCTTCCTCTCCCTTCCCCCTGCCCCCACTTTTTCAAATACACACTTTACCAGATAAAAATATTGGTGAAACTTGTGTGAGACAATGTCAGTATTGCTAGAACACAGGTAATTTTTTTACACAGTGATGGTTGCAGCATCCTACAGACAACCTGTAAACGGCTGAGATTCTCATGATAATCTTTTGCTGCATGAATAGAACTAATCACCCATGTGTGCTGTCCTACCACAAAGAGAAGGGAGTGAGGTGATGGAACACACTATTGTTTCCTACAAATATTTTAATGTATTCCTATAAAACATCTGGGGGAGGAGGGTTAGGTTTTTTCCGGATTTTTTTGGGGGCTTTTTTTTTGTTGTTGTTCTTTTAGTTTGTTGAGTTTTTAGAAAAACAAGTTCAATATAAACAGTGAAGGTTTAAACCTAGAATAACAAAGTCATCATGATTGGTGGGTGAAGGCAACATGGCAGAGACAAATTGTTTTGAAAAACTGATTTGATTTCCCACATAGCTTTACATCTACATCAGGCTGATCCATTCACTTTTGCTCTGTTCCTGTTACAGTGATGGTGCCTGAGTGGAGCTTGGCACTGACTGCTTTCCTCTGGCTGACTTTCACCTGGCTGTGCTGATGTGCCAGTGTTGATGCTCATTAGCAGGGCAGCATCTGGCTGAATAGGGACACTACAAACAAACATCTGCCAGGACACTTTCCTTATACTTGATGAGTCTGGTGCATAGGTCAGCAAGCTTTCTTGGCATCTCGTCCCCTTGCTTATCAGAAAAAGGTCTGCTCAAAAGTAGAGGATCCTTACTTGCAGCAGATTTCCTTGGTTTCCACATTCCTTTAAAATTAGCTTTAAACGTGGCTGTTGACTGTTGTTCTCTTTCCCCAATCACCAAGGATCAAGTATCCATGGTAATGGCCTCCATCTATTAGTCTGGATCACACAGGGATGTCCTTGGAGGTCAGAATCCCTTTTTCTTCTCAAGGCTGTAAGAGAGAAATGTGTCTATTATATTGGGCTTTACAATGAAATTGTAAAGAACAGAGGAAATAAAATTATCACTGAAGGCACAACTCCTGTTGAATCTTTGAATGTACCTTGTTGTTTCTGAAATTTCCTTCAAAAGAAGGACCTTAAGATGCTCTCTAAACATGGTGTTTGTAGCTGAAAATTAGTGCCTCTATGATTTCTGTAATTTATGTATCCAGTCTGACTGTAAATTAAATGACTTTGCAAAGGTTGTACTGCAACAGAAATTGCATTAAATCTTAAATGCACCATTAATATAGACAGGGAAGTTATTGAATATGAGCTTGCTAATTGAGCAAGTTCCTTGTAAAGAAGACTTGCGTGTGCTTCTGATAAAAAACACCAGTGTGATGTAAATTGCCACTCCACAGTCACTGACTATCACAGTGATGAAAATTGCACTACTGTGCCTGCAGATTTAAAAATAAACCTAGTGTGAGCATGGAGGGAGGGAAAGGAGAGATTTCCCAAAATAGGTTGTACAAAATGTTTCCATTTTCTCTTTTTGAGGTGTTATCAATTATGTTGGTATCAAAAAGTTACTCATGATGCTTTCCTCCAGAACTACTGTGCTTACAGATTGACTTACCCTCAGCTGCCTATGGACATATTCCTGTGCTGTAAATCAAAGCAGAGCTTGTATAAAAAAAATCTCCTGGTAGCCTCTATTATTAAATATCATCATAAGACAAGGAAGCAACATTGCTGAACAGTGAAAACAAAAGGAAAAAGAGTGGCTTTTTACTTTCTGTATAGCAGGATAAAGCCCTTGTTACAGTGGGAAGAGAAAATAAATGTTTTTCTTTAAAACTGAGAAGGAAAAACAGAGCACACCCAGCCTTCAATGGTAAACAGAGAATTCTCAGTGACAGATCACCTAAATGGGTGGTCTTCCCTCACCTGTGATTTGCAGCTCATTATTAAATGTCAGTCTCCGACTGTTGCCTTCAGCATCTCCCCAGACATGAGCTCAGCAAGTGTCACCACTCACTGGGAAACCTTCGTTCAGGCACGAGCTGCATGAGCCAGCAACCACTTATGACTCAGAAAATGATGGATCAGCTAGCTGGGCTGTACCTGCAGTAGATCAAACACAAGAGGGATGCTGGATGCTAACTCTCGTTCATCAGCCATGTGTGACACCTTGTAAAGATAGAAAGATTTTACCTTGTCTTTCCACCTTGGATCCAATAAGGCTCAGAGGTTAGCAGCGTGCATTTTAAAATAGAAACAGAACTGGTTTGCTCTGGGAAACAATTTTACTATGGGAAATGCTGCAACACCCAATAGCAAGAAGTGGGTCGTCAACATTTAGGCAATGCCCATTCTTCGACCCTACACAAATTAAATCTTCTGGAGGGATGTGCAGGGGCATGATCTGATCTTCCCATCTCTGTGGGGAACTGGGAAAAAAGCATTTGCTGCCAGTTTCAGGGAGTTTTTTTTCTCTCATTGGCAGAGCATATCTCTTGCTGCGGTTTGCAGAGCAGATATTGCAACAAGTGCAAGGGTCAACACTGATTAACAAACAACCCTCTGAAGGGCCCATGTGGGAACCCAGGATATTCCCCTAGCTTCCCTGGAATCTGGGCAGGGGGCTCAGAAGCCTTGGCAAGGTGCCCAAAAACACTTGTGAGTTCGATTTAAACCCCTGGGAGAAATTACCATCTTTATATGAAGAACTACAAAGTCACAAAAATAAGTAGAGTGTAAATTAGAGTGTTAAAAGGTAGAAAAGTGAAGTTTTAAAATTGTTTATATTAGGAGTCTGAACACAAAATGGAGGAATTAGGGCGTGGTACATCTTCTTCTTCATGTCATCCATCTTTTGGGTTAGGATGTCAGTTCTGGATTGGTTTAAGGGAAAACTGGACAATGCAATGTAGGTGTCATGTATTGGAGATTAATTGTAAACAATATATGCATAATTTAGAGTATAAAAGATAAGTCCTGCCCAGGAGGGCAGAGAGAATGCCTTGAACGAGATGCAGGGTGAACCGCTCTAAGCCAGAGAGAAAATTCCTTAGATAAGAAAGAATAAATAACCTTGGAAACTTAAGAAAAACGGCTTCTGACTCTTCCTTCGGTGCCCAGGCTGCGAAACAAGAATTCTCAAACTACCACTACTGTGCGGTGAGTGATCTCAGGCCATAAAAGACATCGCCGTCGGTCACAGGCCCATTCCACTGCATAGGTCATGTAAAGCCATCAGAAAAACCTGTAATTGACAATATAAGAAAGATTGCAATGCTCTCTAGTCAGGTCTGCCTTAAAATTCCTCCTAGAGGTGTTTGGGGTTTTTCCTCCAGTAGTTCACAGAATCACCAACTCGGTCAGGTGGGAAATCAGGTGGATGCTGCCATTGTTGAGTCCAACCTATGACTGAACACCACCGTGTCAACTAAACCAGGGCACAGAGTGCCACATCCAGTCTTTCCTTAAACACCTCCAGACACAGTGACTCTCCCACCTCCCTGGGCAGCCCATTCCAATGCTTAACAACTCTTTCTGTGAAGAAATTCCACCTAACGTCCAACCTAAACCTCCCCGGTGCAGCTTGAGACTATGTCTTCTCTTCCTGCCTCTCATTATTACATACTGGATTAAATAAGCAGTTGTTGCCTCATCACTGAACCCATGCCTTTTTTATTTATTGACCTTGAAAGAATGAATAAAATTCTGAAATCAAGAAAAAACAACTTTTCATCAAAAATAAGGTGCAAATTACAATTATAGGTGGTGGGTAGCATGAAAAATTATTTTAGCAACAAAATAAAAGTAGAAACAATATTTTTAGGATTTGAAAAGCAGAATGTTTTTTCTGTGAGTGTTTTAGAACTTCATCTACAGTTTCACTATTTCCTTTCCCTCATTTTTCCTGTGGTAAGTAGGATAAAACAAGGGAAAATAAAATCCCCTAATTTTTGTGAGATCTTGACTAAAGAAAAGTTACAAAATGAAGAATATTTCTGAATGGAATATATATAATTTCTAGATTATTATCCTAATTATTGGAAAATTATTGTTATTGAAAAATAGAGTTTCAGGTTTTATTACTAAGAAAGTGTTAGGCATTGCAACTATATTTTTGAAAAACACAGTGCTGCTGAGCTTGCTTTTGAAAGTATTTTCATAATACTATGTAACTGTAGGGAGAGCCATTAGAGAGAAGACTACATGTCTGTCTAATGCTGGCTTGAAATCATTCAACATTATAAAAACATGCAATATATGAGATAGAAGCACGTAATTTAATTGTACGAAATGTTACACTCATTCTGAAAGTAACTATCCACCATAAGAAAGCAAAAGAGGAGAGCATTGAGACTAACATCATGTGATTTTCACAAAACCTCCAAGTGTCTTTGTTGGAGTAGCCTAAGTGCTCTTACTTCAGCTGTGGTCAATGAGAGTTTAAGACCCTTGGTTTTGCAATGCCAATAATCTTTTATAAATCCAATAAAGACCAATGGCATCATTGTTCTCAGTGTCCATTGGTAAATGTAAAAGTTGAATTTCACAAATGTAGTATTTTTTTTCTTAAAATATATAGAGTTCAGATTTTGTGTTTTAATATTTGGCTCATATTCCTAGTGGGAGAATAGAGTGTATGAACTCTTATATTGAAGAAATTTGAAAAAAAGGCCTTTAAAAAAATTATTGCAAGAGGGGTTGTCTAGTAAGAAATGGTAGAAACCACACTGCTATTGTGGCACAGTATTTTCAAGAGGTTTTAAAAACTCATGATAGCTAATCTAAAGATGTTCTTAATCTCTCACCAAAAACACAACAGAGTGCCTGTGGGCAATGGTATGGTAGGTTAGAAATCAAAAAGGTCTTAAATCGTAACCCAGTTTTATTCACTGATTCATTTTGTGGCCTTGGGCAGGCCTTTATAACAGTGTACTCCTCTCCTAGCATATCTGAGGGATGTACTAAACATCATAACTGTGCTGAAGAAAACCTCAGGTGCTAAACTGGCCTCTTCTTTATTTTCAAAATAGAATTTGAAATAGCAAAAGAAAATCCTTCATCCTAAATGTATTTCCAGCTTAAATGCGAGTCCATTATTTTCCTCATTTTTAGCTGATGCCACAGAATAACAAAACTGTTCCTTTTTAACAATATATAATATGACTTGTGGGGGCACTTTAATAACCAATATTAGCTGCCACAAAAAATTACAGTTTTCACTGTATTTTCCACAGTATATCCATTGATACTTCACGCTTTTCTTCATATTTGTTTTTAAGAGCTGAATTTGGATATGTCTTAATACTTCCTGTGCCACAGGCAAGATAATTCTTGCTGACCTGGCCAAATACAAATTACAAATTACAAATCTGTCCTCCTGAGTCCCCGCTCTGGAAAGAGGTTGACAGGCCTGCCAAGATCATGTCCTGGCTTTCCAGGTGATGCTCACTGTCATTCCAAACTTGTTATACCTGACGCATGAATGTCCATTCTCTTTTTCAGCAGTAGGAGTGACAGAGGGAAATCATTTTTATGTCTTGAATGACCACCCATGAAAGGCATTTCACCAGGAAGGGATCTGTGTCCCATTCTACCACAGGCATTGCTTGTTACCTGAGAAAAAGCATTTAGTCTCTCCATGTTTCAATCCTGCATCTGCCAGGAGAATAGGAGGCATTTCCTGACCTCACATGGGTTTTGTCAAGATAAATATATTACAGTACTGAGATTGTGCCAAGGGTGTCTCTAATCTACTCCCCTAGGAAACTGCAGCTCAGAAAATGATGTGAGTGGAAGGATAGGGTTGCAGTCAAATGAGAAGGGAAAACTGCAAAGAAATACATACTTCAGGGTTTTTTAGGTTCTCCCCCTGCCATTTAGTTTGATTTCATTTGTTAATTGAAAAGTTAAAGGAAGGAATGTCCATATTTATTCAAACACATCCCAGTCAGTAAGACAGTCCAGAGATAGATGTCAGGTTCCCCAGTGTCTTTTGGAAGATTTGTTATTGCTGAAATGATGTAACAGTCACAGTCTACAATGAGATTTATGTCAAGTTACATGACAACTTTTTGATATTCACTATATCAAGGACAGGAATAAACGCATGTGGAGCAACAGTGATGATGTGATTTGATGCTAATATTTTACCCTCCATGGGATCAAGGACTCTCCTTCAGTTTTCCAGAAACATTTCCCACTTTCTGGCTTGGAATAAGATAATGCTAACAGGACTTGGCATGTTTTGAGAGATTGTTTAGGAACAGGAGTTAGCTAGAGTATAGGACCAAAACACTGTATGTCACTGAGTACACAAAGATACACAGGACAGTATTCCTGGAAAGACCCTGCTGAAACTGTTTCTCTGAAACACTGAAGGGATGAAGAAAGATCAGTCAGCCTTCAAAGGAAAAAAAAGACGATAAAAGAGAAAAAAAACAACCAAACAAACCAAAAGGATACTGAAAGAAAATCACTAAATGTCTCATATTATATGGTTTCTTTCTTAGAAGGAAGAAATAGGAATACTGTATGAAAGGAAGAGCAAGAGGCAACCAGATTCCTTTTGCCTGAAACCATAATGTGTTATTGAATTGTGGAATCCATTGTTCTTATTTCAGATCTTATGAAGAAAGAAAACAATCTCTTTTTCTTCTTTGTGCACAAACAAGTTTCAGACTATTCTGAGAAACCTTCTTTCAAGCTGGGCATCCAAGAAATATTACCTATGTATTCTGAATATAAAAATTGGCCAGAAGGTCCAAAACCATGATACAAATGTTTTAAATCTTTGTAGCAGCAGGATTGCTGCAGTTTAAAAAGCTAGTGTTCATTCAGAGGGTTGCACTGTGCATCCCACTCTGTCATGGTATTGGTGGGGGCCACACAGGTGGCTTCTGTGAGAAATTGCTGGAGGCTTCTGCCATGCCAGACAGTTACAAGGCTGCCCAAAGCTGAGCCCATCAGTGATGGTCGTAGTGCCCTGGGGTTAACATAATTAAGAAGGACTGGGGGAAAATTTCTGCAGAACAGCAGGCAGAAGAGTGACACTACGAAAGAGAAAGAACTATTGAGTTCTTTCTCAGCTCTTGAGCTGAGACAGGCAGGTCAGTGAAGAAGGAGGCAAAGGAAGTTCTCCAGGCTCAGGAAGAGAGAGTCAGTCCCCTGCGGGCTGTGGTGCAGACCATGGTGAGGCAGCTGTGCCTCTGCAGCCCATGGAGGACCCTGGGGGAGCAGAGATCACCTGCAGCCCATGGTGAACCCCATGCTTCCTGCAACAGGAGGCTGTGACCCATGGGAAGTCCATGCTGGATAGGCTCCTGCCAGGGTCTGTGGACGCACTGAGGGAGGAGCCCATACTGGAACTGCTTCTCCTGAAGAGCTACACCCTATGGAAAGGCTCTACAATGCACTAGGTGAAGTTTGAGGAGTCCTCTTCCAGCAGAAACAAACTATGATGAGCTAACCACAGCCCTCATTCCCCATCTCTCTGCACTTCTGCAGGGAAAGGAGGGAGAGAAAATCAGGACTGAAATTATGCCTGGGAAAAAGGGAGGATTGGCAGCGAGGCATTGGAAGATTTGCTGTTATTTCTCATTAACCTTCCTTGATTTGATTGGTAAAAAATTAATTTTCCCCAAGTCAATTTTATTTTGCCCATGATGGCAATTGCTGAGGGATGTCTCCTTGTCCTTACTTTGAGTCTGTCATTACATTTCGTTATATTTTTTACATTGCACCAATTCCCCACACCTAGCAGACAAATATCCATACCGGGGCAGTGGCTGGTGCTGAAAGAAGTAGCAGAAGTGGCAGAGCAGAAAGAAGAGCAGTGAGAGTCGTCACCAGTCTGTGTTCTCCAAAAATCAGTACTGTGCAAGGAGCAAATTTAGGACATCTTCTGCCCAGTCTACACATCACAAGGGGCTTTAACAAAATGTAGGAGACAGCACAAACTGGCACCTTGGTTGTGAAATTCATCTGTCCAGCACATGGGCCCCTCCTTGCCATTGTGCGAGCCACAAAGTTTGGCAGCACTGTGAGATTCCACATTTATTACAGGGAGCTAGACATTGTTACAATATTGGATGTCTACACAAGCCAGGAATAAATTAAATCACAGACAGACTAAGGAGAGCAAAATGCATAACCTCAGTAGACCATTCTACAGAGCCCTGGCAAACAGCCTTAGTTCTACCCAATCGAATTTGCTTTCACCATACTCCAGGGATCTAAGTGTTTAAGGTTATAGACACTTTTCAGAGGATTGTAAATAAATTAAGAGACATGTAAAACTTTGGCAAAGCAAATATTGATGAAGTAATTGTTTATAAATGTAACAGGGACCTCACTTATATGAGAGCTTCGATCCCTCAGAACTCAAAATTGCAATTAAAAATTAAAGCATGCTCAATGTGACATTCCTGAAATAGTATCTGCATTCAGGTGGGACACAATGGTATGTTTCCTTGCACTCTAAACATTTTACAAGGTTGGCTTTGTTCTGTACTGTTTCAGTCCCTGAGCTAAACATAAAGACCTACTCCAAATCATCCTAAAAGTGGACCGGATGAGATGGGCATCTATATTTCTTTGACAAACATGAATCCTGGGAATTCAGTATTTTTCTGTCTAAGAGGTGGTAAGTCGGCTGCCTACTAGCTGTGCTGTTCGGAAGTTACAAAGCTATCACAAAGTTTAAAATACAACTGTGCCGGGAAAACTTCCTGGGACTGAGACCTGATCTGCTGAAGAAGCATACTGGCTGTGTTGCAAAAAAAAAAAAAAAAAAAAAAAAAAAAAAATTCACTGGGTATAAAATCATACAGTAAATTTCTTAAAAGGTTGAACTACTGGAAAATCCCTCCCTCCCTTCCTTACCTTACTGGTTTGGCTAGTATAGACTTGATTTTCTTCAAAGTAGTTAGTGTGGTGCTCTGTTTTGGATTTGTGCTGGAAAGAGTGTGGACAGCACGGGGATGTTTCAGACACTGACGAGCAGTGACTGAAGGCCTTTTCTCCCTCTCACCCACCCCAGCAGTGAAGAGGCTGGAGGGGCATAAGAAGTTGGAAGAGGACACAGCCAGGACAGCTGATCAAATCTGGGCAAAGAGACATTCCACATTCCACAACATACCACATTGTGCTCAGCATATAGAGATGGAGGAAGAAGGAAGTGAGGCATGTTTGGACTGATGGCATTTGCAATCCTGTGTAACCACTACACATAATGGAGCCTGGCTTTCCTAGAGATGGCTGAATACCTGCCTGCCTATGGGAAGTAGTGAGTGAATTCTTTGTTTTTCTTTACTTGTGTGAGTGGCTTTTGGTTTACCCGTGAATCTGTCGTTATCTCAACCCATGAGTTTTCTCACATTTTCTCTTCTGTTTCTTTGCCCCATCCCAATGCAGCATTATTGCAGTTAAAAATATTGTACAGCAGCATGCACTGCTGAATGAAGCTCAAAGGAATGTATGTATTGATTGCCAAGGGAACAGGGATCCTGTGCAAAGCTTGCTCTCAGAGAAGAGGTTTGAGGATTGGGAAAAGCAGTCAATTGTTCAGGAGAGAGAAGCATGAAAATTAATGGATGAAAATGGGCAGGGAGGGAAACCACAGCATGTTCCAAGTCAAATTTAGTTTTGCTTTGGTTAAAGAGAAACTAGCTATTAACTGGCAAGTAAGAGTTTATCCTAAGTGGGGGTTTTTGAGACTTTGAATAAATAACAGGCAGGTTTATTGTCTTGGAGCATTTTAAAACTAATATTGACAGTATTCCAAATACTATTTGTTATCTCAAATATATATGCACAAGTCTTCTAGGTTTCATATATATTCACCTTATATGAACTTCTGTCTAAATTTTCCATCAAAACCTGACTGAAAACTTTTCATCCAATAACCTGGTCTTTTGCATGCAATACCTTGGAGCTTTACCTCTGAAATACTTCCCTGCAAGTCCTTATTAGCTGGAGTTCTTACTTGCACTTCAGATGAGAATTAAGCTGGCATCAAGGAATAAAGGGATGATAGCAGAGTTGTATATAAAATTGCTTCAGAATCTCCTTACCCATCGTAACATCCTTAGCACTGAGCTCTTTATCGCTCTTAAGCAGTGATCCTTGTGTGTCCCACTCCAAGGAAATGTGTGTTTCAACAATAAAGTGCTGAAAATATTTCTCCTGCTTCCATTTTAAAAATATTTACTATAGAAAAATACTGTAATGATTAAGGTGAAGACACCTTAATGTCTTTGAAAAAAAAGCTTAAGAAAGCCACCCTTCATATTAAAAATACACCAGAGGTTTCAGATATTTTATGAGATTGAAGGAACCTATGTCTTCCGGAAGACAAGAAATACTGTTGACAATTTAAGGATTTAATCACAGGTGCTACTACAAAGTGAAAATCCTGATAGTATTACTTAGCAATTTATTCCATCACTATAAACCCTGCATGTGGGGTAGCAGCTTTCTCTACTGCTACAGCATTTGCAGCAGCACTCTAATTCATAAATGTCATTAATAAAAATAACTTCACAATTCCATTTCATTAAAATTGTGCATTAGTCAGTGCATTCTACAAATGTTAATGGATTTGTCTCTTTGGACTGCTCACTCGCAGTGCCTTTCAAACACTCACTACTTAAGATGCAATAGCTGTTTGCAATTGGCTGGATAAGTCACAAGGCAATATTTTTGCATGTGGCTTAATAAATATGTTGGTGTACACACTGGAGCTTGTAAATGTAGAATTTTACCATCATGTGAATATTCATGCTTGTTATATTGATATTCTCTTCCTGTAAATAGCTGTGCCAGAAAAACTCTGTTTTATGAATATTTGCAGAAGGGGAACAGATAAAAGAGACAGTATGTTGGAGGTAAATAATTTGAACATTTGTCGTAATATTCAGAATACATGTCTTGCAAGATTCGCCTTGCCTTGCTGAAGAACAGCTTCCCTGTAAATGAAGTGAGAGTTTCTCCTCTTTCCACCTCCTTGCTTCTAGAGGAAAGTAGACAAACCCTGCCTTTCCCAACATATGTTTTCAGGTCTGACCTATTATATCTAGCAAACCCAACCAGCTCTCCAGGGGACACCAGACTGTAGGAAAAATGTCAAGAAAGGCTGCATATGTGGATCATAAGAGGTGAAACAGAAAGCCTTTGAGTTACTTCTAATATACTCCCAAAATAGAAATTTCCATCCCAAGTTGGCACATTTCATATCCACATGATTTTGAATATTTGATGTCTATTCCCTTGGTGCTGACCTTGCTCCCTGCAGCTATACACAGCCCACTCTTTCTGCAATTTATAACAGAAATGCAAATGTAAAACAAAATCACATACTTGTGAGTAAGCTCGGCTTTGTACTCGATGTGTTGCTACAGCTGTGCCATGATAGCTGTGCTAGACTTGACATTCTTGAGGCCCAACATTTGTCTATCCAGTGACAAAAAGCTATTAAATTTTCTGAAATTTTTAATGGGGTCCTTTGGAGAGCAGATGTACTCTGGTACCAGGGCAGCCTCAGTGTCTTCCCCATCAGTTCATCTGTGACATTCAGCGTTGCAGAGGGAGGGTAACCAGATGCCTGTGGCTCTCTGCCGTAGTTTCACCATGAAGAGGATCCTGCTGGACATTTGGCTGCTGCTCCTGGATGGGAGAGAGCTGTGTCCAGCTGTCAGTGGGGGAAGAACAAGAGGCATGTGCAGCTTCTGCTGCACCTCTGTAGTTGCAATGCCCCATAGCCAGCTCCTATGATCCTGTGAGATCACAGTGACTCTTCACTAGCTGAGAGCTGGATGATGCCTCACTGACCAGGACATGGACAAATCACCTGACCTTTACTTGCAGACACAGGTAATGTCCTGGTGCCTTGCTACTGTTCATTTTCCTCCCTCATCTCCAAGCAACTATAAGCATTTAATAAAATGAAATTTTATTGCTGGGCACTGTCTCCAGGGGATCAAAAGGCTATGTGAAATCCCCATGGAATCATTACATGCTTTTTCAGGCAGGCTAAGTATAAATGTGAGGACTTTCTGATTTTTCTCTTCCACAAATCAATCAGTTTCCAGACTACACTGCTCATCAGATCTTCAATCTCAGAGATCATACAGAGCCCCAAATGCACCAATCTCTTTGCCAAACTCTGCCAGCAAACCGGGGGTCCTTCTTCATCAGCAAGCAGGAGGGAGCACATGTGTGCCAGGGACAGAGGAAAAGCGCAGATAAAACCAGGTGCTCTCTCGCCAGCAACCTTCTCAAATGCTGAGACAGAATTAATTTCCTTCTGAGACCCTATCCCTCCAAGGAGGATCTATGGCAAGCATAACCTGGTGTACAGGACCATGTTGCCTTCCTGTCTCCCTGGGTCCCCTGCTCAGGCAGAAGAATTTGGAGGAGAATGAGAATTAGGAAATTAAAAGTCACAAAATTGCAGAGTGTGAAGCATGCCTGTTTGTATGGTCTTTCCCTGTTAAAGTCAAGAGCTTGTGGGTTTTGATATGGGAGAGAAACCACGACACCTCTTTTCAGATACTGCTTCTCAGCTGTTGAGTGCTTTCACTTCACTGGAGAGATCACTGGCTAGGAACCACTGACCAAAGCAAATCT
Organism: Turdus rufiventris; assembly: GCA_013186435.1. NCBI lineage: Eukaryota > Metazoa > Chordata > Aves > Passeriformes > Turdidae > Turdus > Turdus rufiventris. The sequence goes on from PYHW01010767.1 coordinate 3,250,067, forward strand.
TTTTGCCTTTGAAGCTGTCTAATTTGAGCACATGCCTCACCATTTTTGGTTAATTACACAAGAAGCTATTGATGAGGAAGCACAAGAAATATGCAAACATGATGTGACACACACCAAAGCAATAGCCTTATCTGGAGAGTGATCCCGTTTTGCTCCAATCTCACTTGCTACAGCCCCTCAATGAAATAAATCACTCCATAGGCAATGCATAATGCAGTCAAAAATAGCATGGTTCTCACTGTTTGTAATCCAAATTGGATATGCCCTTATTGCCCTCTTTGTCAGAGCTATCAAGGACTTAATAGCCTTCTTGTACTTGCATGATTATTTCAAATTACCTTTCTAGTAATTTAGATTTTAACCATAAGATGTGTTTGATCATGGTTGAACTTGCAAACAGGCTATTTAAAAGCTTTACTTCATTTCTTGATAACAGATTTTATATATGATTTTCAAAATGAAATGCAACATCTATCTCTTTGACCCTGAGACTAGCACCTTTTCCTCTGTGTTGGCTATCTCCACTTCAAGAATTGTCTCTGCCTCCTGCATAACTTTCATCTTGTCCTCTCTCCTTGTTATTTCAGAGGTCTATGAGCATAGGTCACACCATTCTTTGAACAACTGTGCTGGCTTCCACTTTGCTTCTGCTCTGCATTCACAGCAAACGCTGTACCAGCCGCATCCTCACCCCTCTGGTTAATCCTGCTCTGCTGCTGACAGAGATGTTTTGCTGTGCTATCTGGCTGCTCCATCCCTCACGTACTTCTGTCCTGCTAGTGAGATTTTACAAAAAAAATCACTAGATTTGCCTGGTAAACCACTGTGATTCTTTTACTTAGGGAAGTTCAGTGTGCTGCTCCTAAGGGCTATGAGCAAACATTGGGAGCTTTAGTGCAGAAATATGTTAGCCTACTTTCCCCTGTCTTGCTCTTCTCTTAAATGATCTTTCTAATCTCCTTGTGTTTAATTATTAGCTATAAATCCCCTGTTTTCACATGGATTTCCTTATTCATGCAGTCCTTATTCCCTTCAAGGCCTGTTCTGGAAGACAGACAATTAAACTGGCTATTGAAATGGTACCAAGTTTATACTCCCTTACCATAACCTGTTCCCCAGCCACTGGTGTTTCTCCAAGCTGCCACTGCTTCTCTGATGAATGCCATGGCAGAGGGTGGCTCACAGGCAAGCCCATCTCTATCTATCCCTTCTTTCACTTTTGCTCAGCCTTGGATCTGAGTGCCACCCAAGAAAGGTGCAGGTAAATTGTATAATTCGCTCCAGGCTATGTCTTCTCAGAAATAATTGGCACTCCAGGACAACACGGCCCTACCCAAACATAACATATTCTCCTTTCTGTCAGCCTGATCTTTTTTTTTTCCTGGAACCCTCAAGTGTTGACCCCCAGGGTTGGTCATAGTGGGTGTGTCTGGTTGTGATGACTGCCTCTGACTCAAAGTGGATTCCGGGGATACAGCGCAACAACAGCCAAGGACTAATCTGGACAACCTGCTCACGTAAACATAGTGCTGCTCAAAGCAATTTTGGAAGAAATTAACATCTGGATTTGATATGCAGATACAACTGTGAGCCACTTATCTGACTCCATAAATAGTGGACAGTACAGGGTCCATTGTGCTGCCTCTTGCATGGCAGTAGGCTGCATGCCAGAAACTCCCCAAAAGAGGAATGCTTCTCAAGGTTATTCCTTGAGGCTGAGAGATTCCTTGCTGCAACAGATTATTGGTAAGTAATTATCAGTGTGCTAATCTGTAAAATCTTAACTAAGTGATAAAAAGCACTGCTTAGGCATAAATAATCCTTTAGACATAAACCATCATCTAGGACTAAGTCTAGATCCAGACTTAGACACTCAATTCCACTCTAAGGAGGAGTTTAGAATGCAAGGGATTTCTGGATCTCATGACTCAACAGGAGAGTCTCCCTAAAGCGTTTGGCTGACTTTGTCTGCTGTGTAGTACAATACCATGGAATGCTGTAAAACCTCTATTTATTATCAAACTTTGCTAAATCACTAGTGTGTATCAATGAACACATTAATACTTCTCTCTAATGAGTGAAGTGCATCATTCCATCCATGCCACTACAGCATTCAGCAACAGAAGACATGAAGAAAATGCATTTACATGGGAAGACAATGAAATATGTCTGCCCTTACTGGTGAAAATCAGCTCTGCTTCCATCTGAAATAAGCCAGTGAGGGCCGGGATACAACTTTCAGGGCTTCCAAAGATGTTTCTACATCCTTACAAAATATCTTCTTGAATAACCAAGTCTTCTCAGGATGAAAACTACTTGTCTTGTGATTTTGAAAAACACCTGGCTATTATACTGGTAGCATAATTGATAACCATATTACTTCTAAAAACAGGACTGCAGATGCACGCCCTCTTCTGCCTTTTTTTCTCATCAATATTTATGTGCCATAATCCTGACTGGACTCTCAAACTTCTATGTTGACATTGGGGTTTGACCCATGGGTCTCAGAGGTGCAGAGATGCAGCACAGTTGCTTGGCAACGCAAACACACCAATTCATTGGGGGTGGTGAATATTTTTTAAGGAACATTTTCTTTTTTCTGTTCCTGAATGGATAAGAGCACAGATGACTCAGACCTCGGGTTTCAGGGACATAATTCAGGATTTTATGGTTGCAGAAGTCTGGTTTGCACGGGGGAGGATTTGCACCCGGGCTTGACTTTCATTAACCCTGGGAATAGGGTACTTATGTTTAGATGTCCAAATATTCAAGATTAGAGATTTTGCTTCAGGCAAAACAACTCTTCCTCCCAATTCCTGTTTTTAAGCTCTTTGTGAGGGCAGAGTGTGCAATTCCAAGCTTTTGCAAAAGGAGAGAAAGGGAGGATATTGTCCTCTGTGCAAGCACACAGCTTGTCTGTCTGCTCTGGGGAAGACCAACCCACCATCTCCATGCACTGCATTTCACAAATCGATGAATACATGGTGCCTGGGCCTTGTAAAGTTTTAAGCCATATAATACCATGATGACCTGCTATTTACCAAGGTTTCAGACTTCCAAAGCTTGCAAAAGACCAACAGCTTCATCACTAAGGTAGCCAAATCTCTGGGCTTCTTTTTGTTGGGCACCTGTTCTGGTATAGCTCCCATTTGCAGATCAAGAATTTCTGATCTGACTGTTCCTTCTTCTATAGTTCTTTGTAATTACAGGTAGAAAGTTCATTAAAATACATTTATTAGCAATAACAATTTTTTAATTCTTACATTTCCTGTCTAATTCTTCCCTCTGGGTTTGGTTTATAAGCCTTTCATAAATTTGTCTCCCTGTTGGGACAAGAAATTAGGTAATTCAATAAACTTAGAAAAAGATAAGTGCACATAGCCACTGCCTCTGTGGAATTTTTAGGTTGGCTTAAAGGAAACAAAGAGCAATCAATATTTGGAAGATCTAGACGTGTTTGACATATGCAGAGTACCTCCAGTCTTTACTTAGAATTGATGCAAGCCACAGTAAATTAGACAGCCTCCAGGCTTACTTACATTCTGAATTTAGTCCTATAACGTTATTTCCTCCAAAGCAGCAATCAAGTCATCCATCAGGTTGTCAGCAAATTGTCTGTGTGTCATATATTAATCTTACTTTTCATATCCTGTATTCTTCCATTTTAGTGGGAATTCAGTCACAAATGAAGTCCGTTTAAACACAATATTCTGCAAATAATGTAGCCCAAGAAAGAGTTAACTTATAGCAGAAAAAGTGGTATTTAAGCTGGTGGTCTGTGAGCATGTGCTGCCAAATGAGTGTCCTACAGCGAACTGTAGCTGGAAATTTTATCTTAAAAAACCCCAAGCAAGTAGAATTTGACTTTTTTCCTACTAGGTGATCAGCAGCAGGCTTTAAGCTAACAGTGATATCAAATGGTTTAGTTGTCAGTTACAAGGATGGAATTCTTAGTGGAAACAAACAGGCAGCCTGCAGTGACATATTTACAAGAAGTTTGCCTTCATATTACTTGGAAAGCACAGAGTTATCTCCACTAGGAAACAAAAGAAAAAAAAATCCCATGGAATATTTTATTCAAGAACCTTGCTTTTGTTCTACATTTCCTGCAAGGAGCAGTGGCTTGTGTTGCCACCAGAGACCGGATTACGGACAAAGGCAAAGTAGACTCAAAAAAGGAACCAGAATTTGTGCCATGCTGCCTTTCCTTATGTTTGCCTTCTCATAGCAGTCCAACAATACAAACAAACCTTTAGTGATACAGTGAATGAATCAGTACAGGCCCATGACATAGGAATATTTTCAGCTTGTTTTCCTTAAAAATAAAGTGAAGGAAAATGCATTTAGAAGCCATATGTTTTTATCTACTAGTAATGGTCAGTGAGAAAATAAAGTTGTGGCAAAAGACAGAAGCTGCTCACAGAGCTGACATAGGGACAGTTGAATCTTTTCATTTTCTGTCTTTATAGTAAGTCACGTAGCATGCTGGAAGTGAAAGCTGAAAGGTGACAAGGTTTTTCCATTTGCTTTCAGCCCTTCTCTGTACATGCAGAGATCCCTGATGGTGAAAGGGAATTTAATAAGAATATGTACAAGTTTCCGGTGGTTGAATTTCTGTGTGTGATGCCAGATGCAGATACACTTACTTGACTTTTTTAATCAGTTTATTCTAGAAAATACAGTACTGATAGCAAACTGAAAACTATCTTCACCAGCAGAAGGGGATTGCTTACCTTATGGTGGGAATTGAATCATCCAGTGACATTGAAATAAAGTAAGACTTGCTTTTTTATTTCTTCTCATGAAGCAAGTGGTCTGACAGGGAATTCACCCAAGGCACGTCATATGTCTGGACAGGGCTGAGTGCTTTTGATCCTGAAGCAGAACCTGATGGCTGTACAAGCACAGAGTTCTGGCAGGGCACTGCAGCTTGCTAAAAGCCCAGAGTCCTCTGGGGGTCTGCAATTGGAGCTGGTTACAGCTCCTATCTCCGTAGCCAAACCCCTTCTGACTAAGTGCAAAAAATAAGAAGGAAAAAGAGGCACTTGGTGTCCTGCAGAGCCAGGTCTTGGTTCAAGGTTAGGATAAGGAGAGGGCTTGACCCAAAGCTTAGAATTGTCCAGATTTGATATGCAGTGATATGAGATGGCAGTATATATTTCTGATTATTTGGGTATAGAATATTTTTAATGAATCATGTAATGATATCCTTTCATTTTAAGTGGTTTTTTAATGTTGAAATGCAGGAAAAACCTTTTAAAAACTCTGAGATGGTGCTTTCCATTAAACTAAGCTCTTGACAGGCAAGAAAGAGAAAAGTAAGAGAAAAAGAATGTCATTTACATTTCCCTCTTGGATTTTTTGATATCTACATCTTGTTGGCAAAGCCTATGTCTTTCTTAATGCTTGTACATTTTTTTGTACAAAAAACTTTCAGGAGGATTGGATCAAGGAAGTTTCTGTGAAACTACTTCATTGCTCTGGGGTCAACATGGCATTGAGATATTCAGGTTTTACACAAAGTAAAATTATTTAAAAAAAACAAAACAAAAACTGAATAACCAGTCAGCAGGAAAGGACAGGAAGATAACTTTCAAAATAAGGAGAAATAGCATAATCTGAGGTTGGAGGAAATAAATCAATAAAAGTAATTTTGTACTATGTGTGAAGGATTCACAGACCTAGCTTTCAACTTCCTGTCAGTCTTATAGTTTGAATTCAATTATGGAATTTTAGATTGAACCTATTTTTGTCCAGTCATGCTTTTTCTTGCGATAGTTTATCAAATCTGATTTTGAGACTCCAAATAGCAATTGTCTTTGTAGACCACCAGCACTGGCCATGCCATATGGCATGAGAGAACATTCAGAGGGGTCCAGGGAAATACATAATGCGTTGCTGGATCTGGAGGCATTGGGGATTTGGGCTGAATTGCAACAGGGCTTTACAGATGAGTGGTGCTCATGTAGTAGTCAGAGTAATGTGAGTTTGAGCTCTGTATGTCATTTTCCTAGATAAATATTGTGGAGATGCAATCAAGCAGAGGTGAAGCATTTTCTTTTCTCATCAGGCATTTGCCTCCCAAGACTGGGACACCTGACACAAGAGAATATACTTTTCTTCCAGCATATCTACAGGTGACCATGCCTCAGACTAAAACTTTTCAAAAACATCTAAAGAAACCAGAAAACAAAAAGAGGACATTTAATAACTTCACAGACTGGCTGGTTCAGGGCAAGTGTCAGTGAATTTATCCTTCAAACACCAGCATTTGCTACATGCCTTGCAATAATACCTGCTGTAGAAGTGTGTGACTCAAAGTCAACCCATTCCCAGTTATTTCCTATGACAATACCTCCAGAGCTTTGCAACTTGCTGCTTTGCTGGAGCAGCTGTGACTTGCCAAGATACCTTGCAGTGTCCCAGGGACATAGATCACTGCAACTGGAAAAAAGATCCCACATCCCTGCAACTTCACAGCAGTGTCCCTCTCATTGCAATGCCCCCTCTGCCTTGGCAGGTTTTTATAGGCTGATCAGAGCAGTGTTAATGAATAGATTTCTCTGCATATGACTCAGGGTTTCTTAATTTCAGACACTTGTACCCTTGCAGACTTTGTTGAATGTATCCAGGGGGAAGTGAGCTCTCTACCTGGGCAGCCTTTGCCCAGAGAGCACACAGCCAACCCCTGTCTCTGCCTGGGACAGTTTCGCAAATTCAGTAGTGGCTCGAGGATGCCCCAGGGAGGCAACACTGGAGCTGGTCATTCATTGCCAAAAATGACGGAGAGACAGGAGACCTGGCAGCTGGAACATCTTCCTCAAAGTTCTCTCTCTGTTAAATATTTTTAGGACTCAAATTTCTTTTCTTGTAACCTATAAAAATATTTTCCCAGAGCACATTTTTTAATTTTGGATGTTTCATGAACACAAATCTGGAGTGGTGGGACTCTCCAGGCTGAACGGAGAGGCCAGTTTACATCTGTCAGCAGATTCTCCAAAGGGAATATTTGGGAAAAGACAGAAACAGTTTGTGAATCTTAAAATGAAGAAGCGTCAGAGATACCGAAAGCAATAGTATTGCTGTTTAAGAAACCAGTGGCTTCATCTCTCTTTTTAGAGACTTAGACGAAAATAAATGAACCTAATCAATATCATCACCAGTTCCATCAAGCGCTATCAAGACCAGCCGAAGGCAAGCGACAGCACCGAAGCGCCTCTGACCCCGTATAAACTAATCTGGGGGAGAAGAGTTAAAACAACAAGCGGTCCCGGGAGATTGTCACCCCGCTGTTCCCCTCGGCCTCTCTGCTCCTGCGGTGGCCAGCAGATGGGGCAGCGAAGGGAGGGAGGGAGGGAGGGAGGGATG
>PYHW01010767.1:3257484-3269536 GCA_013186435.1 Turdus rufiventris
GGAGGGAGGGAGGGAGGGATGGAGGGAGCTCCTCTGCGTGCCCAGCCCGGAGAGCGCCGGGGCCACCCCGAGCCTGCCCCCACGAACGAACGAACGAACAAACAAACAAACAAACAAACAAGCAGGGAAGGGCACACCGCTCCCTCCCGTCCTCCTGCAGCCTGGGTAAGGCGGCGGAGCTGCGGTTCCTTCCCCTCGGCGAGAAGCCGCGGTGCCAACCGTGCCGGGACGGTGGCGCGGTGGCGCTGCGGGTCGGTGTCACAGTGCCCCGGGCGCTGTGGATGCGGGCTCTAGGCTTGTGGGGAATCTCGAGATCGTGCCCATGATTCCCGCGTTTTCGAGGGTGAATAAATAAATAAAATGCAGCCCATCGCGCTGATAAAATTGCAGCCGGTCTATACTATAAGGGTCGGAAGACATCACCACTTTTCAAATACCACAGTGAGAGAGTGTCTTAAATTAATCCTCCCCAACCAAAATCACTGGCATGAGATGGGAAAGGTGGGAAAAGAAGCTCGGTATCATACAGAAATCTTCCTCATAAATCGAGTGAACTGCTGCCCACAACATTTTGCAGTTTGTTTACTTGTGGCTTCATTAAAATTTCATGCAGATCCAACGACGAGATTTTGTTAATGGCCCACAGAGGGACAATCATTGCTGAAACCTGAGCACTGTGATCCATTTTCCCTAATTATTACTTTGTAACCGTTTCTAATTTGACAGCTCCCGCTGAACGAGGGGTTCATTTATTTTGTTTCATTGTTTCATATAAGGAAACGTCAGATAAGCATAACAGCAGAGCGTTAATAATAAAACCCATCATTTGAAACATGCGTTAATTGCATGTTAAGTGCACATAATGGCCTTCATTGTAGAATCCCCTTTAGAGGGTATAAAACACAGGGCTGTGTTGCACACTTAACAATGAGAAGGGAGATTATCTAATTCCTTGTGGCCTACATGTCAAGAATGGAGAGTGGCTAAGAGGTTAGTTTCCCTCCTTAGCTCTGTTTCAGGACTCTTAAAGAGATGGAATAAAGATGGATATATTTGCTCACAATGGATTGGTTTCTATATTTGTCTTTGAGCTTTGAGGGCTTAGTTACTTTCTTTAGAAAAGAAACATCTGGGGTGGTCAGGTGTTTCTAAAAATCCAATGTAGCTCATAGCTTTTTGAAGGCTCTAACATAAGGCTACGTATTTCTAAAGAAGCAAAGTGAGAATGTTTAACTATTAAGGGTCAGCCAGTCCAGTCTCCTGCTAGCTCAGTTAAATATACCAAAATATCTTTCTAGAAACCATGCAATTCTATTTTAAATATATTAAGGGTTTTAATTTCGATCCTTTTTATTGCTATAACCTAATTTTAGAAGTCTATTCCAACACTCAATTTTATTGACTTGCCTCAAAATTTGTGTAATCAGGAAATTTCGTTATCTCATTCTTCTACTTTCCATTAGCCCCTTCTTTATTCAAATCATGACATAACTAGTCCCTATCTGCAGTTTGAAAGTATTTCACATTTGTACATAATTTGTTTTCTTTTCATACCCTTGACTCTGCTACTGCAGTAGCAGGTTTTTCTCAAGGTGTATACCCCTTGTTATACAAAAATGTGTTCAATTTCAAGCTTCATTTTGCTAAGCTAAAACAGAGAAGGCTGTTTCAGTCTCATTATTCCTTTCCTCCATTCCAATCTGACTTGGTCTGTTTTGGGTATAAGGGATTGGAATCGTGCATTCTTTTATGGTTGGAATTTCCATAATGCTTTGTAAAGTGCATCAACACACCTTTATCTGATAAATTCTTGGAGGATTTTATTTTATTTTATTTTATTTTATTTTATTTCATTTTATTTTATTTTATTTTATTTTTCTGTTGCAACACATTGGTAGACTGTAGCTTTCCTAACAATGCTTTGCTTTGCCCAGACATTTTTATCATTTTTAGCTCTCAGCTGATGATGAGTCAGCTAGGAGCAGTCATTTTTGCTCTCTTTTTACTAAGCCATGATTTGCACTTTTGCACATTGCACTCTAAAATTTAAACTATTTCTATTTTTCCAGGCCTTGTGATCATTCAGTTATTTCCATAAAATATTCTGATCTTCCTCAGGTATTGGCAATGCCTCAAAATTCATGTCACCTGACACTCCTTTGCATTAGCCAGTTCTTTCCTTTCTCTGTGATTTAAATAGCTCCTGTCTTCTCCAGTGTGTTCTGCTTTAAATATCTCACTGAAGTTCACATAGATTAGGTAGTTCTGCCTGCTTACTCTGGATCTTTAATTACCTGCTCTACACAGAAATGAAATTGGCCGCATTTAGTCTGCCGCAGTTTATGCTTTTTCACCTTTCCTTTCCACTCTTTACTCTTTCCTTCACAGTTTGATCTAGAGCCCTGTGTAACACAGGGGTCAGACTAATGGGCTTGTGGTTGTCTGAAACATTGCCTATTCTTAAATATAGCTACTAAATTTGTCATTCTCTGGTTGCACAGCAATATCCCTTCCTATTGTTTCAATGCCTATTTAGGGAACAAAATCCATCAGTGCTCAAAAGCCAGGAATACCTGGGTCTTACCTTCAATTGAACTTGTTCTGTCTGTATCTTTATATTTCTTTTCTCTCTCTCAAAATGTTGTACAGCTGGGTTAGAATTGCAGCTAATGTTCGCTCCCTTTGGGTGGACAAGGTGCCCAAATGGTCGCTGCCATCTCAAAGAAGCCTATGTTATGACCACAAGGAAGGTTAAACAACCACCTAAAATCTGTGCTCATCTTAGAAGATGAATTACTCTAAAAGGCATGATTTGTGAAAACAGTCTGCTTTAGACAAGAGGAGGATTTTTTGTTTTTATCAAAAATTTCCCTCACTGTTCCAATACACTCAGGTCATACAGCCCTGGTAGGCCATGCTGTCCTCTCCAGACAGTGGACACAGTAAATGTTACGCTCAGAAAAAGACGTAACAGATGCAGTTATTTGCTGTAAGAAGGTAAAATTCCTTGCTCCCTATATTCACTCTGGTCACTACTCATTAACAGCATGATACTAAAGTACCTACAGTGTTTCTCTCAGAGTTCCCCAGATTTGCTGTCACTAGCTGTGTCCTTCTGCATTACTGACATTTATACTTCTTTTCTTCTTCTAAATGGTTCCATTCTTCCTGCTTTCCGTTTTTTTGGTTTTTTTTAAACCAGTGTTGAATCACCTTTTAACTGAATTTCCTCATTAGCTTCTGTTAGCAAGCTTTTCCCAGACTTCTGCACACAGAAGGGTGAAAGGCAAGAGATCAATCCTTGTTCATTCTGGATGGATATAGCACGATTCAAAAGTTTGCAGGTAGTGAGGGGCACTGCATGAGCAGCCAGTCCCTAGAGGTGGCAGGGTGGTTAGCTGAGAGGATTCTGCTCTCTCATGACTTTCAGGAGAGAAGAAAGATCCCAGCCCCAAACCAATGCTTCACACACTCTGTATCCTTTCCGCCAGGGAAGTTCTGGCAAAGTAAGAAAGAAGTTGTCCTTGCTCTGCAAGAACCATGGCCTGCATGCCACAGAAGAGGCACAACAGAAGAGTAGGAGTTGATCAGAGTCCACCACTCTTTTTTCCTGGTGCCACTGTCCATGTGTAATCCCATTACGTTTGATTTTCTCCTGCTGCCTTCGTTCCAGCCTCCCCCCTGGCTGGCCAGGGTGGGCAGCAGCTCAGTCAGTCTCTGTTGTGCTCTGCCAGGAGCTTCCTGCTTAGCTGTAATAAACTGCACTGAGCAGTGCTTGCCTGGCTGCCTTCATCTTTAAACATGACCTTTTTTCAGGTAGTACATTCAACACAAATTGTTAATAATTGAGCTGAGAAGCAAATTTTAGACCCAATTTTCCATACTCCATTTAGGTTTCTATTCTGGTCTCTGCCTCACCATCTTCCTTGGCTATTATTGCAAGCACATTATTACCACAGGGCAGGAATATATTTGTACCTTTAAGAAGTGAAGCAAGATAAACCGTAAGTAGTCATCTCATTCTTGCCATTTTTAAGTAACAATTTATCCTGTAAATAAAACTTTCAATACTTGCATTTATTTCTTTTTTTTCCCCTATATATTTTTAGAGCAAGTATTGCCTTTCTTATGTCCTTTTATGTGATGACTCACCCTGATTTCCTGATTTACATTGTTTTAACTTACACTATTTTCCCCCAAAATTTGCATGAAAGAGCTTCCCACTTGTGCCATTCATTAACAGTTTACGTGTCCTGAGTATACTTTCAGTGATACACCCTTTCCCCCTATTTTTGTTTTTTTTGTTTCTGAATTTCATGGGCTAAAGCTCTTAAAGATCATACCAGTTAAATACAATGCTGAATTTGTAGGCCACTTATCCACCAAGCAGATACTTTGGGGTGCAACCAACCTCTGTGTGTTTGAGTAACCTACTAATGAAAATGAGTGAGCTCCACATGCAGATGAACTCGGGCTCCAAGTCTGGCCTTCTTCCTTTCTTTATTCTGTTTTATATCCCAGACGGCTTCTGCCATGCATTTCTGTCTATAAAAGCAAAGCTGGGCCCAGCCCAACAAATTCAAGAGCTGCCTGAAAGTCTTTTCACAGCCTTCAATCTTCTGGTTCCAAGCTCAATGTTAAAATTGTCCCTGTTCTAAAATTGTTGGTGGTACTCTTATCTTTTTTCAAATAAATAATCTGCAGTTTTTAGCTGTTGTTTATTAAAAATCTTGTCAGATCCAGATTTCCTGTGATACCATTATGTTTTCCAATGCCTAATTTCCAATAGCTATCTAGTTATATTGACCTGCATTAATTCCCTCATTAATTACTGCCATTCTCAAAAACAGCTATAGCTTTCAATTTGTGTTGATTTCTATAAAAGTCTTCACTTTGATTAATAACCTGCAGCTTATTTAAATTGTTATGACCTCTTGGGCATTGTTAGACAGGAAAAAAAAGCAAACAAAACACCTAATGAGAAATGCTAGGAGGGTAGGAAAATAACTATATTACATTAGCAGCTTGTCATCACTTTCATAAGAACTTCACATTTAGAATCCAGAAGAAAATGAGAAGGCAAAAAGTATCCAATCCATAAAAAACCATTAAAAAAAATAATCCTGGGGTGCATTTACACAATCTGGCACCTCACATTTTCAATTTTCATTCTGGAAAGGGAAGTTGAGAGAATTTTAAAAATTGTTTTTACAGTAAAGATTTTCAGCTGCATAAGAGAGAAATAATAAGTTGTTATGTTCAGGAGTTGGGCTATAAAATAGTTGTTTGCAAGCATAACATATTTGAACATTTCCCTAAAATGGAACATCATAGAATCATAGAAGATCCAGAGCTGGAGGGGACCCACCAGGGTCATTGAGTCCATCCCGGCCCTGTGTAGGACTCCCCACCTGGAGAGGCTGTTCCTGATGCCCCCAGGACATGCTTGCCTCTCCTGGCTGGCAGGGCACTGCTTTCTCAGATTCAACTTGCCATCGACCAGGAGCCCAGGTCCTTTTCCACAGCACTGCTCTCCAGCCTCTTGCTCCTCAGTCTATACACACATCCAGGGCTGCCCCTGCTTGTTGCACATGCAGATTCTGGCAGTTGCCCTTGCTCAGTTTCACATGGTTGGCAATTCGCCATGTCCCTAATTTGTTGATGTCTCTCAGTAGGGCCTCCCTGTCTTCGAGGGAATCCACAGCTCCTCCCAATTCAGTGGCATCATCAAACTTACTTAGTATTGATTTGAGATCTGTGTCATGGCCAAAGCTCATGAAGAAAAATGTTGAAGAGTGCAGGGCTGAGGATGGAGCCCTACAGAACCCCTCTAGGGACTGGTGGCCAGGCTGATGTCACCCCATTCACTGTAACCCTTTGTGCCCAACCCATAAGCCAGCTGCATGACGTGTTTTTCCAGCTGAATGCTGGACATTTTGTCCAGAAGGACACTGTGTGAGACAGTATGGAAGGCTTTGCTTTTCCAAAACCTTGCATACATTCAAGATGTTTGAGGCTTCAATGTCTTAGAGGGAATTTGTATTTAGATAATATGTCTTTCTAAGAAGCTACAACTGCAAGTATAAATTATGTTGAAAGAAAATACTTATGGATAGTTGCCCTTGCCAGCTGTGCTGCCAGGAATCCCATATTCAGCCTTTCAAACTGAGCTCTTTTGTTGTATCTCTTCTTTTGCCTCAGTTGAAAAGTTGTTTTGTTTCTTTGATAGTAAGTCAGAAATATTTATTTGCTTGTCTGTGGTTTTTTTAACATAATTATGGGGGATTTTTTTTCTTTATTTGTCATTTTTGAACTAGATAAAGAGATTCTTACGATCAAATCTTCATGTGTCAGAAATCTAATGATCACTACCGACTTTAGGGGACCTACTTTGTCTTACAAAACCAGATGATATAATGCTTTATAATATATCATAAATGCTTTCACTAATAAATTGAAGATGGGAACATGAACCTGGAAGAGATGGGAAATGATTCTTTAGTCTGTACTTTGGGTTGACCAAGAATCTCTGTAGTTTATCTGACCTATGCATGCAAAGCTTTTTTCTAAAATGCTTTTGGAGGAGGAGAATTTACAATCTGTGTAGATTTCGTGCTCTATGGCTCACAGGATATCCTTCATGACTGGAAAGTTTTCTGCTTCTTTGCTTCTTATTACATTATTTTCTCTAGCACAAAGCACCAGAAATGATTAAGCAGTGTTCTAGTTAAGACCCTCTTTTTAATTTACTGGCAAAAATTTGAGATGCTTAAATATTTTGTACTTGTTTGTACAACCCAGCTCTTTCACTAATGTTAGTTCTCCATTTAAATGGGCCCAGTGATCCTTATTTGAGTGCTTTCCCCTCTTTAGCTTAGATATAGGAAAGGAAAATGGATCGAGTTGAAGTTTTACTCTAATGTACAGCCACATAGCTTTTCCCATAGGAATCTGTCTTGTTCAGTGATCTTTTTTTTTTTCCCTAGAGTGAGTCAGACTGGTGTAATGAATGATGCACCTACTCCATTCATCTGAAGAGCTAGAGAGTTTAGTGAATGGTTGCTGGGAAGAGAAACACAGCCTTGTACCTAATGCTATTAAAGAGCCCTGCAGTCACAACTGAATTTTTTCCTGACCTCCTCCATAAAGTCACGTTTTTTCAAAGGACTTTTACCCTCCTTTCTGGATGCCTGGGGCCAGTGAAGTGGAGGTGCCAACCACCTCCATCGACTACTGGAAGAAGAGAGAGATGGAAACCTTCCACTCAAAGTGCCTCTCTGCCCTGATAACTGCCATAACTGGTTTTCCATCTTTATTTTTATTTTCATTTCCATTTGGAGTTAAAGAAAATTTGTAATTTAAAAGTTTCCTGTAGTCAAAGTTACTAGGACCCTCTCTGCAGATCCACTAGAAATGTTCTTTAGGCACACTATTTTTTCCAGGTTCAGATTTTATATCCTCAATGTTTTCTTGATTTTAAGTGCATTTTACATATATGTTTGTACATATAGTCTTAATCAGTTCCTGTTTCTTTACAGATTTTAGACAAACAATAAATAATTCCTGCAGATAACTACCCGATCCTGTATACATATGACTTCTATCAGTGGGACTTGAGAAATGCCTACTGATTGATTTGAAGGTATTTCAACTAGACAACTTCTGCACTTTTTTGAGCCCTGTAGTTAAGGAGTAACCATAGTGTTCTGAGACTTTACATAAGAGTTTAGCTCCATTCAACAGGATAAATGAACATATAGAATTTTTCACCAGTTCCAAAATAAAATGTCTGCTGATGAAATACAAAATTCCTGTAAAATCACATTTCTTTTGGTGTCTGGGAATGAAGTGAGTATTTGATTTTATTTTTTTTTGATCAAAAGTCAGAAAACTATGAAACGCTGAAAAAAAATCTCTTGCGCAATTTTTTTTGGTGAAAGAATAATTCTAGCCCACTCTCTTCAAAGCATGTGCAGAAGGAAAGATATATTTTGAGGATGTCAGACTTGCTTCCAAATGATTGAAAGAACCTTGCTGCTCAAGTTTATATTGGGCAACTTATGCCTGTCTGTATTTTGATAGCTTTTCATTTTTCAGAAGCAATTGGACAAACTTACCACTATGCTACATTTTCAAATTTCCTTGATGTACAAATGTTGCAGCTTCAGGTTTGCTCTAATGGATCCTCCTGCCATTTTCCTAACCATGTTCCTTGGAAGAGGAAAGCTAATACATTTCCTTGAAGAAAATAAGCCCTGCCATTATTCTAGGGAACATGCTCCCACCTACCATTTCATCTTGGGGGGAAAAAAACGCTGGAAAGCAAAACATTATCATAAATGACCCAATTTATCTACCTATATATCTGTCAAAGCATCAGCAAAGTTTCACAAGAAATCATCACCAACATTTGGGCACTGGGTAAATCAATTTAAAGAAATCTGTATTCCCAGTCTGTCTCTGCTCTCTAGCCCTGAAGGTCGTTGGGGAGAGGGAAGAGACTGTGCGTGGAGCAACTGATTCCTGGGTCACACAGCCTAAACCACAATGTCAGTAACTATTTGCAAATGCACGTCGATTACATTATATTTACTGAGAATTATACTTTCTTGGAAGTGACAATATTAATCTAAAAATATTGACATTTTCCTCTCTTTTAAAAATAAATCGAATCCTTTGTTGTGATTTTATTATTTGAATATAAAATAATTTTAAAAGGTCAAAAGCTATATGCATCATCTTTGTGGTTTACTGTAAATTTTGCATAATTTTTCATAGGCTGTTGCATTCTGCCATGTCACATTTTCAATTATCTATGAAAATTTCCTTATCTTTTCAGTCTGATTCAGAAAGTACTGACAAACAGAACTGGAAGGCTCACAAAAAGGGATAACTGAATGCATAAAAAACAAGTCTGTTCCATGAGCTAGTGTAAGCACACATAGCTGCTTTCAGAAACACCATGTCTATGAAAAGTTATCACACCAAAACACTGATCGATTATAATTCAAATTCTGAATTTTTCCACTACTGGGTTTTCTTTTCAGCTCCCTGAGGCTCGGATAGCACATGAATGGGTGGGCTACCGTTTTTGAAGGTTTGTAAAATACTCAGAAAAATACCAACCTCAAGATCCCATCTGGGATTTGAACAAAATAATAGTTGAGCAAGGTCATAAGAGCTTGTGCTTTTTGTAAAATTATCATTTTATACCCAAAAGAGAAGAGAACATAGTTGAATTTAAAGCTGTGTACTTATATGTGGTTCTTTATTCATGCAGCCAGCTCTGCTCACTAAGAGAATGGGAAGACTGTGGGACAGACAGATCATCAAAACATAATTTGTGTTTTCTTTGAAAATTTCTGAAGTCTCTATTTTCTGCATGTATCTCAGCAACCCACCTTGCTAAATTTAAATGGTATTACTTCATTTCCTTGCAAGCTAATAGCGAATTTAGACCCTGAATATTGCTGTCAATTCTCCATCCTCCACTGTGTCCGCTGTTCTGTTTTCTTTCTATTCCTCATATATCTCTTACACCTACTCCTTTTCCACCTCCTCATGTCTCAATTTCACCATCAGCAAATATTGCCTGTGGGCAATTGTTCAAGAGTTAAATATTCATACAACTCCTTTAGTTTGTTATTGTTAGAGTCTGAACAGACTGATAGGACTTTCTCTAGAGCAGGGAACATTAAGCCCTATTTTGTAGTCTACAGCTTAGATGGGGTTTGTGTGTGGGAAAAAGAATTTCTCCAAAAATCAGAAAGGAGCAATTATTTATTTCCAAGAATTTATTTTTTTTTCATCTCCTTGTGATTCTGTTTATCTTCAAATTGTCCATAGATTTAAATTCACTGAGCTCAGAAAAGTCCAGAACTTCAAGGAGTTTGAGGAGAGCTGCAGTAGCAGTGATTCCCAGAACCACTAAGGCAGATTGCAGCACATGAAGGGGAGAAGGAATAAAGGAATAGATTTGTTTAAAATTACTGAACAGATAATGGACTGCATTCATTTATTTCTTATTCTGGTAAGAAGAATATATTAATCACCATCAAAGAAACGAGTAAAGCTTGTGGGAAATTAGCCCTTTTCTTTCCTTTCAGTAGATATGTGAAGACGAATACCTTAAGAAAACTTCCAGTAACTGCAATGTTTCTCCTCCTATACAGTTTCCTTTGTGCACAGAGGATAAAACTCAGAATTAAGAAGTTTATCTCAGAGTTGTTGACAGATGCAATCAAATGTATTTTTCTGATAAAATGCACTATGTTACAGCTGTGTTGACTCTACTAACTGACCTGAACTCCAGCCTTTCTGCTGACTTGCTTTATGTGAAGTATTAATTAAGCTAACCAGGAGCTTTTCCCAAAATGATGAAATGAAACCAGTGTTTGTGAATCAGAAGGAAACAGGGCAATGTGTTTGTCACCATGATTTTTGTAAATGCAATGGGTAGGGTTTGCACTTAAGTGGATTCTCTCCTTTCATTGAATTTAAACTGGAAGATATGTGTAGTACCACCCTTTCCTCATATCAATCCAATATAAGAACTTAGGAAGGAGCAGTGAGAAACATGGTAGCATTGTTAATCCATCAGTTAGGTCCATGGCACATCAACATCTTAAATGATGCCCACAGCCCTGTACTCCCACTTCAATAAATGTATGGTAGTCCTGGGAGATGTTCAGAAGAGGGGCAAAGGTAGTAATAGGTACGGGATAGCACTCTTGAAGAGTTAATCAAAAAGGACTTTGCCAGTAAGAAAAGGAGACGAGAAGAAATGTTATGCACATTTATGAAACCTGTATCACAGAGGATGAGATGAGGAGAAAATGTTTACTGCCTCTCTCTATAAAAATGAGAGGAATCACATGTACAGTAATTTCATGATTATAAGTTGTACCATTTTGACTAAAATTTTGGTCTGAACCTGGAAGTGCAGTTTATAATCAGGTGTGGCCAATATATGAACGACGTTCAGAAATTTGCCAACCCGGAAGTGCAAGCTCTCAGCAGCCCTGAGCTGGGCCGGAACCCGCTCAGCCCAAGCTGAGCCAGTAAACCCCATGATCCCACAATTCTGTTACTAATTGGCAACTTTATGAAAGTTGCATGCGGATCCTTGCTGCGAACAAAAGTATGGCTTATAATCCGGTGCGGCTTATATATGGACAAAGAACAAAAAGTTGTCGACACCGGAAATGTGGCTTATTATCAGGTGCAGCTTATAATCGTGAAATTACTGTAATTAGTAGGTGAAGCATTCAAAACCATCAGGTGGATGTGGCCTGTGACACAGCTCACAGGTAAGCTTGGGACTCTTTGCTGCATGATGTGGTTGACATAAAATATGTGGAGCTTCAAAAAGGAAGCAGAGAAATTGGGGAAAAAAAGTCTGTTGAGCCTCTCCTGTATAAATAAACCCCTATGGCCCAACCAAGAACCACCGAAGACTTAGAGACTCTTCTAGGGAAATTTTGTTTCATATTTTTATCCCTTCCTTATACTTACCTCATAGTCCTGAGAACCTTCCATGGCTTTTTACATTTTGAGAATTTCACAGATTTTCCCAGCTCTGGTTTTTGTAGGTTGTTATTTCCTTGAAGAGAATTAAACCCATAGTTTTCAATTATTTCTTTCTTCTGGCTGAAATGAAGTAACTTTCTGGCAGTGTTTGACATTCCATCAGATAAAGTTGTTTGACTTTATAATTTTTTTCCCTGAAAGCACAGTGAAGCCACTAAGCCAACATGCCAGTGTGCACCAAACTTGCATTGTGAGTGAGAGAGGTAGAATGTGAAGTTAATAAAATTCTATTATAGTATTTTTCAAAATAATATTATAATAATAAGTGTTTTCCATTGTTTTTGTTTTCTTCTGATATGTATTTACAGAGAATGATTATGGAGATTTTTAAAATTCAGAAATACTTATAAATAAAATTTAAAACAAATATGGAAATTATATTTGGGGTGAATTTAAATAAGGAAACCAGTAATTAATATATTTTTTCAGCTATAGAACTGCATGAACAGTTTTTGCCACAATT
>PYHW01010767.1:3269923-3288506 GCA_013186435.1 Turdus rufiventris
TTTTTTTTTTTTTTTTTTGTTTTTAATTAATTCTGAAGAGTCCAAAGCAGTAAAATAAAATTTCAGTATTATTTCACCCTCTTGATCCCTTGCAAAAAAAAATAGAAATGCTTGCAAAAATAACAGCAAGTGTAAAGAAGAACTTACAGTTACTTACCTGGAAAGAAGAATTTACAGCAGAATTTCATTAAAAGGCTAACATCTGTGTAGTCTAGGCTGGAAATAGTCTGTAATTGCTTTTAGGGACTATGACTTCTGAATATCCTCTGCTGAGAGTTCAGGTTATTCCTGGCTCTATTTCTGTTTTCAGTCCCAAATGGGCAGACTCAAAACAAATGTGCCAGTTAGATGCTTAGACAAAATTTCAGCTTTGTCCTTATGGAGACTTCTGCACTAACTTTATCATCAGGAAAGAAACACAGACTCCATTGTAGCTCTCCTTGCACTTGGAGAAGGGGAAGAGAGACATTTGTAAAGGTCCTATGGCTAAGCACCTGGTTGTGGTATCTTACTTCACAACCTTGCTCTCAAAAGAAATGCACTCAATATCCCAGTCTCCTTATGAATATGAGATTCAGTTTTATTTTTTTGTGCTTTACAGTATGAAAATTGTAGTATGGCTTAACATGCAATAGTGTGAAAAATTTTTCAAGGAATCTAAGCTTTTTATTCTTCTTTTTACATGAACTACAGACTGCCTCTTCTTTAATTGTGCTTTTGTTTTAGTCACATTAATTTTAATAACTGGAACAGGCTCCCCAGGAAAGTGGTCACAGTGACAGCCTTCAAGAAGCATGTGGAAAATGCTCTGAGGCACATGGTGTGACTGTTGGGGCTGGCCTATGCTGGGCCAGGAGATGGACTTCATGATCCTTGTGAATTCCTTCCAGCTCAAGATATTCTATGAACTCAATCAAAACATATGCCAAGTATATTTTTTGTAATGGGCAGCTGGCTTATCTAGGGATTTCAACTGCTTAATATTCAAGAAATTATAAACAGTGATTAATTTGGTCTGTTGTTTGAAAAAACAAACCCTCAACATTAAAGTACAAAGCATTAAAATTAACGTGATCACCCATTCTTCTTTGTACCATGCAGTCAAAATAATAGAGAAAACGTGTAGCAAATTTTACAATATTGGAATGGTGCTTGGGTAACTTCTATTTGACAGATCACAGATCACTTTCTTATAATACGAAAATGAATGAATGAATGAATGAATGAATGAACGAATGAACTTGTCTCTTGATGCATACTTGCATATAAATATTTGTGTGTGTGTATGTATATATGCATATTTAGGAATTCCACTGTCATCATATGTCAAAGGTGGTCTGAAATGCTAATTGTGAAGAAATTGCCCTCATTGAAATGTAGCAATGAGAAAGAAACTTGGAAGAAAACTCTACTTACCCTACCCATCAAGGCAACAAAACTTTTGGAATTGCTAGCAAGCCTTGTTGATGGTTCCTGCAGCAAAGGTAAGGTGCCTGGGTCAGAGCAAAGGGATGCAGGCTTCCCTGGTGAGGGTCAGCATGTTTGCTGCCTGATCATACAGACAGTCCCAATCTGTTACCCAATCATTTGTATCCATTACAGGCTTATGGAACTTTGATGAGATACTATTTCTGTGGATCAGTATGAATGCTTCTTGCAACTGCTGTTGGCTATCATAGGTGATCTTTAGACACGTGGACTTCATAACTTTTTATTGATTACTGGATTGTGCTTTTTACTGTATTTCATGATGTACTTTTTTGACCACAGTTTTCTTGCAACAGCTACAGGTTGCTTACTCACAGGTTATAAATTCTTCATGAGCAGTGGCAGAACGGGCCCGCAGGTGAAAGTTCAGCTCCGGAAGAAAGAGTAGGAAATAAGATCAATGGTCCATCAGCAGAAGAGGTCAGCACCCCTGTTTCCCCAGTACCAAACACAGCCCTCAGGCTGGTGGCTGCCCATGGAGGAAGGATGTTTGTGCACCAGGGCCTCACTCTCAAAGGTGAGTGCTCCCTGCCCAGCCGCGGAGCTTGGTGCTGCTGTTGTAGCCTCATGCACCAAAAGCTTCTCGTGTCTCGCAGCACGTGGCTGGCTCCTGTTATCAAGGCACACATACCCTTGCAGACCCATATTCTCTCATAGTGCTCTGCTCATCTCTGAAACTTTGCTCCTAAACAACAAAAAAAAAATCCGCTCTGCTGTGAATATAGGATGGATCCCCAACCCGAACTAAATGAACACATCATAGTATTTGGTTACTTATTAAAATAAGAGTTGCAGACATATATATTTGCTTCCAAGTCTGGAAGGTATTTGCAAAATGTGCTTAGTTGTATTTATGGAAAAGAGAAGGGAAAAAATATTTAAAATATAAGATACAATTCTACGGGTTTTTGTCTTTTCTTCTCTTTTTTTTTTTCCCCTAGGTTATCTTATCTTCCTGAGTCTCATGGTCATTTGAGTTATTGTTACAATGGGTCATGTCAGCAACATCCTTTATTTTAACGTTTTAAAAAGTCTTGTTGCCATGGTAACTGCCATATCACCTCCTTGAAATAACATACACAATATAGAATTTGATCTTTTGCACTGTAGCATATTCAAGCAAAAATGTTCAGTGTTAAACATTTTTTTAAAAAATTTAATGAGGTTCCAATGATATTTTAAACTATCTGCTTTTCCCCTTTAAAATTCTTTGATGAAGAAAAAAAATGAATGTACCAAGATGTGCATCTATTCCTACTGACATCTTCAAACAGTAGTAGAACTGACAGTACATATTGTTTTTTATACAAATATTGTAAAAGTTGCATCAGTGATTTGTTTTAGTCACTGCAATCCACTTATCTAATTTCCCTCAAATAGTTAAGACGACAGAGTCATTAAGCTAAGTCAGACAGAAAGGTTTTCCCTCATCTCACATTTATCTAAATTATTTTCTTAAAAATGTTTGAGATTTTAAGACCAGAACAATCATTGTGATCATCTAGTCTGATGTCTTGCACAGCCCAGATCAAGGTATTTCACCCAGCAGTCACTCAGCAAGCCACAAATATCTTGCTGAACTTTTAGGAACATATGGTAATTTACCACCCTTGTGCAGTAAATGCAAACATCCAGGCTGGGATCAACTTTTCTTGCTCCCAGGGTGAAGGTAAAACATATAACCCATACGTTGCAAGCTTTACCTTGTTCTGGATCTTCTCAGGTCTGGCCTTTGGAGTAACTCACTGTGTTGTGATTATGTGTTTGGGCTTCTGAAGGTCTTAAACACTACTAAGATCACATAATCAGATCTTACACAGAAGGCACATAAACTTTCTGGCTTCTAGTGTGCTGAGGAGAGAGGTTGGCAATGCCTCAACAACAACGACAATAACAACAACTAAATAGATTTTTACTTAAAAACAACTTTTGTAAGTGCACTAAATAATATAGAAGGTCAAGAAAAGAAATTTTTTTCCACTAAGTTATGATTGTCCTACTCCTGTTCCTGGAGTTCTTAACAGTGCAGCCTCTCCCTCCCCCAGCACACACACAGGGCATTTTCTCTCCCAATTCTGTTTGTTCTTAACCCTCATTGATTTCCTGTCAGTCATTAAGCTCCCAGTTATGTCTCTCAAAATCTCTGCAGATTGTACAAGCCATCTAGAAATTACTACTAAGCAGATACTGGTGATTTTAAACAAGTAAGATTTATCATGATAACAAAGATATATTTCTCCAAGACTGTTTAATCCTTTTCTTTCCTAGTTGAGTCAGAAAGCCAGCAACAATGTTTGTCAAACCTGCATAGTGAACACTTCAAGTGCAAGTTATTGTGGTCAGATTTCAAAGGAGAGATTGTTGGCATAGCAAATACCAGGAAAAGTATTTCTCTGAAAACATCTGCCCTGATTTTTCTTTGAAAAATGAAAATTCAAGGATTTTTTTTTCCTATCTGTGGGACTATGATTTCCTTATTCTCGTTTTTACTAAGGAATTTTGGAAATAATGAGATTTATATTTACAAATGTGTACTGTTAGTATTATTTGCATGCATCACACAGAAAAAATCATGGTCTTGAGTAATTTTCCTCTGACAGGTAGCATAAGTCTTCTAAATTCAGTGAAGCTACACAGTTGGAATTCCAAGTTAAATGAGAAGAAATCCAGCTGTTTCTAGGAAATTTGAGAACACTGAGGGGTGAGTGTTTCTACATTTTAAAACCATTTTTATGGATTTTAATACTTTTTATTTATTGGGGAAGAGAATCAAAAGAAAAACATCTGTTCATTTCTTCAAGCCTGGCTTTTCCAAACCTGGCTGAAGCAATTAAAGGTGACCTTAATGCTGAAAAGAAATGGATATCTTTCAGGATTGTTTTGCTGGCCTGCATAAATAGTTCTAGGACTTTTGTAAAAAGTTGCACTTTATAAAAAGCAAAACTTCCAGCTTTATAAAAAGAAAAAAACTAAATTCAGTTAGTTCATCCTTGGACAAAGTAAATTTTTCCACTTGTTTCAAACAATGAAACAAGAGGGAGAAAATGCATTGTGCTGGGAGTGTAGGAGGAGACAAACTGCTGATAAAGGGAAGTAGTGAAACAAGCCAAGTCACACTGTTTCTCCTCTCCAGACTGCTGAAAAAGGTATTATGCATCTAATACTACAAACTCTGAGCTTCTAAGGAGCTAAGATTGGTTTTTGACCATTAAGTGAAAAATACAGTCTGAGGTTGACTAGGTTTTAAAAATTTCCTTCTCAGGAGTAGGCACTATTAGATCCTTACAATTATAAGCTAAAAGTCATCTAGTTTCAAACTCCATAAAAATGAATAGATCTTAAATTGATCTATTGATCTGTTATAATTCCAATAGAAGATCATGTTCATAAAGATTTTACTCCCCTAGTCCTCCAAAAATGGAAATTTAAATTTTGGTAAATAAATAATAAAGAACATAATATATATTATTTTCCCCCATTTGTATGAAGGTTTTGTTTTAATTTAAAATTTGTTTTCTACTTCTCTGGGGCGAAGAGGTTATGAAATGACAATTATGTTTGCAAAATGATATATCTAGAACACTTTTTCTGGAGTTGCATTTTTAGAAGTAAATATCTATGCATGTCCTCTATGAGGTATAGACAATATGGAAAGTGTGCTTGAATTCACTTGGAATACTCTTTTCACACCAGCTAAGAGGCCCTTACAGGTATCTCAGAATATCATGGTTAGGATCATGATACATGCTTATCAGCATGGTCACTACATGTAGACATAACAATCTGCTAAAACCAGTGAAAAGCACTTCATATTTCACTAAAATTTGCCATCTCTCATACATTTTTCAGTAACCAATGGAAACTGGGAAGTGCAGTGGTGTTCAAACATGTAAGGATGTCTGTCCTAGTAGGCAAAATCCTGGAAACTCCAACATGAACTTTAGCTAATTTGGTAGGCTGCATGATAATTGAATGTGCTGGGATTTCCTCCAATAAGCACACATTGTATCATTTAATTTATATCTTTATATTCTGTTTTATTTGCAAGGTGATATGCCTGGTCATCATAAAGTCTAGGGTCACCGTTCAGCATAGTGCCCTTAGAAAAATCTTTTCTTGACTGTCCCTTCTTCACTGTCTGTATGACAGCTGAATCTGTCCTAACTAAACAAATACTGATAGTGCATGGTTTTGTTTACAATAGCTGCATAGCTAAAGAATGCAGCATGATTCAAGAGAGCTGAGTATTTAAAATGATCCAGCACCTGGATTTCAAATTTCCCATCTTTATGTCACTGTTTTAGCCTAGGTGATTTTGAAGTCTATTGTGACATTTTCTGATGTGTAACAAACAAATTAAATAATACCAGAGCTGTCAAATCTCTTGGGGTGTGAATTCTGTAATAAAAGGTAACCTTTTTTTTTGTCAAATAAATAAATAAAATCATGTATTCATAGAA
Source organism: Turdus rufiventris (assembly GCA_013186435.1). NCBI lineage: Eukaryota > Metazoa > Chordata > Aves > Passeriformes > Turdidae > Turdus > Turdus rufiventris. The sequence goes on from PYHW01010767.1 coordinate 3,275,872, forward strand.
GAGACATGTAAGTGTAGAGATAAAATAGCACAATGGACTTGGCGGTGAACTGCTGTGGTTTAACCTGGCAGGCAGCTAATCACCACATGGTATGAAATATCCCTTTGGCTGCTTAAAGTCAGCTATTTCATTTCTGTTCCATCCCAACTCCTTGTGCACCTCCAATCTCCTTGCTGATGGGTCAGCATGAGAAGCTGAAATGTCCTCGACTTAGTGTGGGAACTAGTCAGCAGCAACTAAAACATTATGAACATTGCAGTCATGCTAAATCTGAAATACATCACTCTTCTAGCTACCAGAAAGAAAATTAACTCTATCCCAGCTGAAGCCAGGACATGGATATAAGGATAATGGGGTTTGAATATGTATTTTAGTTCCTGAGGAATTCCCTTGGAATGCTTTGATATTTGGACATGGCATGAGTGTGATTTAAGCATGGTCTCAAAAGAAGTGTTGTTACATTTGGATATGTGGGAAATGTCAGTGTGGCATAATATAATGTTGTATGGGGATTTCATAAATAGCTTGGCTTGCTGAAGCAATCTTGCTGGTTTTGCTTGGTAGTGCATATAGATTGATTCACATTTCTCCTTAGACAGTGAGAGATGTGAAGAGTAATAATGAAAACAAGTGCCTAAAAGAAGCATAAGTGATAGGATCAATCTTAACTCCTCCAATGTGGTAGCCAAATACCTCAAAAGCAGATGAGCCACTGCTAAACAGATTTGGATATTTCAGAAAATGCAAAATACCAAGGAAATAGAGAAAGCCATTACCAAAACAAATATAAGTCAATAAGATGGGTGTCATGGAAAATCAGAGGTGTGCTATTATGATTATTAGAGAAATGCCTCTATGTAAATTAAGGTACAATCAAGACTATACGTTGAAGTCAATAGCATAGATTTTGTTTAACAGTAAATGTGAGGTAGACAGAGAAAGAAATAGGAAAGAGAGTGAAGGAGGAGAAAAAGTGTGAGAGAGACAGACTAAATTGAAATATACCACCAGTCCATGGTTCTTATGGCATCCCACTGGTCCTCTTCTTCTGGTGTTCCTTTGGTGATCCTAAGAGTGTTTAAGACAATAATGATTTTTAAGTCTTTTACAAGGTGATGTATTTGAATTTGAGGTTCTCCTACCCCACATATAGTATTAAAATACAAGTGGACATAGATGACTCTGAAACAAAAGTAAATGTCTGAAAGCTGTTTCATATGTACACAATAGCAAAATCTCTTCTAGCTGCAGTGTTAAAAAATTGGTTAGAAAAAGAAATACACTGACTTGTCTAGCCACAGAAAACTATATCAACCTCCATTTGTAGGAGCATCAACCTCAGTTGAGTAATAAAGATAATATCAGATTAATATCAGATCAGGGAATAACAGAATGAGAAATTTGGATGAGGGCCCAAACTGGAAGCCCCATTAATAAAGTGAAATATTAACCATGATGATTGGATGATTACTAGTATTAAAAAAAACCAAAACCAGGGTTGTGAAATGAAAAAATGAAAGAAATGATGATTCAATGCACAGATTCAGGACCAAGACAAAAGGAGAAAAATTACTTTAAGTTGAAACTTCATAACCTAAAAGGCTTTTCCATCTCTCTTTAAACTATTATAGAAATATAATGTAATGTAATGTGGACATTATTACAGTAATTATGCCACCACCAATCTGAAAACCAGACTAACAGCAAGGCATCCAGAAACCTTATTGTAATATAAAGATTATAAACATTTTCTACTTAGTGCTTTGTTATTCTGAAGGGCTACAGTGGCACACATTATCAGATGAAATTACATTTACTACTACTGCTCCATCCAAACTCACATGTAGTAACTTATTCCAGGAAAAGAAGGGAAAAGACAAATCCAGTATGTGGTTTGTTGGCTTTTTTTTTCCCCAAGTGGCATTTATAAGATTGATTAGAAAGTCATTCTTTCCAAAATTTGGAATGCCTTTTTTGTCATGGCAAGTTCCTTGTTTGTCTGAGACCATGTTGCCAAACAGTTCTTGTTGCTAAGACCAAACGTTATTCTAGGAGTCTGCTACAGGAGGCTTGTTAAAATCTTAGCAACGTTTTTCTCTTAGGGAAACTATACAGTCAGACAAACTTAGCAGGAATGCACATTGGCATAACCAATCATGGTGCGGGACCTTAGTGGCATGAACTGTTTCTGAAGTCATCAGGTATAGGCTTTGGTAATATGCTTTGAAACAGAGGATGTTTTTCCCCTTTCAAAGTGGAATTATGACAACTCTGCTGGTTCCAGAAGAAAGGAAGAACCTACAGTCAGTAAGCACTTGTTTTCACAGGTGCTAATACTGATTTTGGAATTTAGTCTATAGAATATTTTTGAAGGAAAAAAGAGTCTGTGAAAACTAGGCTTGGCCTTCTCTCATCATGGTCAATAGCACTTTATTTACCAAATTTCAAAGCAAAATTAATTTAGTTTCATTGTTAGAGAAAGAGGACTAAATTAGTCTGTCTTGCTTAACATGAAATCTGTGAATTAAATAAAAAGAAAAAAGATCAAGTGTTGTCATATTGCTAACATTTCTCATTTGTAGGTTTTCATATGCATCTTATTCTTTGTCTGTGAATATTTCATGGATTTTAGAGACAGCTATTAATAAAGTCCTTATGAGGCAGGAAAATGCTGTATTTTACTTTTAGATAGCAAACTGAGACATGAGGGATGAAAGTAACTATTCCGAATCCTAACTGGAGGCCATTGACAGTTTTAGAGTAAAGATTTTAATAATCTTCAATAATCTGCTTTCCCAACTATTATTGAAATAAATGTCTTTTTATGCAGCTAGCCTTCAATTGAACAGTCACTTGCTGATCACATCTAGTAAGTAAATGACAAAGAAATGAATTGTCAATTTTAGTCTTGAAGATCACAAAGTTAAGTACATGAGATAGAACCTATCCAATTATTCCAGCTGCATAATTTAGGAAAGGCCTCTGGATTTAGTTTCTTTCTGAGTGTTGGTGTCTCTGGTTTATGCTTTTAATGCAAGGTACTCCGTTCCTTATGGGATTCTGTGGCAGGCATTTGAAATTCCAAGGTCCATTGCCAATCTACCTAAAGGAATCCCATTCTGGGGTCATGACTATAGGCTCTCTCTGAAGAGGAGCCTTGTTGTGGTTGCTTAGGAACCAGACAAAGGGATTCAAGGGAGAAAGAAGGTGTAATGGTAATGAATGAAAATATAATCTGTGTCAACATCTGACTCATATGGGTAACTGGAAGAGGCTTTGTGACTGTGTATACTTGATAAAATTATATTGTCATTTCTGTAAATTCATTCTTGTCAGATGAGTGAGTCCTAACTCCCTTAATTATAATTTAGTTGTAAATTATGCATCTATTCACAAAATCTGGTTAGAGTTTGTAAGTATTATCTGAGGGAATCAGAAATTAAGAATATCTTTCTGAGAAAAACAAGTTAATGAGAATTGAAGCCTTATTTGTAACTTTGTTTGTGGAGTTGTACTTGGGCAACATTTGTCATGGGATCTGTGATTACCGTCAGGTACGGTAGATTAAGGCTGATGATCTCAGAACCACATAAATAAACTTCTGGTTTAATTGCTGCACCGAGCTATCCATGGCTGGAGGGTGCTTGTGATTCAGCCCCCAGCTGTCTCCTGAGTGAATGAACACACACCAGCTGTGTGGCAAACATCAGCATAGGTGACACAACACAGTGCAGGGTGCTGAAGATACCTGAGACCTTCAGATTATACATAAAACAGGCTTGGCAGTGCTGTTCACTGGGTGTGTCACAGGTGTCACACAGATGTACCCTGTGCAGACCAGGACAAAAGGTGGGTGCTGGTGGGCTGCTGAGCTGCCATATGCCTGCCCCCCCAGCTTCACCAGTGCTGCGCCTGCTCATGCTCTAAACCTTGTGTTCTGGGCGTCGTGTTTACTTTGGAGATGTCATTCCTGAAGTCAACCTCTGCAAGGCCAAAAAGTGAAATAAAGCACAAAGCTACAAATGCCAGGGAATGCAGCCACACCTGGGAGTGCACCTGGAATTCCATGTTTCCAGTGCCACTGTCAGGATACTGCTCTCGGCCCTGCAAAAATAACCTGGTTTTGAAGCTAAATTGCCCGGATCTTTTTTTATGACAAATGTGTTTCAAATACCATAAGGTTAGCAAATTTCAACTGCTGCATGCTAAATGCCTCTTTATGTCCACAGACCTGTGTGAAAGGTTTTATGGTGTACTGCTATGAATACCCGAGTAAGGACGCTAAAGCTGATTGTGAAATCCTTGTGGAGGTGTTGCGCAGTAAAAGGCTGTCATCCCTGTTCCTGGCCCTGGAAACAATTTGCTTTTCCCAGCAATCTCTGTTCTTGTGAGACACTGTGCTGTTCATATTTCTTCTTATGTTTCCAAATGTGGAAGGGTTTTGAGAATGGAGGTTTCATTCCTTACAGGAAGGTTTACACAGACCATATCACAGAAGTACAGAATGGATGAAGCTGAAGGGTCTCTCTGGAGGTCATCCAAGCCAATCCCCTTACTCAAGCAGGACCACCTACAACTGGTTGCTATTTTCATCTGCTAGCTTTACTTACTAACCAATTTCTTTTCCTTATTTTAGTTCACCCTAATTTTAGCTCCTGCAACTTTTAGGAACCTGAATTCTTCCATTCTGGCTGATTTCTTTCTGCCACAGGCTTTATTTTAATTTTTATTTAGGCTTTTATAAATGTATGTTTCTCTTTTAGACTTTTCCTTTTCGGTAAAATGTACTACCTTCAGATTCACCTCCAGTTTCCTTATCCAGATTATAGGACAAGCCATGATTTGACTCTCTTTTATCTGCATCTCTCTGGCTTTTTCAAAATGAAGTTTTGCCTTATTGACTCTCATGTCTTTATTCGCACTACTGTCAACATCTTCCTGTAATTTTTATTCATTCAAAATATATTTTAAACTTAGAAAAATTATTAAAAAGTGTATATATTCATGACTGTCCTAACTCTTGCTCTTATTTGCAAGTTCTGTCCCACTCCCATCATCCCTGCTTCCTTTTCTTTCTGGGCTTGAGAAAAAGCTAGTGTCCTGTTGTGTTCATGTCTTCAACTCCCTTCTGAATTAATTTCTGTCTTCAGCTGCTGACAATCAGTTTCTTTCACCTCCTTTTCTGAGGCTTTTGCATTCATTAATATTAAGATTGCCTTTGATCCCAGGGTCTCCTGTCAGCTTGAGTAAAGCCAGATAAAAAAAAAAAAAAAGCCATCATGAATCCTCTCTCACTCTGTTCCCTTAAGGAGACCTCACTCTATGAATCTCCTTTCTCTTAACTGCATTGTTTCATTTAATCCATTTCATTTAATTACTGGGATAATTTCACATAAAGTAAGGAACACCAGAAAGTTATAAAAGAGAATTTTGTCTCCATTCCAAAAGCCAGATAATAGCAGAAAACATCTGCACATTACTGTAAACTAGCTCTAAGTTAAAATGAATAAACTGAAATGCAATTATTCATGACATTTTGTTTCTTGGGTTTTTTCCTACGTGTCATTTTACTGTTCATGCAGATAAACTTACTCATCTATGAAAGGACACCTAATGGCACCCAAACAGATGTTTCACGTCTTCCTGTAAAACATAACAATGTCAGTCAGTAATAGTGAAGCTGGAGACTGTTACGACCCGCCCCCACAAAGGCAAGAGCAACCCAGGTTCTTGTTAATAGATCCCTTGAGGCAGATTAGAGTGAAACGACACTGAATGATGGGTGTTTGTGAATATGCATGTGTGGGGTTCATTTCAGAGCAATTTGGTTGCAATGCAAAGCAGGTATGTAGACATTTTTGTTATTATTATATATAAAAAGATGGCAATAAGAAAGCATAAAGGTATTAGCTAAGAAAATGTATAAGGAAAAGAAAGGATAAGAGTAGAACGATACATGGATCACCACCCATGGTTCTACATGAGACTTGACTGTTGCAGCTTAGATGTCCATGCGTTGAAGTGGTGATTGCCATTTTGATCTGTGTAGGATGGGGGAAAAAAGCCCACAAAACATGAAGTCTGATGGGTAAAAATGTGCTAAGGCTCAGGTGGGAACTTCCTGGTACGTCATGTGTGCGCATGTGTGTGTGCACGTGTGTGTCTTTCAGTCCTTTGGTGGAAGGCCTCAGAAATGAGTCTGGGGCCACTTGGGGGTATTTGATGGTTTTGGACACCTGAGGCAAGACAGCTGCCTCTGATGTCAGCAAGTTGAGCCAGTTATGCTCCATCCAACCTTCCCGGGGGGAAAGAGGGGGAGTTTTACACCTGAGTGAGTTATGTAAGGAAGGACAATTACCACGATAAACGTACCATCCCACCCCACAGTATTTGCCTCCGTTGACCTCCATCCCTGGTTTGTAGCCTCCAGGTGGTGACAGTTCATTGCTCAGGGCAGAGGTTTGCCATTACACACTCAAACTCACCTCTTCCTGGGGGTGACTTCAGCAAATGGCTCTGTGGGCTCTGGCCTCCCCCAGGTAGAGCTGATTTTGAACACATTTGCTGAGAACAGCTTCCTGTGTGGACACATTCTACTCCCCCCCGGTTTGTTTACTTCTCGTTAGACCTGAGCTACTTGGACAATAGTACCACCTTTATTTTATGGTATCTCAAGCTCCCATCAGGTGGCTTAACTCTCAGCCCAGTTCCCTTCAGGAAGCGATGGGCTTTGGTGGTCACAGATGAGCAGTTGTTTCCTTGCACAGTTTGCTACAGTGGACAAAAGTCCTTTGGTGATTTAAACAATGTTTAAGCCATTAACCATAACATTTCTGTCTCTCCCAGAGACTAGCCCATAAGCATGAACTCTGCAAATTACATAGCTCTAGGATTTTGCATGGGCCTTAAGGGTACATGGACAATTCCACTGATTTCACTGAGGCCCTAAACAGACATGAAACCCCATGTTGGGCTCTTTGACAATATCCAGATATTCAGAAATAACATCACCAAATACCAGGACACCTTTTTCCTTTTATTTTGTGTTATGTGATTAGTGTATTTTCTACAAAATATGTTTTAATACACAGATTTTCTTTGTGAACTTTGTCTGAAATCTGAGTCCTCCCAGGAGAAAAAAAGTTTATAGCATTATTTGTCACATTATGTGTTTGCTATAAACAGTTTAAAATTACAGGCATATTTATTGTAAGTACCAAAGCAATGAATTAGATATTGCATATTTCATCTATACTTGTCATGATGCTATAGAACTTGTTAGCAGCCTAGGATATACAGTGATTTAATGCTGGGCTCACATTCAGTATTCTCTTTCAGGCTTAGAATTTACAATTATGTTGTCAGTGTATTTCAAAACGTCAGAATGCTGACTCCTTGCAAAAAACCCACCAAACTAGTTTAAAAAAGGAATACACTTAATGAATTAATGAGTATCTGTGTAAGAAGCAATGGTCTTTTGTAAAAGGAAAGTTTTATCTGTTCTACTGTCCTATTTAGATACCTTCCTTACAAAACAGGCAGCAAGTTCCTCACCTGAACCAATAGCTGAGGTAAAATATGTGAAGTGGGTCAATGACTTTTGTGCCTACAACAAATAAACTTTATGCAGGATTCTCTGACTTATTTTGGTGATCATTCTCACCACCTATATACTTAGATTAAAAATTTTAGATATTCTGTCATTTTGCAAGGTACTGTGCTTTTGTTGGCTGTTATATGTACAGAAAGGATGCTCCCATGCTATCATTTTGTTTTGTATTTGCAAGTTAGTTTAGTAATTAATTTCTCGTTACATTTTATAAAACAGATGAGAATATGCAATTTATTCTTAAAATTAAAAACCACATATTTCATTGACTGTAGATTCATCTCAGTCACTAGTCACTGCCAGTCAACACTATTATTTTAGCAATTACCACCCATAAAACTGAAGTATTCCAGCACTGTTTAGGCAAAACACCTCCAAACCTTCTAATTTATCACTGGATGCCAGTGGTCCCTGTGATGCTTGACTTAGAGTATTTACAAAAATTTTAAAATAATTTTCTCTAGTAGGAGAAAACCTTGGTAACTGCTAGGGTTTATGCTCGATATATGAATGTCATTACTGTTTATGCTCGATATATGAATGTCTGTAATGTGCAATCAATATATGAATACAGGAATGATAGCTACAAGGGATAGAATCAAGACCTGGAATTCAGAGAGAAGAGATTTTGAACTTTCACCAGAAAAAATGCTGTGGCTGCTGAAGTGGAATGAGCTTGTGACGGAAGAGTGAAGCAGAAGGAGTGCTTAGGAGATTCACTCAGTGTCACCTGAATCTGGGAAGAGGCTACCTGCAGAGAGGGTGGTCCAGCATGGTGCTATTTAGACCATACACGTACAGCTGAGATTGACAGCAGCTTGTTAGGCCTCACCTTCCTCAATTCACCTCTGATCCCAGTTTTCAGCAACACAGATGACCACAGGAAGAGACTCACAAGATAAGAACCACATATGTGGTGAAAAATAGGACCATGGGGTTAATTGAAGGAATAGGTACAGCATACTGCAACTACCAAATATCTGTGTCCAGCTCAGCATTCTCCAACCCAAATCAGACAGCATTTCTGTGTGTCACTGCATAAAAAACAGGCTTGCCCAGACTGGACATGAAATAACTCACCAGGGACAAAAGAGATCAGGAATGAGCACTGAAGGAGGACTTGTGGGCTTTTTACTAACACGTGCCTGTGATGTAATTCACAAACACATTGATGTGGAAACCTCAAGAAACTCACCCTTCACTTGTATTCTGGTTTTCATCTGCATTCATATGTCTTATAATTTGCTACAATATGTTCTGGTGCCATTTTGTACAGGGAGATGAAAGGATGATTTATTAAGCACAGGATAATGATGAAGTTCTTGAGGATAATGATGAAGTTCTTGGTGTAATCACTTGCCCTAAATTGTTAATATCTACATCTTTTTACTAGGAGATAAAGGGTTTTTTTCTTTACTGTCCCTTTCTTTCAATTAATTTTACATAAAGGATGCTTCAGGCTCTGCTTCTCGCACATCTTACATTCTTCATGATATGCTGTGGGGGAGAGAGGAGAACATTGTACAAGTTCTGAAAGTTCTGATGCCCTCTTTTTACACAGCCAAAGCCACACCAGTTCCCCTCTGACACTCAATATTAGCACAACAAGGAGAACAGCACTGGAAGAAAACATCAGAGCATAGACCACAGTTACAGTGGAAAGGTCAGCAGAGAGTTGCTTTTGGTCACAAATGTCAATAATTTCCCTTTTTGGTTTTAATGGAAATTCCTTTCTGAGAACTCCTTTATCTGCCCATATGCTTCCACTCTTTGCAAGTAAGTATTTTGTCTTTTTGTAGGTATGAAAGCCTATACCTAAAAATGAAAGAGGCTGGACTTTGTATCTTCCTGTAAAGTTGTCAGCAAAAATATCAATTCAGTTTTGTCCTTCAAGTATATGGTCTGTATTTTGTCACTATGCTTAAGATAGATTACCATTTAAAGCATCTGAACAAACCCAACTCGTTAAATAAAATTATAGTTGAAATACATTTTATCATTTATCACAGAAATAAGGATAAAATGGTTAGATGTCAATATATATTAGTAGTTTTAAATGTCCATAACAGATTTAAGCAAGGAAATGCACTTTTAAAATACTAAATACTTGAATAAGAAAAATTGAAAAATACTTAAAATACTTAAAAATTAAATACACTTTTAACTTTAATGATTATTTTTCATTTTTTCTTATCAGCAATGATGACATGCCAAGTAAAAGGTGTCATTTAATAATTTACTCTTGGAGGAATAGGGCTAGTCCCTGCGTGACATTTTTATAAAATATAAATGTGGTATTTTTATGACCCATTGCAAGGGTAATGCACAGGAATGAATAAACTCCTCCAGTGTAAGTGCTGGACTGCCAACTCTTAGGGTCTTATTTGCAAGCACACATGATGTATGTGAGGAAGAGGAAGGAAGAGACAAAGAAGGGACACTTTCAGCCCAAATTGTCACATTTGGCTTTACAGGGTGATACCTGAAGCAACAACCCCCAACTTTTTGCTGGAGCAAGCCCTAGGCAAGAATTAACCTGCCCTTCCCTTTTTCCCCTCTTCCCAAGGAAAGGATGGTAGCTGTGATCACACCTAAGCTCATTCTGGGTAAACCCAAAAAGATTTTTTTTGATTTTGCATGTTGAGGTGATCACAGCCCTCTGCAAGTCCCTCACAAAGCCCTGGCAAGGAAGGAATCCTGAGGAATCAGGACTACTTTTGGCTTGCAGAGGGGAAAGACATTCTTGGTTCCAGGGAAAGAAGAGGAACATGATGATTTTGTCTTGTGTCATATTTTTTATACTGGTTATATAGAAAATGCTTTTGGGTAATATCTCTGTGTAGCCCGTGAGGAGCAGTAACCATATCTGTCAAAGGCAGGCCTTGAGCTCAAAGGAATTTTTCTGTGTTATGGAAACATAATTTTCAATTCTGTTTTTATCTCTAACTCATTCTTTAGAATCTTATACTGATAGGTAACAATTACTTTACTAAATTAAGGGAAACGGGTAATGGAGGGATCTTCTAAGAAGTCCACAGAGGGCTTTCAAAGGCAAATGATTGAGTGTATTTGAAATGAGAAAACAGAAGTGAATAGGATAAATAGTATGGCTATTGTGAAAAATGCAAATATGGTGCTTTGGTGCTTCAAATCTCAGGACAACATGGATTAACTTTAATTTTAACCATTTTTGGGGTAAGTTTCAAAAGGATCATGGCTACAATAAAAAAATAACCATGCCACTCTTTTTCCTACTGGATTTAGAGAAAGTATGCTTGATTCATCCCCTCTGCTAACAAGCCTTTTCCTGTCAAATATAAAATATGAATACTGGCCTTGGGTCAAATGTGAGTAATTCATATCTACAATATTATATAACTGGAGATGTACTTAATATTCTGAATATCCTCATTTGTTCAAGTAAAAATTGCAGAAAGTCTGGACTAGCAGAAAGAATGTTCCTGAGGTGTCCTCAAGAGTGGTAGCAAACACCAGCAAGTTTTACTTTCTGCTGCTTAAGGTTGTGTATTGAAAATGTAGAAACATGTAAGTTACTTTCTTGAAGGTTAAATCCTCTTGATTTTTGAATTACAGTAGTATTTTTCATTTGAAAAATAAATTTATTGTTCTTTCACAAATTAATCTTGTCTAGTTTTAAATGTCTGCTTAAATCAAGGAACATTAGGCAAGGAAAGAAAATTATGATAATCAGTTTTTAAGTAAGTGTTAGTCAGTTTTTAAGTAAGTGTATAATACTTCTTTGACCATTTTATAACAATGGTACAATAGAGACTAAATTGTGAATTAGTTTTAAAGAGTTCATTTTGACCTTACAACAGGATATTCTGAAAACTGTGTAGAATGACAAAGAAAAGTCCTTTACGTCACTGCTTCTGTGATTCACATAAATAGAGAAGCTCTTTGTGAGGGCAAAGCTCAGGTGGACTGACTCAGTTCAGCTCTGTAGGAAACCATGCACTCAGTTTGATTAACAACAGTAAAAAAATTTCAGGCTGGTGAAACTAGAAACTTATATTTCGTGCCCCCAGAAAGCAGACGGGCAATTTTGACTCAAGCAAATGTGTAACTTAAATTTGTAACTCCAGAAGAATTTCATATGCTGTAAAAGCTCTAGACAGCTTATGAAGACAGAAAACAAATTAAACGCAGTTGATTTAAGGACCAACTTTAAACAGAATGATGAACCGGGGGAAAAAAACCTGCACAAAATAGGGTGATATAATATTATTTTTATGCAAACTATTTGTACTCAATGGATGGATAATAATTAAGGGCTTTGTTTTCATGAAATATGTTCACCTGGAGATAGCAGGCTGTCAAAACTTAACAAAAAATCTGAAGGTGCTTCATTTCTTCTGTTTGATTCCAAACAACCAAGACTTGAAACTAGCAAAGAGAGTACTTGGATGTTTAAGGAGACACATGGCAATTTTTTCGTTAATCCACCTGTTTGTTTTGAATGTTATGTTCAAGTGAAACTAAAGTTTAAGATTTCAACTTCTACAATTCTGTTATCGTTCTGAGATAGTTCTAGATCTCTGAAGGGGGAAACTTGAAATCAGCAGTAGAATTGTCTCTGGCATAAATCTGTGCTTTATTTATATCACAGCAATCAAAAATTTATGCAGTTTGAAATATGATAATGAGAGAAAAGAGAATGGATAACATGGGAAAGCATCCATCAACTGTTTCAATTTCAGTGTCCTTTACTTATGTATTTGGTAACTTCTAATAGCTACTTATGTAGTAACTAATAACATACTAATAATTCTGGTTCTGACCTGAGATCCTCTTGAGAGCACAATCCTCTGAGAATTTGATCCTCTATTGCACAGCTTAGTATTCAGCCTAACAGAGGGCAAGATGCTGATTCAAAGTGGTAGCATCTTCCAGGTACTCCACATACCTGCAAGGGATTGAAACACTAATCTTAAAGAAATTAGGATTTTAGTTAAAAGTTAGAAGAAACTAGGCTTGAGATAGTTACCTGAAACTTAAATAATTG
>PYHW01010767.1:3288556-3364331 GCA_013186435.1 Turdus rufiventris
TCATTCTTTGCAAAACTGGAGTTGCCCCAAAAGCCATTTGTATTGTCATTAATAGAAAAGGTCAGGGCGAGGAAGACTCGCCTTACTTACTCCTTTTAAGACCCCTCCCCACAAAAACGACCCCAGACTTTATTCAAGAAGACAACCACGCATGCTTAATAGCCATTCAAGCTAATTACCTTAGGAAGTAGGGGATGGGAGGGGCTGGTATTATGAATATGTATTTGTTTAAACCTTTTGTCAATAAATAGACTCTGTGACCACCTGTAATTTTGCAGTGTGTATTAGGGGGGCTACCCCACACTGCTGCCCAGTGCTGAATAAATATACACTTTCTAACTTTAAACTGTTAGAGAGTCTTTTGTCCATCACAGTTGAGTATAGGTATTAGACTAATACTCATATTTTGGTAAATCAGGATGTACAAGGCGTGGGGCATGTGGAAAAATATTCCAGGTTCTGCTTAGTTTTTTCTGTGTTTTGCCTTCATTACTCAAAGCTGACCTTGGAAAGACAAGGTATCATTTCTGAGAGTGTTTAAGAAGAACATTCTTCTCTGGTTTTTGTTCTAGGATATAATTTTGGCCCTGGTTCATGTGTGATGATGTAATGTATCACAATTTTCTGTAATTCCCTGGTTCTGAAATGAAGTTGTCAAATTTCCCCATTATATTAGTTTTAGAAGTGGAATAGGTTCTCATTACTTCTCCTTGTTACTGGGAAAAGTAAGCTTTTTCTTTGGTTTTCACTGTTTCTGGGAGTTATGTTGGGGTTTTGGTTTTCTTTATGATAAAAGACAAGTTCCTGAAGATGTTTTCTATCCCTGTGCAATATTAAATGTCTCTAGAATTATTAAAGCTGTGACTCCTATTGACCTGTTGGTTTAAATTGGTTGTCTTCACTACTCTAGGGTTCTCATTAGTTGGATGTTGTATTATGCTTTTTTTTTTTCTTAATTTGCCATTTGTGGCAGGCTCCATATCTGTGTCTAATTTGGAGGATTCAAGAGTTCTCTTTACCAGAGATTTTTCAAGATCTGCTCAGCATCATGCTAGCACAGTCCATCTGTATAGGACATTGATCCCATGACAGAGCTGAATAATATCTAAAATAAAACTAAAAGCATTTCTCTCAGAATGATGAATTCACAGGTATTCTTTTTCTTCACTAATTCTGCCTGCCTACTGATAGCAGAATAATAGGATATGAAATACCTGAGTGAACAGAACACAAAACCAAAACACTTCTTATTTGCAAGGAAGTATGAGGCAATATCCCTAGAGTAACACGAGTGAGGTGTCTTTAGATTTTTACTGTCTGTGACCAAAATCAGAGTTGGGTCCATGCATTAATGGGTATAAACTGGCTAGACACCAGGCACCCACCAAAGCGTCTCTAACACTTCTGCCCACAACTCAGCGGTGGGGAGATAAAATAATGAAGGGTTCATGGGTTGAGATAAGGTCTGGGTGATATAACTCACCAAATGCCATCACTGGCAAAACAGACTCAAACTGGGGACATTAGTTGCGTTTATTACTGACAAAATCAGAGCAGGAAAATAAGAAGTAAAAACAGACCTTAAAAACACCTCTTCGCACTTCTCCCTCCCACCCAACTCTACCTACCCCCTGCCAGTAGGAAAGAGAGACAAGGAGTGGGGGCTATGATCATTTCATCACCATTATTTCTCCCACTGCTCAGGAAGAGGAGTCCTTCCCCTGCTCCAGCTCCTCCCTCCCAAAGTCCTCCATGAAATTCTCCAAGGTGAGTCCATTTCACAGGCAACAGTCCTCAACAGACTGCTGGAACATGGGTCACTCTTACATGGGGTGCGGTCCTTCAGGTATAGCCTTCTTCAATGTGGGTCCCCCATGGGTCAGAAGTGCTACCAGAAAACCTGCTCCAACATGGACTCCTCTCTCCACAGGTCCACAGGTCCCTAATAGGAGCCTCTCCAGCAGCCAACTGGCTACAGCCAATTTTTTTAGGATAGCTGGAGACCCATTCAGATGATTTCATAAAGATGAGCAGTCTATGGGTATCATGGTAGAAGACAAACTATTTTACCATTGGTTTCCTAAAGAGATAGCTGCCTTCATATCTGTGGTACATCTGTTAGATTTTATAGAAGACTGGAAGGCAAGGACTTCTCAGTTTTGCATATAGGACATTTAGAGCCATTATGGTAAAATTGGTACTGTCCAGCATTGTGCTGTTGGCATTCTGATGATGCAGCTTAAAGAAATACAACATCTCACCTATATTGTGAAAGTGATGAGAAGAACCTACTACCTTTTCGGGGAGGTAAAGGTAGAACATTTGGCTAACAGTAATTCAGTTTGTGAAAAAGCTGAGGTGGAGATTTCAAGGAGAGGGAGGTGAGACTACAGTGTAAGCAGAAACTGTGTTGATCTGGATGTTATAATCCCAGCAATGGATATCAATATCCTATGGTCATAGGTTAGTTGCTATCTGTTTATCTTCAATAAAGCCCTCTTTTGATTGTAATGTAATGCTGGTTTTGTGTGACTACACTATGTGACTTTCCAGAGAGAGAATATCGCAGATCTGGATGGCTTCTGTTGTTTATGTGCACAGTCTTGTGACTCTTAGTGCCTAGCTCAGCCAGTTAGAGGATGGCTCTAACATTGTCATCCATGGTCACAGGCTAGATCCCTGTATGAGCCATTCACTTAAGAGTTGGACTCCATGATCCATGTGGATCCCTTCCAACTCAGAATATTCTGTGATTCTGTGGAAACTGTTAGAAATCTGATCACTGTAGGTAAAGAGACATCCAAACTAGTTTTGTATGTCCTGTAGCAGAGAAGCTATGTGGGAGGGGCAATATGTCTGGGGCAGTAAACACTAAGAGAAAAAGATTATCATATGTAGCATTATTCTGCTCAGAGGCCGGTGTTCTGCTTCAAGATTTAACATATTATGTCCCCATAGCACTGCAATGTAATGTAATTCTACAATTATATTAGCTTCCTGATGGAGGAAAATGAAGCATAAAGATATTGTAATTTCCCCAGTGCCAAAGCTAGAAAGAGCATAATAATAGACAATGGTATTTTAAGAATTCTAGGAATATCACAATTCAAATTGCCCACTGTACTTCAGGTTGACAAAATTATTATCTGGTGACACTATGCATAGCAACATATAGTAATGTTAGCTCTATGGCTGTTGTCCTACAGCTCCTAGGGCTGTCCAAGCAGTGGTGCAGGAGGATGGCTGGAATTTTTGCACCTGTCCTTGCATTTGGTGCTGATTCCCTCCCACTCCCAGTGCTGAAGTGAGGTCCAGATGCTTGCGCATGTGAGTGCTGATGGATCCCACTTTACGGGTAGGAGGCAACAAAGCAGAGATATTGGAACTGGAGGAGATTTCAGCACTATTTTGCTCTCTGGCTGTCTCCAACCAAAAGGAAGTCACTCAGAGGTCAGAACAGGTACCCAATGTGACCAAATTGCTGCGGTAACTAGAATGAGAAAAGACTGAACAAAATACAACCTCACTTATTGCCAACCCTCTCCTGCCCACTGGCCCCTTGTGAAGGGAATTACAATGGCTCAGCTGGCACCTCTCTACTTTTAGGATCTGGTCTGGTAAATTTTCAAGCAGCATTGTTTCTTAATTGAATCAAGCTCAAGTAGGCCAGACCTTTCACTCTTGCTGCCACTGTATTAGGTAAAGTGTCACACATGCAACAAGTAGAGAAGGTAGTGAGATGGATGGGACCAAGGAGGCTGCTAGGCATCTGCATTCCTTGATATCTAAGATCTGATCTAACACTGTCCTGGTCATCAGGAAGGGACAGAAGAAAATGCTCAGAGGAGTGATGGGTAAGAGGAATGAAGAAAGGAGGTAAGTGTCGTTTTTTAAGAACATATTGGGGGATTTAATATTTTAGTTTCAATCTCAAATCAACTCTTCATATATCCCTGAAAGTGTGTGGCCCATTTCACAATTGCCCAGCTTCCCCAGCACAACTCTATTCTACTTCCCACCTTCCTCAGTGCTGACAATAAAAATATTGTAGTGCTACTACAAAGCATCACGTAATGAAGAGATACATATAGTTGTGGTTGTCAGAGCTCCATATTCAGTCTAATCAAGTAAGTCTTTCTGGGCAAATTCCTTGTCCCTCATTTTTCACTGTCACCCTTTATGAAAACCAGAACAATTATGGTTTAAGACATCAGTAAAGGCCATTTTCTCCTCAGACGTAATTAAAAGAAGCCAAACAGAAAACCTCTGTTTCTGATGCCATCTCGTATTACTCTTTTGCGATGATACAAACCTGAGTGCCAGTGCTCTGTTTCAAAGACAAAACACAATTGTCCACAGACCACTGCGCTTTTGATGGTCCTGTGAGGATCACTGCTTCAGATGTGTATTTTTAACTGGCATCCTGTCATCTTCCCCGACCTTTCTCATGGGGATAGCACCCACTGCACATGGCTGAGCACTTGGCTGTCATTATTCCCTCTATTATATACTCTAAAACTTGGTACCAAACTCAGCTGGTGACTTAATAAGGTGTTTTGAAAGAAAGGGTTCTTTGTCATATGTAATAATGAGTGTTTCTACTGCCAGTACAAAGTCAGAGGTTTAAAAGACTTTACCAGAAAGGAAATAATAATCATTCCCATGATCTGAGGTCTGAAATGTTGGTTGCTACTTAGTTCTCTGGATTTCAAGTATCCTTTTAAAATTCCGTGATGTCCTTAGCAAGAGCAGGAATTAATTACCATGCTCACTTTTCTTTGTACCTTCTTAAAATATATTTTAAATAATTATAATTAACTTAAGGTCAGATTCCATCTTTACTTTTTTTCTGCTGAAAAACCTTCAAAGCTGTATCTGATACTATGTAAATCAAAGGCCTAGTTCTTGGAATGAAGAAGTAATTGATGGGGGAAATCATGAAGAAATTTGTTTTTCAGAGCTTAATTCTGTAAATGTTGGTTTTAAAATTACAATTTCCTTTAAGTTCAAGGAAGTTGCTTGTGCTTGCTGTGCCCTGTCACTTTTAGACAAAAATAAAGACTTTGTTCCAAAAACTTTGGGCAGAAAAACACAACCCACCATATATTTCCTTCAGAAGATTTGACTTTCCTGTGCAACAGGGTTATCAATACCACAAAAGAATCCTCTTTCTGTTTTTCACTTTTCCTGAAGAGTTTCATTTACAGACATACTTGCCAAACTCTCACCACAAAAAACCAAGACAATGTTGCCAAAATTATCTTACAAAGAAATTGAAGAAAGTGGTAAACAGAGAAACTACAGAAAAAATTAATTTTTGCTGACATCTGAAGCAGAAATGAGAACACTGAAGTGATGAAAAATTATTAAAACACAGAATAATCTAATGAAAATAAAATATCTGTGATATAAAAATATAAATGCTTCTAGAACATGACTTTTCAGTTTAATTTTAATTCCCCACCATTCCTATAGCTGAGATATTCAGCAGTGCAAAGCAACTGAAAGAAAATAATTAAAACTACATGTATTTCGCCTCTTTTAGTGATTAACGTTATCAAGTATTGTCTTCAGCACTTAGATTCTTAACATATTATTACATATTATGTTATTATAGCACTGTTATTTTGATGGTTATGTATGTTGTTTCAACCTCTAAAATACGTAAAATTTTGATTTAACTTTGCGTTCAGCAGTGACACAATAACAAGGAACGCTGTCAATTCCTCACTAATTACCAAATATTGCTATTACTCAATTGATCTATTTAATTTTTGTTTAGCACCAGCTGTTGCTGTTTCCTCAGAGCTTGTCTTTAGATGTTCAAGCCATGAGGGAATTCTGCAGGAAACATTTGAGAGACGAGCTTGTTGAGGAGCTGCTGATTTCAGAACACAATGTAAGCGAATTTGCATAGACAAATTAAATGACCCATATCAACTTCTAGTGCTAACAAATACTATTTGTGCGTAGTGACACAATGCATATTTCTACCCCTTAACCATTAATGAAGCTACACAAGTAAATTAAGTTATGCCATTCCATCTTCATAAATTGCTGATTCAATAAATCACACTTGAGAAACAGTTGAGTAATTACAGGATGATGTTTGAAGCAAGAGAGGCCTCATTTGCATATTAACAGGCATTTGTTGCAATAATTTCTGTCTTGGACTGGTGAACGTGATGTGAATAATCCTGTGAGCACTGCAGCTTGACTTCACAAGGGCTGCAGCATGTGTGTGCTTCACAACAGCAGCAATAAGGCGCACAGGTCTAATTAGCAGCAGGAACTTGCCCAGGTACAGACACCTTGGAGAATATTTATCTGCAATGTCTTGTCATGCAAAAGGTCTTGTCATGCAAAAGGTCTTGTGAAACAGTCTCAAAAGACTGGAAGAAGCGGAGAAACAACACATGAAGTCTTTTAAGCACCAAG
The DNA here is from genome assembly GCA_013186435.1 of Turdus rufiventris. Taxonomy (NCBI): domain Eukaryota; kingdom Metazoa; phylum Chordata; class Aves; order Passeriformes; family Turdidae; genus Turdus; species Turdus rufiventris. Next base: position 3,294,995 of record PYHW01010767.1, read on the forward strand.
TAAGGCAGAGTTCCTACTTCTCAAATGACCAAATAGGTACGGAAAGAAAAGCTTTCCACACAGATTTAAGGAAGGTTTTATTTAATTTGCAAAATTCTTGTGATGAATGAGCTTTTTACCTGAACAATCAAATGAGTTTTTTACCTCAGGACTTTGCTTGGTCCTGTTTGTTTGTACAGAAGGGAACAGAAAACTTGATGAAATTTAGATCACTCTGATTGGTGAATCTGTGGGCATAACACATCTAATTCAACTTATTGAAAGTCAGTTTGCTCTCTAATGATTTTCTATTATTTGATTGTACTTAAAATTTCTTAGAAGGAAAATTCAATTGTTACATAACCAATTTAACTCTACACCCTTTTGTGCTAATAAATAATAGTTCAAGAGATAGCAAGACACAAGAAAGAGTTAAAAATGTGTAAGAATGGAATCTGGAAGCTGACTTGTGGGCCAAAATGATGAAATGCTACTCAACCTCTCCATAAAGATAATGCAGATGAACTAAAATACATTGTTCTCTGAGCTGGTTACAGAGCCATGTCCTGTTTCAGTTCCAGCATATTGAATCTCCCACATTATTTAAAAATAACCTAATGGGTTTTACTGAGTAACAAGGTGTAGTGTTCAAAGCAGCTAGCAGAAGAATTTAGCCTATCACTAATCTTTATGATCTTTAAGATAGAAAAAAAAAAGCATGGTAAATACACCTTTCATATGTTTATTGATTTTTTCCCCTCACCCAATTAAATAACTGCAGTAAAAGGCAGTATTATTTTTCCTGTAAATGCCTTAACAGAAGGAGGGCTGAGGGGAATCTCCATCCTTTACTGGATATAAAGTGACAGAAGATGATGAGCCAAGGCACCTAATGACTTTGCCCTAGTGTTTTTTAAAATAGTTGTTCTCTGGATGACCAGTCCCCAGGCTGGAAAACCTGGATGGGAACAGAATTAAGCCCCTTAATCCAAGGGAAAATGGCCAGTGACTTACTACACCACCCAGACAGACACAAGTCCATGTGTCGGGACAGGATCCACACAAGTGAGCTGAGGGAGCTGGTGGAAGTGCTCTGAGAGCCTTTCTTTCATGTATGAGCAGTCCTGACTAACTGGGGTGGTCTCATTTCACTGGACCTTTGAGAATGTGATGCCCGCCTACAAGAAGGACTGGGAGGAGGATGCAGGAAAGTACAGCCCTGTCAGTTCCGGGAAAGGATATGGAGCAGATCTTGAGTGCCATCACACAGCACGTGCAGGGCAGCCAGGGGATCAGGCCCAGCCAGTGTGAGTTTGTGAAAGGCAAGTCCTGCTTGGCCATATTGATGTCTTTCCATGCCAAAGTGACCCACTTAGCGGATGAGGGGCAGGCAGTGGGTACTGTCTACCACGACTTCAGTGAAGCCTTTGACTCTGTTCCCCACAGCAGCCCCTGGAGACCCTGACTACACATTGCTTGGATGGGTGCACTCTTCAATGGGCAAAAATCTGGCTGGATGGCTGGGCCCAGAGAGTGGTGGTGAAAGGAGCTACATCCAGCTGATGGGCAGTCACAAATGGTGTCCCCATGACTGTCAGTATTGGGGTCAGTCCTGTTTAATACCTTTACCAATGGCGCACACAAGGTGATTATGTGCAACTTCAATCATTTCGCAGATGACACCAAGTTGGGCAGGAGTGTTGATCTGCTGAAGGGTAGGAAGGGTTTGCAGAGGGATCTGGACAGGCTGGATTGATGAACTGAGGTTGATTAGATGAGGCTCAACAGAGCAAAGTGCTGGACCCTGCATCCCCTGCCGTGCTACAACCTTGGGGCAGAGTGGCTGGAAATCTGCCTATGATAAAAGGACCTGGGTGTGCTGGCTCACAGCTGCTGGACATGAGCCAGTGTGTGCCCAGATGGCCAAGAAGGCTAGGGGCATCCTAGCCAGCAGGACTACAGCAGTGATTGCCTCCCTGTACTTAGCACTGGTGAGGCCAGACATGGAGTCCAGTTTTGGAAAAAGGCATTGAGACACTGGAGCATGTCCAGAGAAGGCAATGGAGCTGATGAAGTATAAAGTGCAGGTCTTATGAGGAACAGCTGAGGGGGCTGAGAGGTGTTCAGCCTGCAGAGAAGGAGGCTGAAGAATGTCTTTATTGCTCTCTACAACCACCTAAAAGAAGTTTGTGAGGTTGTGGTAAGGTGGAGGTTGGCTCTTCTCCCAAGTAGCAAGTGGTAAGATCAGAAAATGGTCTCAAGTTGCACAAGGGGAGGTGCAGATTGGCATTAGGAAAAATTTCTTCACAGTAAGGCTTGCCCAGGGAAGCGGTTGAATAACCAGCCTTGGAGGTATTTAAAACACGTGTAGATGTGGCACTTAGGGACATGGTTTAGTGACGGACTTGTCAGTGCTGGGTTAATGGTTGGACTCAATGATCTTGAAGGTCTTTACAGCCTAAACGATTCTATGATTCTAATTCTATTTTAATTCTTCTCTGTTCTATATATGTCTCCATGTGTCTTGGGAGATCCACCTTTCTAAGGAGAGCTACCTTTCTATGTGTCTGCTGTGATCAGGATGGCTGGGGGATGCAGGTTCCTCCAGGAAGATTTCCCTTCTTCTTCTTTCACATAATGGGATTCATCAGATTTTTCTCACCACAGATGTTAATCACTACGCCAAACTGCCCAAAGAGCTATGATGTGAATCCACATTAGAACTGTAAATAGTTTTCTGGTCTTAAAATCCTTTTTGATCAAGAGAGAAAAAAGGAGCCTCATTTTCATCGACTCAGTTGTTTCCCTATTTCTTGATCACTAGAACACATACTTAGGCACCTCCAGGCTGGAGAAGCGTGACTCAGACCACCTGTGGGAGCTCCTCTGCCTCCCCCTCTCCTCAAGAATTTGGTACTCCTGAAATGCTGTGTACATCCTGATTAAGGGCTGCCTTCAGCAAGACAATGAGGTACTAGGAAGAAGGGTATGTCAGACCTCTCCTTTTCCTCTGAGGTATCACTGTCACAGGGACAAGGACTCTGCCCCACTGAGACCTGAACAATCACGCTGGTGTACTGATGTTAGTTGTGAAGAACTATCCCCACCTAAAGAGGATGTGGAGATTCCTACCTAAATAGGTGTCTTATTTTGTTTCAGTGTTACTTAATCCTTCCCTGTTCTGGTGAAAAGACATTATTCTGTAATAAAAAATTAGGGCACAAAATCAGAGTTCCTCCTAACGAGGGTGAGGAGTTATATCCTATCAATTCCTAAGCTATAATGCAATTTCCAGTGCTGTCAATGTAAGCCCTCTTCATCGTCTCTATCCAAAAAAACCCACAAGCTTATTCATTTGCAAGCAAAAGGTGCCTTTTGCATAGGGCTTTCCTGTCTTCCAAGTGGTAATAATGTGATACATTCTGTAAAAGAGAACAGAGCAAATCAACTTGGGACCTAATTACCTCAAGAAAGCACAATTCCATTGCAGAGAAAACAATCTTACTAGGATACCTAACTCAAGTATATAACAAATTGCTTTTGCCTGCTTTTTTTGTGGGTTATTTGTGCTTTGGGAGTAAGGGGAGGATTTGGTGAGGGAGGAGTGGCTTAATATTTTGGCTTTGGTAGCAAAGACCTAAATTGTTTTCAGCCTCTCTATTTTATAATAACAATATCACAGTAATAGTCATCAAAGGCAGCTGAGTTGGGACTATCTTCATAAATATAAATAGGACAGAAACAGGAGAGGAAAAAGAATAAAAGAAGATTGCAGTTTGAGACAACATCTCACATTTCTCCAGGGGTATCACTCTGCTTATGAAGATGTTCCTCAGAATGCACCAGAGATATTGGCAGTGGCAGGATGAGAAGCCTTTTGCACTGTGAATAGTATCAAATTATGTTAATTTTCTAATGGCTAAAGTGATTCCTGTGGTTCTCAGTATTTACATTTCACATTAAATCATTTGCTGTCATACAGACTCAGAAGTCACAAATCACAGAGTCCTTGAGCACTGGGGCTCATATTTTCAGCTTTTTTAATTACCTGAAAGATGTATAAAAACACATTTGACAAGATAGCTTTATTTTTAACCATTCATCTTAGAGCACATTTTTGAGATGACTAGGCAAATGGCAGCATTATTTATTTATATGTTTATTTATTCTCTCATGTAGCACTAAGACAGAAGTACAAATGCAAAAGTAGATGCTAAACAACATCAGAAAGATTTCTGATGGTCTCCAAACAACTCAGACTGGTGACTAAAATACAGAGAGCCAGAAATATTGTGGAATTATCAAGAACTGACTATTGATCAAACTGTCATGGACTATTGCTGTCACTGGATCACTTTCCCTAACAAAGTTGATTCCACAGAGGATGCCAAGAGGAAAAAACCTCTATGTATTCTCTTATATCTTGGAGAGGTCTAGCATTTCTAACCCACAGACATCCAAAGATAAACATTTACAAAGATAGATAAAACCCTTTCCCTTCAGGAAATAGGCAGAAGTTCAGTGAGTTCAGACAATCTAACTCACATTTGTTTGTAGCTTACAGAATATCTACTTTATTCCTTCTTTTAAAATATAAGCAATGAAGCTTCAAGGAGAGAAATTTGCTTCTACCAGAAAAAAGAACATCCAAAAAATCAATAGAGTTATTTTTTTTCTACTTATTACCAAGACTTCAAAAATACAGTCGAGTGTTGGATTTCTCTTAAACTCTGTTTTCTTTGCTGGTTTTTTGGGGTGATTTTTTTGTTTGTTTGTTTTGTTTTGTTTTGTTTGTTTGTTTTTTGGATTTTTTTTTGCCACTGTCAAAAGTAACTAGGTATAAGCAATTCTTTCACAGATGTAACCAAAGCAGCAGATTAAGTGTTCACATCTATTGAAACAATTTTTTGGAGCTTCAATCACAATAAATATATGAACCATGCAGCCTAGCTTCTTGAAATACTATTGAAAAAAGGGTAATACAGAAAAATTAAATTAAATTGACTTTGGTGAATAGAATTTTTTTTCCTTTGTCAAATTACATTTAATTTTTTTTTCATGCAACAGTTATTTCTATATTAACATGAAATAAATTACTATGTCACTACAGATACACTCTCTCTTATCGTTGAGGACGTTGAACTGGGCTTTACAGTATCATGAATTTCCTGCGTTGCATGATACAATTTATTACAGAGTTCATGCTGTTTTCATGAATTGCATAATACTGGTTAAAGCCAACTTTTTTTTTTTTTAGGATTTATCCCTTGTGATCCATATTTGAGTGTTTATCAGGTCAAGATTAACTGAAAACCTATATAAAATATAGCTGCCCCAAATCACAGTCAGGGAAAACATTTACTGCTGCTTCATATCTTTCCAGGTAATAAAATTTAATAAGGCCATGTTGTTGCCATCTGCATCAGTTCCTCTTTACATCAGGAACTTTCTGCAATAAAGTGTTTCTGTAAGCAAGATATGTATAAGTAACAGAACCAAGCAACAAAGGGGAGGAGCAGGATGGATATAGGATGGATCAATTACAGTAGTTTCACGAATATAAGCCACACCATTTTAACTAAAATTTTGCTCCCACACCCGAAATGCGGCTTACATTCAGGGGCGGCTAATATGTGAATAATTTTCTGATATTTCCAGCCCCTGAAGTGGAAACCGAGGTGCGGAGTCGAGCAACCTGCCAGTAAAAGCCGGCATTTCGCGATTGTTACAAATTGTTACTCTGTTGTGCCACGGGTAGAGCTGGCTCCCTGCAGGCAGCACGGGGGGCGGGGGAGGTCCCTCCTTCCCTCCTCTGCCACAGCCCGAGGGAGAGACGAGGGGGCCCCGTGCTGCCATCCCCTCGGCCTGTGGGGTAAGCGGGGGACTCCTGGCCCCGCCTGCCGCAGCAGGAGCAGGTAGGCTGCGTCCCAGCCCGCCACTGCCTCCATGGGAGCAGGGTTGGCTCCGTCCCTGACCCCGCCGCCGTGGGAGCGGGGGGGCGGCTCCGTCCTGGCCCCGTCGGCAGCCCCGGGCGGGGCGAGCATGCACAGCCTTAGCCGAGCCAGTAAACCCCCCGCCATGCCGCGATTCTGTTACTATTTGGTAACTTTATTGCACGCGGGTCCTCGCTATGAACGACAGAGCGGCTTATATTCAGGTGCGGCTTATTTAAGGACAAAAAACGAAATGTTTACCAATACCCAGAGATGCGGCTTATAGTCCGTGCGGCTTATATTCGTGAAACTACTGTATTGTAGTTTATCAGTTTTTGGAGGGGGCAGTGTCTGTAGCATTGTAATGAGCAAAATGTGTGATCTCTGTGTGTTGGAGGAGAATGCATTTCTTCCCATTACTGTTTCTGCCTGATGAGCTGCCCACAGCAGCAGCCAGACATCCCTCTGGCAGGGTGCACAGCATCAGGGACCAGGCAGCCGCCACTCTGCCTGCAGGGCTGGGATGGGCAGCTGGAGCCTGGGTGCAACTGAGTGAAAATTAAGGATATCCTAGACAAATCGGTAGAGAGGACCTTCTCAAACTGGTTGCTGCCATGCTGTATTTCACAGTTTGGTGTATTTTCTGTTAGGGAGTAGGGTTAGATGACTGCTGCTCTGGGATTATTTATTCTGGTGATGCAAACTTAATTGTTCTTGACCAGAGCATTACCTTGCCATCACTTGCTTCCTGCTGACTCGGGAGTTTTGCATTTAGAAATATTCTCAAGTTCACAAGGAGGTGCTGGAGCAGAAGACATAGTTATGTTCACATATATTAATCTCCATTGTTGAACCTAAACTGCATTTCCCCACCCACCTGGGCTGACGCTGCCAGTTTTTCTGTCTTTATTCTTGTTCTAGTTCTCTTTTACGAATGTCAAGTCAATGGCAAATTGCCATTTTTCTTGCATTTCTCTTCTTTTCTCCCAACTTTTGAAACAATGCTTTCAGCACCATTAATTGCAGGACTTTGGACTCTGCTGGGTAACTTGCCTATGGATTCACCATAGTTTCCAGCTTAACTCTTCATCACTACCAGCCTAACAGATGGGGGACTCACCACATCAGACAGGTCTATCTGCCAAATACTTCCCAGAGGGGATTCCTCCTTTTTGCAGCAATGTTACATCTCTACTTATGTCTTTGAAAAAGTACTTTCAAGTCCTCCAGAAGACTGATTCGATTTTATTCAGTTTAAAGGCAACAGAAATAGTTTGATGAAGACACTTAAGAAGCAATAGTACACTTCAATCTTTGGATTAGTTCCTATTTCAGACTGTTGGCTTTTGGGATAGAGCATGATTAAGATTATACCCACATACTTTTACCTGAATTTATCTCCCTACATTTTATTTCTGGTCATGCATAAATTAGTGGTCATGCATGTATCTGTTAATTTTAATAAGATGTTAAAGTAGATAGAATATCACTTAAAGAAGTCATTAAACAACAAATGAAGTGCAGCCAGTAATTTACATTGGTGTGAACTGGTCCAGAGTCTTTATTGCTCCTGTATCTCCAGCTATTAACATTACCACCCTGTCTTATGCAGCCTGGCATTTTCTGGTGACAGGGGCCTAATGCCAGGTACCTTGCTTCATTTCGCATACAATAAAGGTTTGGAGTAATTGAGGCAAAGCAAGACTGTGTGCTTGAAAATGTCGATAAGATGTTATATATATATATATATATATATATATATATATATATACATGCACACACATATATGTATATACATATATATGTAATTCTTAAGAAAAATCATGAAGACAAACACTTCTGAAAGACAGGTGTGCAGTAGAAAAGGGGAAGCCTTCATTACTTACAGCAGACTTCAGAGGATTAACTCCTAAGTGCAGTCCCTGACTCATTAAATACCTTTTTCCTATGACATTGTGAAAATGAAATCTGCCTAATTTATAGATATACTCCAAGTGCTTTGTTTGCTGCCGGTTTTTTTAAAATATTTGTGACACAAACTAAGTGCTATGGAAAGGATTTAGCAGCAATCAGTGCCTTACACATACTTTGGTGAAGAAAACATAGGGACAAGTGGAACTCAAAACCAGGGAAACAATATCTGATTTAGCAGGTCTCTTTTCTGAGAAGGAGCTGGAGACCTTTAAACAGCAGTCTGGAAGTACAACTAGTTGTCACTTGTAGTGAAAATATTTGTGCTGTTAAGGATGACCACAATACTGCAAATTAAATCTTGGTGGTGAAGAACATTGTTTCCTACTTTACAAGGCAGAAATTAAAGGTGTTCATGAAATCTCACTCCAAGGCAAGGAAAACATAATGATCCAGTAAGTCTCAAGGGCTCTCTACCTATCTCTGAATGGAGAAGAACAAAAGACAAATATATGATATTTCTTTGGATTGAAGTGATAAGTGGGAAAATGAAGTTTGTGTGGCTTGAAAATAATGGAAAGAAAGTCTTGGTTTAAGAAGAGTTAGAGGCCTTAGGGAGACATTTAAAAAGAATTACATTTCTAGGGCCATCCAACTTAATTAATCTTTCAAGCAAGAAGGATTTAAAGAGCTTCAGGTACAACTATAACAAAGTTTATGCAGAACTAATGATCTCCTGTAGAAACTCTCTGTTTGGAGTAAGGTACACACAACAGAGCATCATACAGCTTTACTCCTCTGGGAAATTAACCACTGTAATTGTACAATGTGAATACTTTTCAGTATCCTAAAACTCTCTTGTACTGAGATCAGGTTGAATAAGTACAGTACTTAGCTTCTAATGTTTCTTATGTTATCCTTGGATTCATTTGCTACCAATTTCAGGTGGTTTTTGCAAATTTATTTCCCCTTTATTTATAACAGTGAGAGATCTGGCTACTGAAAACTGATTGTGAATCTCAGATACTGTGAGTTTATACAGTGTTTTTTATAATGGAACTCAGTTCCTTCGTGTTTCAGACAATATCAATACATAAATGTAATATATTAATGATAATATGATGCCATTTCTTTCCCTCACATAAATTAATATACTTTTATGAACAGTCTGTTCATTCTGCTTGGCTCCACTCATAAATTTTAGTATGATATGTGATGATAAGATTTAGAGGTTTATATGAAATAACTCAGTGCTTTCAGTCTATTTATAATGCAAAGTTTGAGTGGCATAAACACAGTTGAAGGTAACATAAAATGTGACAGACTTTGAAGGGAGGATGGGGAGTAATGAGGTCATTATGCTCCTCACTGAAGCTGATCTCCTTACATTCCTATGTACACTTCTTAGGGACAAGACAAATATGTGGATTTTTCAGTGCTTTACCTTGGGAAGACAGTGGTATGCCAGGTAAAACCTGGAAGAGACTGTGCAGAGAGGGTGAAAAGGACCACTCAGCCATAGCACAGTGAATTAAAAGATCTTTCTAGCTTACTGCTAAAGATTTGATTCTTTGAAAAAGTTGCAGCAAACTTTAGGGTCATTAGAAAGGACCTAGTTCTCTACTGCTTTGATGAACGTGAATGACATGCAAAAAATGTGCAATTTGGTTTACAAGCCTGAGTATCTTTCCAATCAGTGCAGAAAGAGGGCTCTAGTGCTGTAAAAAGCCTAGATTAATTTTTCCTGTCCTGTCAGACTCTTTACTCCTTGAATCGTGCTCTCATCCGGCATTCATCATAGTTACAAAGATTTTTCTCAGAGGAATAAATAAAATAGTTCTGTTTCACCTCTTAGAGGACCAGAAGTCTTCTTTTAAACTATTTATGCCCTCTTCTTACTCTGCAACCTGCTGAGAAACATATAAATTTTAAACAACATTTCACAAATACCTCACAACCTTTCAAAATCATCTTGTAAAAACCTGACATTTTTTAGCTGTTGATTTTTCAAACACTTTTGTTTAACCATTGCTCTTTAGGATGGTGGCAAATCTACAAGTCAAAGGGTCTTGTTCCAAGAACATATAGAAATAGGGCTTCTTGCTACTATTTACATCTTTACTTCCCTGAGGGTTTTCAAAGAAAAAGGATTGACTATTACATTAGCATAAGCACGTTCTGTCCATACTCAGCCTACAAGATATTTTGTCTTCCTGCATGATAGCTTATCTTTCCAGAAAAGAACAGCATGGTACTCATGGCAGATGTTACTGGTCTGATATTCAGGAAAAATTGTGGTTTTGCCATATACATGACAAAAATTCATGACGACTGTTTGTCTTCTTGAAAGTTTAAACAAACAGCAATAATCGTGGCAAGAAATATTTAAAGTAACTTTTGAAAGTGTGAGGCTGCATATGGGAGGAAATAAAAAAATATAAAGGAAAAGCCGACACCAATAGAGAATGTCAATTTTGTTTTACTAGAACTTCCACTTAGGAATTTTTGCAATGCTTTTAGAGGCATTTATAGTAGGGAAATCTGCCAAATTTTGGATTTTGATCCAGAAAATGTTGGAACTCATTGGTATGATCTGCTTCTTTTGGAGAGTATCCATCTTCTGTTTTTCCTTCAGCAAGCTGTTTACTTTTTTGCCATCTCAGAGTTCCATTCATCCACTACAACTTAGACAGTAAGTAGGCAAAGTTGCCTGTTTAGAACTACTTTTTGGGAGGGCAGCAGGCTACTGTAACAATGCTCATTCATTGCAGGATGGGACTGATCAAGCCCTGTTTCTGAGCTGCCTCAAGCTGCAAAAAGCAGAGCAATTTCCCTCTGCCCACAACATTACATGTCCCACCTCTTTAGCTCCTTCCAGTCTCCAAAACTGAAGCGGGATGCCGATGTTTGCCGCCATTATTACCCTTGTGCAAAAGTGAACTGTGGCCGATTTCACGTGGATCCTTAGCATGCTGATAATGTACTGCCAGGGTTTTTTTCTTAAATTGTGATGTACAGTGATGTCTTCCAACATCATCAGGATGGAAGGAACCAAGGCCATCATCTGGCAATCCTGAAAAAGAGTTGGCTAAATCTGCATTAGGGGATGAAATAAGAGCTCTTGAGTGGGATCCTAAGGAGGCAGACAACAGTTGTGGTAAAGGTAAAAATAAGGCTGAAAATTGTCTCTTGATTTTGGGTGGGACTTTTTATCATACAAAAAAATAAAAAGAAGAAAAAGAGCAGGCATTGTCAGAGTAGTCAACCGCTCTGTTTGAAAAACCACATCTAATAACAATATAGCTACGGACAGTGGATGTTCTTGCATATTCCTCTATGATGACCAAGGATATTTTCATAGGATTATTTCAATGTTGGTTTTCTTTCTATCATTGTTCCTGAATGATACTCAGATGTAATTTTTTTTTATTGCCTTTAATAATAATAATGAACTGTTCCTTTAGTAGTGCTTTCAGAAGGAAATTTATGCTTAGTCTTGTGTATTTTACAGTGTTGAAAATGAAAGGTTTTTTTCTCAAGCCTAGAAGATATTACCAGTCTTCCTGGCTTCTGAACCAATTCCTATCAGATAATGTTAATGTAATTTAATACTGTGTTTATTATTAATTTCCATTAATTAATTTGCCTTTCAAGCTTCTGACTTAACAGTGTCTTACTATATTTATATGCTGAGTATTTTTAATGACTAAATATTGATGTACATAATCTCGTCTTTGCATATGTGTTAGCATACCTAGCAATAGTACTGTGATATTCTTCTTCATTTGAGCTGGGAGAATTTGCACACTGAAATCTTTCTGGGTAGAATATGGCAAATTTGAGGAACCTGAACCCACTAAAGTTTCATTTACAATTCAGAGATTCTTCAGAATAGCATGGAAGTCCAAGACGGCTGGGAAAACTGCATCTACTTCTCAATGGTCCTATTTCCTTATTTGCAAAAATTTTTGCAAAATCTTTTTAAGTGAGACTCAGGAGCTGTCAGTACGTTGCACTAAATGAAGGCTGTGGTAGTTGTGTGCACTGGTTTCTCTACCAGTTTTTGCAAGCGTGAGGCAGGTGGACTAGACAGGTAAAAGGAATTCTTCGGTGTTACTATACCACTTAACCTATGGCTGGAATTTGGAAGAATTTCCAGACTGCCAAGTGCAAGTTTGCTGCAAAATTGCAGCACAACAGTTTTCATTATTACATCCAGCTCACACTAACATCTGGCAATATCTGCATGTGCTTTGGGCAGATGAAAATTCCAGCTGTATATATGCTACAGCTCACTCCTGGAGTTCTGCGATGCCAGAATATCAACTAAGTAAAAAATACGTCTGACTTATGTGTTAAAAGCTGTTCTGTGTGCAAGCTAGTGAACAGTCTGAGGATGAGGAAGGACTTTTCTGGTTATTGAAATGAGATTACTATCCTGACGGTGCTTTCCATCACTCTGCTCACAGGTGCATATGCATGGAGAAACCAAAATGATCCTTTCTCAGCTGAATTGCAAGATTTGGAAGAAGTAAATAGGGTGCAGTTTGTGGATTTGAGTGGTTTTGGTGGGTTTTTTTTGTTTTGTTTTGTTTTGTTTTTGTTGTTTTTTGTTTTTTTTTTTTTATAATGGGTACTGACTGAAAAAATTGTAAATGGCTTTATGAATTAATGTTTAGGTTTTGTCTCTTGTATTACTATTGCAAAAGGAAAGTTTCCAAGTGAGTAAGTAAATAATTGATGAACTTGAATAAGTTGTTGTGTGATGAATTGGTCAAATAGCTCCACTGATAGCTTTATTCTTGGCTTTGTCATTAACGTTAGTCAATGCAGTAAATACCAGCTGAGCTAAAGATTAGAGCAATACTAGTCTATAGTGCAAAAGGAAGTAGCCAGCTACTCAACATATATATAAAATATTTTTATACAAGGTAGAATTGGATGCTATTAATAAGTAAATGTCTTCATTTGACACTGGTGATGCATTGGCATAATTAATGTTTTTTTTAATTACAGTAGGAAAAAGTAAGAGATATGCTGAAGAAATTATGTACTAGAAGGGATGGCATTTGGACAAAATAGCACTAGTTTGTGAACCAAAACATGATTACTCAATTAAAGAATGAAATCAAGAGGACTCCTACTCTACTTGATAACAGGTTAGAAGACACTTTGTTATACCAAGGATTTCAAGTCTAAACAGTTGGTAATGATAATTACATAGGATGGTAATTCCTATGTAGAAATCCTTAATGAAATTGGATCCTGAATAAGGTTACTGATTTCTAACCAGAATTTAATTTCAATTGAGCACATTTCATCATTTCATTCACCAGGTTGACACTAGAGGCAGAGATAAAGGGTTGAAAACTGCTTTTTGAGGGATTGCAAAAGAAAGTCGTATATAGCATCTCACATAATACACAAAGCTGTCACAGAGCTTGTTACAATCTTTTCCTTTAATGGAAAAAATATTTTCCAGATCAAGAAAGACATATTCTCTGGTTTATATTTTGCTTTGTGCTGTCTCTTGTAAATAGCAAGATAATAATTCATACCCAATTCAAAGTCATATAATTTTGTGTTAACACTGACCTCCTCTCTCTCCTTAATATTTACCTCCTGAAATATTTATTGACTGCAGTAGTATCCCCTCTCAGCCTTCATTTTTTTTAGTTGAAAAAAAAGTGAAGCACTTCCATTCTCTTGCATAAGATAGGCTTTTAAAGTCCCTTTTTGTCTTCACAGCCTCTCCATGCACCTGTTGCAGATGGACAAAATTTTTGTAGGAGGTGAATAAGGCCTGTCATAAATGAGGTTTTACCAAAACTTTACACTAAAACATTATTTTTTCTCTTTTACTCTGGAAAACACTTTACTTGCCACCTTAAGTTTGCAATTTTTGGGGTTTTTTTCAGAGCCCAAGAGCAGGGCTCAGAGTTATTCTATCATCCATAAATCTGTTCAGGTCTTTACATTGTTCCACTTTTACTTCCACTGAGTGACTTCCCAACCTGCATCAAAAGTTTCCATTTTGCCAGTGCAAATACCTGTACCAACTAGGCATTGGAAGAAGGATTAAAGGAAAGTGATGTTTCTGTGACTGATGGCTGTGAACACTTTTCTCAACTTCTTTCTAACTTTGTTGATGTCCAGTCCATTTCAGTATCTTCTTCCTCAATGCAGTTTAGTAACTGTTAAAATCAGATTGAGTACCTGCCCAGGTAGGGAGCTGGAAAGTGACCTCTCAAGGACAACATGCATTAACTCTCCAGGGTCATCCCATTGCCCCACTGGAGTTCCCAGATGGTTTCTGTGGGGTGCTCTGAGGATGTTTTGGTACACAGATTGCACATTCGTGGTAACAGGCAAGGGAAACTGGCAAATTTGAGGGTGCACTCTTCCTATCACCGTCCTTCAGAAGTGATTAAGAAGTAACAAGGAAAGGCCTTTTTGTGTTTGCCATGGAGGGTGGGGTTTGGAGGAGATGCTGGCACTGTGAGGAGCAGCTACTTTCCTTTCAAACACCAATGGAGAAGCTCTTGGTGCTTCGCTGATGTGCAGTAATTACCTGCATGCCACCTTACTCACATGTAACCTGGGAACATCTGAAATTCTTAATTTTCCATAATTCACACCTCAAACACCAGAATCAGATAATGTAGCTCCTGATTAAACCTTCCTGAAATTCAAAAGTCTTTCTCTGAAACTGAAACAGAACAGAAACCTAATGAGTCTCGATACAGTTACCAACACAGATCAACAGGACCGAAATAAAAGATACTGTGATTTTCTTCAAAACAAAGCTGATTATTAATTCTACAAATTGTCCTCAGATATACAAGCACTAGGAAACCATCCATGTTTCTTACCAATTCAAATAGAATTAGGCAACATCACAGGTATTTTCAGTTTCAGATTATGAACATTTTGCAAACAATCTCCATTATTATTTAAAACATGTCTGCATTTTGCCATCTCCTAACATCATTTGTCACATTTTATATGTCTGCACTCTAACACCTATGCTGCACATTAGAGTGAGAAGAGTATTCACTGTGGAACATTCTTTCAACTCCAAACAATCCTGTTGATATGTGTGACCCTGACTTTAATCATTTGGTACAGTTCTTTGAAATAGCACACACATAAGCATGTGTGCATAAATTAAAGAGGAAGAGACAAAAGGGGAAGGGAGATTAAGGATAAAAAGAGGAAAGAGAGAGCCAGTCTAAAGATCAAGACACATCTGATAACATTTAGTGAGCATTACAGAAAAATAAATCTGCACTGGACTAACCACACACAGGGAATGAATACTGTAAAGTCTTGCAATAGCTTGCAAGATATTGTAGTAACAGCTTTGGATCAACTGCAATATAATTATCTAAATGCATGGTGGTATTTCAATTTTCAACATATTTTTCTGTTGCTGGTGTTCATGCCACTTTACACAAATTTCACCCTAATTTGCAACTTTTGAAAGTGTTGGGTATCTTTAGAAGTTAAAAATAATAAAAAAGCCACTAATAGTAAGGCTCTTAAAATAACAGTAAAATGAGAAAGAGATAAGAGAAAATTTTTTTCTTTCTTCCCTGAGGAGACTAGACACAGATGAGGTATGGAGAATGTGTCAGTTCAGGTCCTGTGCTTATATCCACAGACTGCTGCTTGTGAAATGCTTATATGCATGTAGCATTGAAATATTGGCTCAAGTTAGTGCCTGCTTATTGGCAGGGATGAAGGAAGAACATGAGCAAAGTTTGCAATCGCTATGGAAACTGCCTCTGGTTGCTGTGCTGGCACATCTGTCAGGGACAGCAGCTGTTCTAGAGGATCCCTTCCAACAAAGCTTTTCCTGAGACTTGTATCTGGGACTGGGCCCAGGACTGCAGGGTTTCAACAAGAATCCAACAGTCTGCACAAGCACAATTTTATTCTTTGCTTTACCCTTGTAGGGCAACTCTGTTTTCAGTGTTTCGAAAACTTGCAGAGTGAAACACCTGGAGAGGTGACATGCAAATCCCTTCTACTGTGTGGTTCACAGCCTAGGTATTGTGGCAAAGAAGAGAGAGTCCAGCTAGCAGGTAATGGAGAGCTTGGTTCTCCTTCAGCCTGGTGTGTGGCCTCTTGAAAACCTATGACTTCTTAATTTAAAGTTAGGGCACAAATTATTTTTATAGTGGTTTGGTGGTTTTATTTTTTTCTTAGATGTGATGCTATTTTTAGTATCACATCAAAGTAATTTCTGGCATCAGCCTCAGCAGAATCATTCTGCATGAAAGAGGAGGACGGGGTGTCTGGGGATGACACCACTCTAAGGAATCCAGCCTGCAGCAAATTCATGGATACTCTTAGGGCTGACACGTGAAGGCAGACTAGAATATTCATGAGCCAGAAGCTCTTGTTAAGATAGTATTTGTCTTTAGATAGGCAAGTAAATTTGAAGCTGGTTTTGGTTAATTTGGAATATGTTACCTTCAATAAATTAGTGTTTAGAACATTGTCTAGACATGTTGAAAGGAAGGTACATTCCCATGTGTAATTTTCCAGTGCCAATGATAACCATGAGGCTGCTGAAATATATTGTGAATTTTCATCAAATCCTGTGTATTCAGTAGATAGCAGCTCAAACTTTCTGTTCCAGGAACCCTTTCAAAATCTGGCCATGATTTTTAATTCCTGGGATAACAGGCCATGGAATTGTTTGCATTATAGAAATTCCTCACTGTTTGTAGCACTTCTTAAAAGAAAAACTCTTAAAATTTTCTTGGGCATTAAGGTATTTCTGCAGCAAATGCAGCAACTGTTCATGGAAGAATGGAAGACAACAAAACAATTTGAATTTAAGCTGGTACATATTAGCCCAGTTCAGCTGTCTTGATTGTTGTTGTTAAAATTTAATGTAATTAATGGGTGAAAACAAGAGGAAAGAAGAGTGACACAACCAGCTGATTTGTCACAGACGTCCACAAAATTCTTAGTAATTTCCCTTTTAAGAACTGGTGCAACACTACAATTTCTTTCAATATTTATCTATTACCAACATGCATTTTCTTTCCTTGAGGAAATATATGCCTAGGCATCTAAAACAAAGTGACATATAGAAGAAAGCAGATCACTGAATTTTCTGATCCTTACGTATTTTTCTAATTGTACACTCACTGAGTTAATATTTTAATACCTGATTGGAAACAAACTTTTTAACTCTTTGATTTTATGATTCATATTGCACCAGAATCATTAGTTTGCTATAAAAACCAGTTACTTTTTACCTTTGTTTATATATGTACACTTTAGAAAGTAGATATTACTAATTTTGCAGCTAAGACTTTATGTAAATAATGATGCATTTATATCCATATATATGCAAATAGCAGCATCTCATATTTAATCCTTGAAAGCTACTAGGGTAGCACATTTTGCAGTGGTTAGAAAGAATTCAGACATGAAGATAATTGAATTGTTATTTGATAGCCAAATCTTTTAAAAGATTTATTTATTAAAGTTCTGAATTCAAGTGGAAATCCTATTTCTTTGGCTTTAATAATCAATAGAAAGGAAAGGAAAAGATGAGGGAAAAAGATTTCTTTTTTGCCTGACAGAAGACTACTTTTGTGGTGGAAGAAAGAAAAAATGAAGAAGGTGTGTTGTCTTTAGCCCAATGTTTTAATTACAAATATGTTTGTAGAATAAAATAAGTCCTTTTTGATAGTCTTTTGCCATTGCTGTGGGGGGACCATTCAGATGACACACTTCATGAAGAAAGATGCACCTGCTAAATGTAATTAGTCTGAAAAGAGTTTTTATCCATGTTCACTATTGTTGGGGCTGCCCTAGAGTGAGTTGAATCATTAGGTCAGCAAGATCTTCCTGTTTAAATTCTGTTTCTCTGTAGTTCAGGACCAGCACTTTGATTCCATATGAGAACAGATGCATGAAGACACTCCACAAACACAGCGCTGGGCTGGAGCACAGGCACACAAAGGTAGCTCTGATGAGTTTATTTAGCAGTGGAATGAGATCAAGATCTGAAGTGCTGCAGGGCATGGTCATGCTTCACTCTCAGGAACAAGTACTGCCAAAGAAGGTTCAAAGAGCCATGTTTACAACCATGGAACAAGCTCCCTGTTGATTTCAATATCTGACATTACACAGATAGGCAAACTCAATATAATTTGTTCCATCTGTCCCTCCTCATTACTATCTGTAGCAGCAGCACAAGTATTCCCTTCTCCCAACATGCTACAATTCTACTGTATGATTACAGTGAAGACCAAGCAGGTACAGAGGAAGAGCAAATGAAAAACATTGTCTTGAACTTTCTTACTTACCATAATATACTGGAATAGGTTGTGTAATTTTTTCCTGGTGAGAATTGCTTCAGGTGAACACAGTTGAAAGAGTGAAAGAGTATACAAACAAGTGAATGTTACAGGTATTGCTTCAGCTTGGGAGATCCTGGAGTCCTTGTGTCTTCTGCAGTGTCATGCTCTTCTGTATGCTGGCAGGTACAGCCGCCTTTTTATTATTCTGCAAAGATATTATTATATTGTTGTGCAGGCTTTTTACAGAAAGTTAAATTAGCCACTGCAGTTAGGTCTCTGTAAACACCCACTGTGGAGATCCAAAGTGCCATAAAGTTGTGTTGTATTCTTTCTGATACCAGCATTTTCTGGAAGTGTTGTTCACAGGAATGAAAATGTCCCAAAACACAGAAGTACATTTATTCAGAACGAGTGGAAGTAATTTGGTTGCAGAATTTCAGAGATGCTTCAGGAATCAGGCTGCCCAGAAGGAATTGACTTATCACATTTTTAGACCTTTGGGAAAAAAGGAAATCAGCTATCAATCAACTGAATGACCCCATTATACCCCATTCTGTTTACCTTCAGGACTACTCAGAATTGCAATAATAATTTTTGGTTAAGTTTGATTACAGACTAAAACCTGTCATTACACACAAAAAGATCCTTTCCCTTGGACTGCTTGAACCACTTTGTAACCATGGCAAGTCTTACCAGCACATTATCATCTGTCACTTATCAAATATCCATTACTCTCCACTTGCTGCATTTCACATTTGGCATTCCATTTTGATTCCATGCATTGACACGTCCCAAAAATAACTTGGTTCTGGTCCCTTTTTATGAGGTCTTTCATGATACACATGTTATCAACCAAACTTCACCTAGTGCTTCTATTAAAACATAGACAGCAAGTTTTCCTCTCTGTATTAAACATACTCATGCTCCCTAGTTTCTTGTTGGTAAGGGAGTTCCTATTAGGGAGGTCTTTACTCTCAATTTCTTCCTCTTTTTTTCTCTTCAAGTTTATTATCTCTCTATGCTGGGTATTTTCATGTGTTGACTTCTAGTGAATAATGAACTGTGATTTTCTCCCTGAGGAAGGTTGTATAAACCTTCCCTTCCATGTCATCTACCAGTTAGAAAATGCTTAATGGATTTTATTTTTTCTCAGTAGCACTTAGACTGTAAGCTACCAGCAAAGACATTAACTTGCAATACAGAAAGAAGTGAAAACATTATAAAGATATTGTGCCAAATTTGGCGTCAGCAATTCAACAGGGTTGTTAAAAAAGTTGCAGGAATTGTAGATAAAAGCTTTAAGAATAAACAAAGGGCTGGAAACCATGCTATACAGAGAATGGTGTCAGGTGTTCAATTTGCATACACAAGGAAGAGAGTTGGAGGTGTACACTGAATTTAGGCCCACCAGGTGCAATTAACTCAGATTGTTGGATCTAGGAATCAGAAGATACTCAAGTTTCCCCATTTCCTTAAATGAAGCCCGAAACCTTTTTCTAGCTAAGCCAGATAATTCAGTCTTCAAACTATATGGGTTACAGACAGTGAATAGATTACTCCAATTTCTGGGCAATGTGTCTGCAATGGGAAGGAAGGTGAGTGGTGAAGCTGATGTAGCTGAAGGAGGGGATGCCATCCAGACGGACTGGACAGGGGAGGGGGGCCAGGAGAACCTCGTGAAGTTCAACACATCCAAGTGCAAAGGTGTTGTACTTGGGTTGGGACAGTCCTAGACATAGGTTCAGACTGAGACAATTCACTGGGAGCAGCCCTGTGGAGAAGGGCTTTAGGGGTTCTTGAGGATAAAATCCTGGACATGAGTCAACAGTGAATGCTTGCAGCTCAGAAAACCAGTCATGTCCTGAGCTGCACAAAAGCAGTGTGGCCAGCAGGTGAAGGGATGTGATTCTGGCCCTCTGCTTTGCTCTGGTGAGGCTCCACCTGAAGTGCTGCATCCAGCTCTGGGTTCCTCAGCCACAAGAATGACATGGACCTGTCAGAGTTAAGGGCCACAAAAAATGATCAGACAGCTGGAGAACCTCTCATACAAAGACAGGCTGAGAGAGCTGGAGTTGTTCAACCTGGACAAGAAAAGGTTCTGGGGGAGATCTCAATTCAGTAACTTAAGAGGAGTTTATAAAAAGGAGGGAGAAGGATTTTTCTATATGGGCAGATAAGGCAAGGGAAAATGGTTTTAAACTAAAAGAAGACAGGCTCAGATTATATGATAGAAAAAAATCTTTACTCAGGGGTGATGAGGCACTGGAACAGGTTGCCCAGAGAAGTTGGCAGGATGCCCCATCCCAGTAAGTGTTCAGGTTGGATGGGGCTCTGAGAAACCTGATCTAGTGAGTGGCATCTGTATCCCTGGCAGGGGAGCTGGAAATATATGATCTTCAAGTACCTTCCAACCCAAACAATCCTATGGTTTTATGACTATATAATTCTATTTAATGATCAGATAAATTAAACTAAGATGATTCCAATGGATGAGATGTATCTTCTAGTGCACCAGAAAGCCAAGAAATGGAATAAATTAACCTTATGCTCCTTCAGCATGACAAGGAGAGAAAGTGTTGTCTAGCTGGGCAGACTTGAGTATGCCAACAAACACACAAATGACACAAATTTTCTTCAGAGTAGTGGACTAGATATTCTATATTTATGTTGCCAGCTGCTGATCCTTCAGAGGAAGATGAGAAAACAAACACAATCAGCAGGAAGGTTTTTTTCTGACCCTCTGTAAGTAGTTAATTGAAAAACTGTAAGCACTGATTAACATGTTAAAATTTAAGCATTATGAGAAGAGTGTTGAGATAATAGGATAACAAAGTCAGATCACAAAAGAGATATGGATTGAAGAGACAGAAATGGGATGAGATTTCAAAGTTCATGAAGAAGAGGATGAAATTTGGATTTATTGGTGGTTAGAAAGAGCAACTACGCAGACAGGCTGTCCTGAAGAGAAAAAATGTCTCTGTGAGGTTGCATCAAGAAGTGCATTTCAAAAATATATAGCCTGTAAAGCCCAAATCTGTTTTTTGATAAGACTTTCCACTTAATCATAGAGTTGAATTTTTTTTTATTTCTACTACTGGACACTGATCCTTACAATAAGAACAATGACAATTTTGCTAAATGAATTTTGTCTAACATTTGCATCCTGTATCACAACCAGATTGATGAAGTATCTGAACTTGTTTAAGGCACAGAATATAACCAACTACTTCAAAAACACAAGTTCTCTGATCACATCATCTTAATCTTCTCTTCAACTTTCTAGTTTTGATTACTATATCTGGATGTAGCTTTGAATTAATAGAAGGCTGTATTTGCTCAGGCTGGCATATGGAATATTTTATCAGCTACTGTCAGTCTACCACAGAAGGGTGAAATGTGGATCATACAGTCTTTAATGTAGGAAAAGTTGAACTAGTTGTTTGCTAAGAATGATGGTATTTGAGCATTTCAACAGTTTAATTGAAGCTAAGTTCTTCATCAGCCAAAATAGTGTTGTCAAGGTTCAATGAGTGTCTCCATAGAGCACTCTAGTTCCCATTGCACCATGGAGGAGGAGATAGCAGTGGAGCTTTCTAGCTTTATAATTTGTGAGACAAAACCTTCAGGACCTTGTACTGCTCTGTGCAGATGGCAGCCCTGTGCTGATGGCACAGGAGCACAACAAATCAATCTCTCTGTGATAGGCAAAGGAGGCTGCTTACATTTGTAGCATTTGTATCTGTGGGTCTGTCAAATTCTCTAAAAATGGATGATACTTGGACCTGTGTAAGTGAGACAGAAACCTATTTTTGGTGTTTTTTATAAAGGTCTCCTGACTGATTTGTAATCACTGTGAGCACTGCAAAGAACAAAACAAGGGGTTATCAAGAAATGAAGAGGAAAGAAGACAGGCTACCTAGTGTTTCACAGACTGTTTGCTGGCATGATGAATACAAATAAAAACTACTTGTTTTACAGCAAATCATGCTCAAAGTGCAACCTACGTACTTTGCTTGCCTGTCACTGCAGCTGGAACTGTCAGCCAAGGTAAATGGTAGGTAGGTAATTTTGAAATATTTAGCTTCAATAAAAATCTAGTTTGTGCAAGGGAGACAAAGAGCTAACGTCAAGAAATGCTGTAATGAGATATTAATTTCCAGTGGACTGGAACCATAGGGACTTAAAATCCTTGAGAAGATACGTGTTTCAGAAACCCAGAAATTTGAATACTTTTCTTCCTCCTTCGAGACATACCATGGGTATATTTCTCTAACAACTGTCTTCCAAGACAAGTCTTTTTCTTTTTGACTTCTGCTCTCAATTTTATATACTCGTTTCCTCCTCAAGAGCAGAGTACATGAGATTCCCTGTCTCAAATGGGTTTTATTTTCAGGATCTTCTGCTCCCAAAGACTTGTGCAAGCAGGAGACCACAAGCACTCATGCTCTTCATTCAGGAAGCTCCACTTATTTCTCATTTGTTTCGTTGAATGAATAGGCAGTAATTTTTGGGATTATTGTTGCTCCAAGGCCTCAACTTGCCCTCATTTAGAAGGTTTACTTTAGAGACTTGTAGTAGGATTCCTACAGTTTGCTTCCTCTGCTTCATCCTACAGAGTAAAGAGGTACAGAGAAGGAGGACTAAGGAATAATAAAAACCTCTCAACAATATTCTGCTTTTGAAATGAATATGTATACACAAGTTGCTTTACTTTCAGTGTAATGGGACATAAATGTTTCATCTACTTCCTTTTCACTGTTAAAATGCAGCCATGGAGGCCTGGTGTAACTATGAGTATGCTAATACAGTAAGTTGGGAAAACGTGTGATTGTAGAAAAGCAGAGAGAGAGGTGTGTGGATCATTGTTACGAAGTTGAATATTTCATATTTTGATTTATTTAAACTTAATGAACCCCAGAAAGCACTTTTAGTGTTTACTTTTTCATCATTTGGCTCTAATTAACCTTTCCCATGATTCAGATGTCTGACAAATGTGTAGGGCTGCAGGGCTAAGTGCTTTTTTCCATGATTGACTTTAATTAAGCTTTCTCTAGCCTTGAAACCCTTGTAAACTCAGAGAACTTTATTTTAATTGCCTTCTGCCAGATTTACTTACGCTAGACAAATATTTTAAATCAAATACAACACTATTAGAAGTATGATGAACTGACTTGCAAAGCAGTAGTCTGCCATGGTGAAATGTATTATACTCACCAAAAGTGCTGTGATGGGAGAAAAAATGACTGATTTTGTGAAGCTAACTTCTGGACAATAAGCAGCCTTTCTTTTTCTGCAGGGTAGGCATGTGAAGACACCAAGTTTCAAAGTATTGCTATTCTTCTCCAGTTTTGGTGGTATTACATCATATTCGTTCATATTAGAAATTTTCAAGTGGATCCTCTGAGAACTTATTTCATGCTTTGGGCTGATCAATTGGTCTCTGTTGCAGCTGGTGGAATGAGTCAGTTCAATCTTAATTAGGGGACTTTGTTACCTAAATCATGGCATTTATGCTCCCTGACTCTGTCCTGAAAGGGTCATTGGGAGAACCAGACAAACAGGCACCAAGGCTTGTACAAGTAAATGCTGATTTTATTTTTCAAAATACTGCACACAGAAACAGAGTTCAACGGCTGTTTGGAGAAATAAATGAAAGATTGTCCATAAATTTTAAGTGCAATATAAGTTTTATCCAAACTAAGGTTTGTAGTCTTTTTTTAGTATTTCCTGTCAAAAGGTAGCATGTTAAGTTGGCTCATGGGTTGGAAACATCCCTTTCTGTGTTGCATTGCTATAAATTCAGATGTGAAAGAGTCATCATGAGTAGCACAAAGGTAGTGTGCTGCACATTTTGACTGCTTCTCCATATTATGTTCTGAAGGATCAAGTGACTATATTTACTTAGCTACACTTCTATGCCATCTCCTTGATGCTTGATAGGAAAGGTGTTGTTCTCATGCCAGAATGCCATCCTGAGAAAACCTTTGGCACTTACTGTGGCTGAAATGCTTATCCTTAACAGAAAAGCTTTTCTTTTTTTTTTGGGTGGGGGGAAGCATTTGTTAGAACAAAGCCTATCAAAACTATCTTTGGGCTTATTTCAAGACCAGTGCTATGCTCTAATTAAGGGTCAACCTTTTCCTTCAGTAGCCAACAACATGAAAGCTTGATAGAGATACCAAGAGATACCAACCGTGATGTCTCACTTGTAATAGCTCTGTGTTTCCTTCCAATTTTTAATCCTTTTCTAACACAATGTAGAATCAACCAAAATTATAAACAAAACTATTAGGAACATGGCTTAGATGAAGTTAATTCCCAAAACTGAATCCTTACACCTGAGCCCACAAACAGTGCAAAGAGCTGTCTGAATATTTAATCATATTATATTAATGATTAACGTATACATAAGAGTGTGTATGCAACTATACATTTATATGTGTAACTATTTAAGACAACTACTTTATCTGAATACAGATCCTCCACAAAGCAGTAGACTGACTGCTCCATTAGCTGTATTTATCCAGCTAATATGTGTTGCTAAAACTGTTGCAGCAAAAGGGTCTCCATGGGGACTAGCTTTGGCTTAGAAAGAGTAATTAAGTTTCTGTACCCTGTGATAGTCAGCTTCCAAGACTGCTAATAAAAACACTGTACCTAGGTGTCAGCTTTCAAATCCCAGCCCAGGACAACAGAACTCCTTAAGCCAATTGAAAAGCAAGCCTGAACAAAGCTGTTAAATCAGAAGAATGATTGTTAGCTTTCCAAGATCCTGCAAGGATGGTGGGTTGGCTCCTGAGTCTGACGTATTGCCAGTCCTATTGGAGGACTTCGGAGAATTTTCAAGGTAAACGAAGATTCATGTAGAGAGATGCACAATGAGGAACTAGTGCACAAAATTGTTTGTTTGAAAAGTATTCCTAGCACTCTAAATAGTATTGTTTTGTGAAAATGAAGATATAAACTATTTGATGTACTGAGGCTTTTTTTATTCATGTGAGTCTTTGTTTAGTCAGAGTCACAATTATTCATAGGGAAAAAATCTACAGCCATTTCCTAGTTTTAATTAATTCTATTTTACATCCTGACACTTTAACTTGCTCTTGATCAGCTTCTAAGTGATCTGTTTGACATGTCTATCTTTAATTCAGAGTAATTGTCAAATTAGTTTGCAATTTATCAACAATGTGAAGAGTAACTCTAGCCAGAAAGAGCTATTTTTCTTTTCAGAATGAAAGTAAACTATTACAAAGGGCCTTGGAGATTAAAGAAAAATGGTACTGTCATCCGAAATTTCCAAGAGCAAGAACCCCTTCAGATTTCTAGGAAGAATTTTAAGTAATGTCTGCATTCAATAAACATGACAATTGTCTGATTTGAATAAAAAATGTTGCCTAAGTTCTATTGCCTTATTTAGACTAAGCTAAGGGCCCTGCAATCTATTACAATCTATCCCATGTGCTTGTATTGTGGAGCTATTTTCAATACCATGCTTTTTTCTCCATGGGTGAGAGTGCTGACAAGTGGTATTATTCTTAAACAATACTTGCAATTACAAAACAAGCAATAATATGTCTGCCTCAAAATTTCCATTACCTATATATAAAAAATTCCGCATAACAATTATAATATCTGAAAAAATCTCTTTCTTTCAGCTTTTTTGCTGTGTGTAAAATCCCAGGTACAGACAGTCATATCTCTTCCCTATTGACCCATTGATACTTTTGTGTAACCCTTCTTCCAGTAGTGAGAACAAGGACCTTATACGGAAATGTCATCTTCTAAAACTGATTAAACTACAACCTATTCACATTTATGTTTCCTCTCCTGGTTCTGTGAAATTAAACTAGAGTTGCAGCTGACCCAAACATTTTCATTAATTGAAGATTTAAAGAGAAAAAGAAAGGCAAAACTAGGATAATTTTGAAATTTAGTGAGGCTGGCCAAAACTGGCACAAAGTTTTGGTTTAGAAGAAGAAATGAAATTATTTTCTATGAGTGTTTCATTTCAAAATACACACTATATAATGCTGTGAATTTTCACAGATTTTCAACTTGGAATTCACTAATTCCTTTATGATTATTAATACAATTTTTTAGAAAGCACAAAACATCACTGGCATAAAAACAAAACACAGAAGATTTCTCTGCATTATATCCTTCACATTTCAGTTGGGACACTGAGTAGAAAATCAATCAGTCACACAGAAGCTCCCTGGTGGGCAGGGTCTAGTTATTTTCAGGGTCATGAGCATTGGTTATTACTTAAACCATGTGACTCAAAAGTCTGCACTGAAAGAATGAGACTGTGTATTTGTATTTCCAAAGACTGAGCAAAACTGAGTAGGTAAGGCCTATGAGCAGTGTGTTCATACTTAGTAGGCACTAAGAATATAGGCAGGCAGCAATTCCCTGTGACACTCACAGTTTGAATTAATAATGATATTTAGAGGTGATGGGGACTGGCACTATTCCCTCTGCTTCTGTGGCCACCATGCTTACTCCTTCAGTGTCAACTGTCCATTCCCCTTTTCACTGCTGCCAGCACAATCCCGGTTTTATCCCTGCTGTAAAATCATCCGTGACCTGTGCACCTCCCATCCATATGAAATACTGGGCATAAGGGCACAACAGCATTACTGTGAAAAGGAGCAGTGAAAATAGATTCCCCCCCCACCCCAAGGCCATGTGCTTGTCTTTCATCTGCGGTACTTGGGGCTAGATTGTTCCTTTCTTTCCAGAGAAAAAGCAAGAAGCAAACCCGAACAAACCCCAACCAATCAAACAAAACACCCAAACAAATAAACAAAAACAAAACAAAACAAACAGAAAAATGAGCGAAGAAACACTAAAATAGTGGAGGTTATAAGAAACCCTGCCAAAGGAGGACATGATGGGTACATTGCTTCCAATTAAGGCAAGGACTTTGAAATTTCTTCCTGAAAGCAGTGGTTATTTGAAAAATTGAAAAATATGAACTTGTTTAAAGCATTTCCCTGTTCCTGTATTAATGGGTTAAAACAATATTGGTGATTGCTCTGATTTTGCTCATATAAAACTTACCTTCATAAAGTAGCTTGCCATATTGCTGCAGCTGGCTGGATAATGTCTGTTCCTGTGTTTGTCATTACCAAGCAAAGAGACCTGCCAAATTATTCAAAAGTGTATTGCAGTCCCAGCATCTCTTATTATTCTGTGTGCTCCTTGCTCCCGCTCCTTTCATGTTGTTCTGATACACAGGCATATAATGAAGAAGTTACATAACTAATTAAAGCAGATGTATTTTTAATAAAGACTTTGGAATTGATTTTTTGAGAACTAACAAATTCAATTCTCAAGTGTATCTCAACACTATTTTAAAAAGTGTTAGATTTATTTGTTTTAGCTTTGGGGAGTGCTGTTCCCATATGGATTTTTCCAAAGACTTAAGGTCTTACCTTGGGTTACTTGCACTGTGTGTGGATAAGCCATGACTGTTTAAGCATGCTGTCAGATCAGAAGCAAAGGTGTAACTAATGGAGCCATCAAAGGATCTCTAAAACAGACAGACTGCCTCTGCAGGATTTTGTAATCTGTTTTATTCATACCATTATTAAGATGTAAGTATAGCTTAATTTTTATCACAAAGTGTATAAATGAAAGCAGTTGCAATTCAGACATGGGGCTTTGATGGAGGGCTCATTGAAATCATTGAAAAGGCTCACGCTGGTTCCACTGATCATGGATGAATATCAAGCACCACATGAAATCCAACTGTGATTACTTGTTTTAATGAAAAAGTTTGTGATTAATTGGTGAAAAAATTGGTGAAGATTTATTATGTGCACAGGAAAGAAGAGTTAAGAAAACCAGGAAAAAATATTTGTTATATAAATCCAGGTATTTCTAGTATGGGAAGTGGAAGAAGGGAAGACTTATAAATTTTCTTCTTTTTAAATGGAGATTCCAAGTAAATTACCTTCAATTTCGGATGACTTCATTTTTCATGTTGGATGGCTGGTGGTTTCTTTTACCAGTCTGTATTTCTTTACCAGATCTTGATTTTTTTTCTCTATCTTGTCCTCATATGAGGTCAGAAGGGAATAATTGAGGAGAAAGAAAAGGAAATTTGTATCTAATTACATTTTGGGATCAGAATTCAAAACCAAAGAGAAAGCTCAATACATTTTTTCTTGAATGGAAATATTTGTAAAAAAGATTTCCATTATCATTATCTATATTTAAAATCCTCAGTGTTAATAGCAGTGGAAG
The DNA here is from genome assembly GCA_013186435.1 of Turdus rufiventris. Lineage (NCBI taxonomy): Eukaryota > Metazoa > Chordata > Aves > Passeriformes > Turdidae > Turdus > Turdus rufiventris. The sequence goes on from PYHW01010767.1 coordinate 3,323,397, forward strand.
CAGTGGTATTTGAAGAAAAATTTTTCTCCCTAGTGACCTACTAGGTGACAAATCTTTACAAAATATTGAAAAGCAAATTCAAAGAACAGTAAATATGCTTAGTTTTGAGTTTCCACACTTTGAGTTCTGTTTCTTTTTTTGCATAGTCAAAATATTCATCTGCATTGAAAAGATTGTTCTCAAGTAGCTACTTTTCCGTAAAATACTTTTTAGATTGCATGCTTTCAGATTTGGCAAATTGACCCCAGGATCAATTAATTTTCCCCTCTTTTAAACCTTTATATGCCACTCTGCATCCCCACCCCTGCTATGTTCTGCTTGACTGGAACATGGAATTTCTTGCTCACAGATTACCAGTCATGGGGAAAGAAGCTGGAATGAGATTAGACTTGATCAGTAGTGACTGATGATATATGGGGGACACAAACACCCTTTTCTCTGTATGAATGACTTGCTGACATTGCTTGTACTGTTCCGTGCTTGTATTGAGGAAGGATTTCCACTTTTTGAGCATGGGGTTGTCTTTTCTTTGGCCTGTGGTTGTCTAAACTTGGAAATATCAAGTGACTGAGTGATGAGCATTAATGAGTGAGAGCTGTAAACAATCCCCATGTACACACGTATGTATATGTGTGTAGCTCCCATGCACAGGACACAGAATAAAAAACCCAGAAGTTTTGGATACTTTTTACTGGTGATATAGCTGCAGGGTGACTGAGATGATTCAAATTACTTGAAAGAACAAAAGTTCAGGGAAATAGGCAGAGCAATAATCCCTGTGATTTATGAGCATCGTGAAGGATTTACCACATTCTTGCATCAGTTCACATGATAATTTTGCTTTGGTCACTGCCTTCTGACTCACCATGGGAACTAATTTGCAAACCTGTGATATCGGAATCTTAAAATATTCTGTTTATTATTTATGATGAATAGAAAACCATTGTATTAACATTCCTTTATTTTTTTTAAGATTTAAGATTGACTGAAAATGAAAGTTGTTAAGGTGTCCAAGTCGTCCAAAACTTGGCATATATTATTTTCTTCTGTTTGCGATTCCTGACATTGTCTTATAGCTTTCCTAATTTTAGGGTTTTTTTTTTCTGCCAGCTCTTCAGATATGCAACTGCCTAATTTCCCAAGCAAAGAAAAACTTCAAACTCTTGTAAAATCTGATGTCCTCTGCCCATCTACAGCTGCAGTTTCTCCATTACTGATATTACTAAGCATGGTTGGTTTGTTGTTTTTTTTTTCATTTGTTCCCATTTACCTTTGCTTTCTGCTGTTCCTTGCATATTGAATGGTGTGTTGATTAGCACTAAGACAGGAAAAATGTGCAGGGAAATGACACAAAAATGCCACTCAAATGTCTCTGAAATATTTTGGAAATTCTGTAGCAGGAGCACGTATGTCACCTTCTGCCATAAGTATAAATTGCTTCAGCTCATTTCCTAGTTGAAGTGTGAGTTGTATTAATAAGGAGTGGGTTTAAAATTCTCGTAGTTATTTTAAAGGTCAGCCAGCACATACAGTCAGCATACCAATGACAGGAGTTAATCATTTAGCTATCAGAAGATAAAAGCATTAACTCACATGAAATACAGAGACAGCATCACATTGACAATCGTTTTCCTTGGGAAAGCAATATTAAATTTTCATGTGGGTCTAGCTACCACAATCAAGAAGTTGAATCAAATGTGAACTTGCAATGATATAAGATACTTCCTGATAAATTCATGTGTATCCTGTGATAATTTCACACACTTGTGGTAACTCTGCACATCCTTCATTAAGGGACAGCCGCTTTTAGTTTACTTGTATATACTGGAGAACTGTGACAGCAACTTCACAACTCAGTTTTCCCCCTGATAATTTGTTATTCTCTCTGTGTTCGAAGAATGTCTTAATAATCCTCCACTCTGGTAAGACAGGATTGAGTAGACTCTGCCATTTCATCAATGTTTGGACAAAACTGAGAAAACCTCTTAAATCGCTCAGCTCATGGAACTATGCATTACTTATTTTCATGTTCTTTCTACTTCAGGACCCCATCTGAAAGACTGAGAATAAACATATTTATGCATTAATAGTACACTGCATGTTTGACTTTGGTCAATATTTTAAAAATCAGCTAAGCAACACTCTTTTAATAAGGTGCTAAATACTGGTTGAAAAATAAATCCAGAAAGGTATTTGAAGCTGTAGATGTCCAAAATGAAAACCAGAAATCCTGAAAAATAAAGGCTAGTTTTCTGGAGCTACCTCAACATCTATGTGGCAAAGAGGAGATTAGATTTTTGCAATACAGGGCATCACACGATTGTCATTTGCCTGACTCTTGTCATCTATTCCAGAAGTGAAACTCATTCCTTGGATGGGACAGGCAGCAATATTGACATTGCTCCCTACAAAAACAGCATCTTTGAAATCTATGAGATTTCATAGGAGTGCTGTCAGCTTCCCGATCCCCAGCCATCCTTGGCAATACTGAAGTCAATTCTCTTTTCAGGGGTAATAATAATAATAACAAAGTAACAATAATAATAATCATAATTTTCTTTTCAATTGAAATCATGATATAAAACTTGCCAGAATAGTCACAAATCCTTGCAGAAGTGATGACTTTAAGAAACTTTATTTGACATGGTAGTTGCGACCATGTTGAGAGGAAAATAAAATGGTAAGAAAATGAGAAATTAATTTAAAACATGACAACCCAGACCTGTGCAAAGTGCACCAGTGACTATTTACAGGTGTGAACTTACACAGAGCAAGCACAAAATGAAAGCTTTTTCTTTGATGATTTGCTTGTATGCGCAACTGGAAGGACCTGGCTTCATGTTTCCCCCGTAGTGGTCATTTAGTCCTCGAAGGACTGGGTCAAAATCCCATTCCCATTCTGTTCCACAGTTTTCCCACAGGCACTGGCATATGCAATGGATGCTGAATTGAATGGAGCTCCTCATGTTTCTCCCCAAAAAGCGATCTTCTGATTCACCTTGAACTCTGCCCAGGGAATGAGTGTGATAATGTTAATATACTGTGCTTTTCCACACCAAGTATTGTCTGCAGTGGAAAGAGTGATGTGAAAGAATGGAGTGGGAAGGACTGTGTTTCATGAAAGCAAAAACCTGCTGTGAAGGAAGTGTTTAAAACATGTAGAAGGACACTGTCAAATTACCAAGACTTGCTACTGCATCTATTATAAAATTATAATAATACAGAGGGGACTTCTTTCTGCTAGGGAAATTACTTGCTATGTTGCTAATAATTAAAGAAAAATAAAAACCATATGACAGACTCAGGAATTCAAGCATCTAATAAGCTTTGATAAACAGCTTCTGTAGAGCTTGTGCAAATACAGATTAACTTAAAAAATGCTATTATCCCCAGCAGACAGATGTTCAACTACTGAAGTCGAGAGACAATTACGGATAGTAGATTGCATGTTGAGTGGTACTGAAGGGCTGTCAGTGAAGACACACATTGAGGACTTCAAATAGCTCTCCCTGACTCTCTCAGTGCCAGAAGCCTCTTTTTGACAAATCTTCATTGCATTTGAAGGAACAGAGAGGAAGTACCTTACCCAGTCAGTCTCTCCTGGGATGTGTTGTGCTCATGGGAAAACACACAGTTTGCTCATTTGCTCACGAGATGGTCGTGGCTTGAAGTTGGCCTGATGTTACCCTAAGGGTCTCTGTAATTTGAGTCACTCAGTGCAATGAAATGCTTGCAAACAATTTGAATCTTGACTGTCAGGCTGTATCTTTTCTTTCACAAGCTATGCCAATGCACAAAGAATGATCCTAGAGTCATTCTGGAATTTCTTGTGTCCAGGGTAAATGCTCAGTCCAGAGACCAAGTTAGGGAATGAAATCCACTTACCTATTGTAGCGAAAAAGCTTATTGCCTTCCTATATGCTTAAAATTATGATACAGACCTTGTGGTACTTTCCCTAATAATAGTACATCTGGTACATCATTACAACAGCTCTAGGAAAAAACACAGTTTCAATTACTTCTCCTGATTTATGTCTTTGCAGTTTTTAAATTTTTTGAACTCGTAATAGTTAAGTCAGCTCTCACTTTAGTTTTGTCTGTTTGCTCTGTAGTAGACACAGAGGCTGACAAAGAGTTTTGAAATTTTGGATAAGGAGATTAATTTGCTAATGATTGATTAACATATTTATGTAGATGGGAAAAAGAAAAAAGAAAAGTCATATATGGCTGAAATCCTGTATTAAATTTTATACAAAATTAGCTTGCTAACATCCAGGCAATTGCTGTATTAAAAAAAAAATGTTAAAACATTACTATTTGTTCCAGTTCTTCAATGTCCTGAATTATTAGTGGAAGCAAAGAAGAATGAAAAAGTGAGCTCCAGACGGTGATGAATATTTCTATGAGAAGTGCTAGGCAATTGGAATAAATCATTATGAAAAGTGGGGAACGTGTGAAACAGGCAACAAATTACTGGAGGGCACTTTTTTGTTACCAGTCTGTATGAAAGTCTGCTTGTAACCATGGCAACTGGAAGACCACATTTACAGCATTGCTACCAACAAACATTGAAGAGTAACTTACAGCATTTTTCTCATTCAAGCGATATTGGCTGTTTTCCCTGCTGTGCCCTACAGAGGTGTCCTCTGACCCCAGGCTCCTCCCTTCCCAGGGACAATCTGCAATAGGGCCAGTTAAGCCCTTCAGGTCTGCATTCCTCACTCTTGCCCAGTGGACTGGCATGCAGCATTCAATTTTTCTCACTGTTACTCTGTAATAACATTGAAGTTTTACAAAGCGATCCAGCTAACCCACATGGGACAGGAGAAAAATTCTGATTTAACAAAGGAGTGTCTTCTAGAAGAGCAAGAAACAGTGTGATAATCAAAGGTCAAACGATGCACTGAGATGTGCATGAACACCTACTTTTGAACACTGTACCAAGGCATTCTGGAACGCTTTGGAACAAACATTCTGGAACAAAACTATTAAAAAATGAGTTTCTTTTTATTTTTTGTCCATAGACTCCATAAGTGATGCCTGTGTCTGAGCCTTAAATTAAACAACCAAAAGTACTTTGTGTGTAAATGTACATTTTCTAAAACATATGGAATTATTTTAAATTTTACTTTAATACTGAAATCAATATTTTTCTGGGTTTTTGGTGCTGGTGCTATGCTGGTCTTAATCCTTATTGGCCTGGAATACTATATATCAGAAACCACTACGCATTCTCATCAAAAAACTCTCCAAATAACAAAACTATGAGTAGAAACCATGTCTTTGACAATCTGAATTTAGAAGTTTAGGTTAGTGAAGTGGCAGTAATAATGTGTTTCTGTGATAATACATATATAACTTGCAGCCAGCTGTTTAGGTCAGAAAAAATGCCTGCACTACACCAGACTTATTTTCCATGCATACTTTATTTCTATTTACAGTGATGAAGAGAAAAATAGAATTTTTACAGGCTAATAACTTTTTGATAACATAGAGATTCTAATTACATGTTTTGGAAAATGGAGAATCACAGAATATCCTGAGTAGGAAGGGACCCACAAGGATCATTGAACTCCAGATTCTGTCCCTGACAGGACAACCACAAGAATCACACCATGTGACATTGAGTATATAAAGGATCATAATTTTTTTCATTTTTCTGTCATAGTACATTGAAATTACCTAGATCTGAGTCAGTGTGAAGTTATAAACTCAAATTAATATAAACAATAGGTTAGTACTATAATTTATTCTTCATAGTGAATTTTATATCTTTCTGCTCCATGAATTGTTATTAACACTAAATTATTTGTCCAGACGGTAATTTCCTATATAATAGGACTTGTTTTTCTTATAATGTAATAGTAAAAAGAAAAAAACAAAATTATAATAATTCTGATTTTTCCACTAACATTCATCAATAGCCATAATATTACATGAGAGATCCAGTGCCTAGTACTTATCCTGCATGGGATCTCAACACTTGTTATTTTATACCTATGTTTGCCTCTGTGGTATCAACCTATTGCTTAATTTTGCAAGAAAAAAAAGAAAAATATGGTAATGTTTTAGCAGATATCAAATTCACAACCATTTTGGGGTTTTTTTACCTGAATGACAAGCAGATTCCATAAGCCCATCTCTCGCATTTGCTTTTGTGCTCTAGGAATTTCCTCAGCATTATGAAATTCTCACATTTGGTATGAATAAGAATCTATCAATGATTTTTTTTTTTAATCCTACTTTGAAGAGAAATTGCTCTGAGTTAGGAAGCCCTTGCTTTGACAGTTGGCAATTCCACCCTCAAAGTTAAATATACTAGTATAAAAAATTCTTTCTGTCCCTAAATTCTGGTTTGATAAAAAACAACATGAAAGAAGGAGCTGTGATTTTAATTTTCAAGGAGTTGAGGTCTCGCAGTTGGTGTGGATTTAATTTAAAATATTGAGTTTTCACTACTTTGGGGGTCCAGGTTGTGCTGTTTTCTGTAATTGCCCTGATGGACAATTATCTAGAACTAAAGAATGCAAAATTCTTGAAGAAAAGCAATGAACCCAAGTTAATATCAAAATCATTAAATCCTCAGCTGGGAGGAAGAATCACTCTCTTCCAGTTCCTGGAAAAGAAGTCAAAGCTGGCACAAAATGCAAATCTTCCAGTTGCCTGAAACTAATAACTAAACCTCTGTCATGTCAAGAACTATGAAGGACAAATGCAAACTGTATACTCCCTGAAGTGTTTAGATTTGGGGGATAGCCACAGTTGGTATGGTGGTGGGGTTTTTAATCTGTTTTCCTTACAGGAGAGCTGCTAAATGGCCTGGGAGACATCCTGCTGGGAGACACTCTCACACCTTTATCCCCAGTGCTGCCTACCTCCCACTATCTTCCACTGGCTCTTCTGGGGAGTTTGCAACAAGGTGAAGCAGCTCTTTATAAATGAGCATGAAAATGCTGCAGGTGCACAAAAGCACTCCCTCAATGGATGCTGGGTGTTCAGAGGCTCCAGTTCACCTGTTACTCAAAAGCAAGTATGACATGAAGAACATCATGAGTATTAGGCTGTTTGTTGAATCAAGCCCCTGCACCATTAGATTAAAAAATACTTTTTTCTTCCAAATACCAAGTCCTTGATTCTTACTTGTTAGCCAAGCTCATTGAAAGGATATGTCACTCTATGTGACGTCCTTTTGTATCATTTTTATTTTACTGTTTCTGAATGGGAGTTGACCGGGGTATTGCGCAAAAACATTTCTGAAGCAATGAGTTCAGCACAGCATGATGGAGAAAGGGCAGATTGAGCAGATGATTCAGAGGTGAGATGAGGACAAATGTATGTTTGAATTGAAGGGGGGAGATAGTGGTGCTTGAGTTAACTTATATGAGGCTTAAATTAATTTTTTTCTTGTTTTCAAACTCAGCTTGTTTTTCTGATCATGAAAGAATTGCTGGGAAATTTGTTTGCAGCTATTTTAATACTTAGCAACAACAGTTCATTACATTAATTCCACACAAATACTACTTTTTCTCATCAATGTTAAATAGCTTAGTTGAACACATGCTATATGTGTCCTGATTTGGTTGATTCAAATGTATTTACTATATTATGTACCAAAACAATATGGAAAATGCAGCTTTGACTCAGCAGAGGATTTAGTAGCAAACAGTTCAGAATAATTACTTAAGAAAGGTTTTAATCAGCTTGATCATGAAATATTCATGGTCAGACTTAAGAATAAATGTCAGTGCGGCAACATCTTCTTTTGATATCCAGTATATTACTTGTGAATTGTTTGAGCAAGTATTTCCTTGCACAGGCTTAAGTAACATTTCTGCCTGCAGTGAAGTGCTAAATAGCTTTGTGTGTGGTGCAATCCTGCACTAATCAATCCTCTTGGCTGAGGTTATGATTATTATTCTTATCACTGGCTTTTGTAAAACAACAGTAATGCTTACTGGTGGGCAGGGATTTGGCATTTGAGCCATGTAAAAAGCTTGCACGATATTCAACACCTTACACTTGCATAAACTTAGCACAAGACAAAGCTCTTGCTTCAAAGGCAGTCTATTATGCAGGCACCATATCCTCAAACTAAACGGAACAAAGTTAGAAGTTGCATGGGTAAAAAATTTTAAAAGGCTGCCTAGCTGTCGGAAACATATTATTTCTAGAGGTTCCTTTCGTTGAAATTTGTATGCAATATAAAATTGCATGTTTACATTCAGATGTAAATAGCACACTCAGTAGGCAGTGAGATTTCACGTAGAGAGCATGGGGGTTTGCAGTGGGCTGCTTAGCAATAGTGGGCCAATTCCCAGCTGGAATAAGGTGGAGAAGATCCTAGTGAACTTCTTACATGTCCTAGAGATTAAACAGCTCCAAGTATTTGTCCAGACCAGTGTCAGGACACGAGGGTAAAAGATCCTTTGGTCTGATTCAGTGCTGACATTTTTTGGTGAATGAGGAATATTACTTTTTCACTATTGTTATATTGTAATTAAGGGTGAACTATTGCTGTTATTATTTTTTATTGTTATTAATAAAGCAAAAACCAAAGTAGACAAAGCCTAGGCGTAGATTATGACTCACAGATCAGCTTCTGCCAGTGGATGAGGCATCATGGCAGCACTGAGACTGGGCTTAGCAAGTACAGAACAGCTTTGCCCTGCACACATGCATCATAGACCTGTGCTTGAGGCATCCTCGTCCTTTGGAGCACCAGTGAGTTGTTAGCGGCACCCATCTTGTACCTCATTGATGCTGGAAATTATCTGATGCTGTTCTTGGGGCTCCACCTGAACCTACTGAGATGACTCATGAAGCAAGGTTTGCATCCTTCTCAGCCCAGGCACTGCAGCTATGACTTCCACCTGAAGGCTCGGTGTGAACAATGCACTCCCCTTCCTTCTGGCCATCAGCTGGTGAAACAGGGGTCAGAATGGAGCCCAAGTGGAGTTTTTTCATCCAGTCCATCAGTGAATTGTGAGCCTATGTTTACAAACATGATCAGAGTAACAAGCTGTCATCATCTCAGCCTTAGTGAATATCAGAATCTGATGCTCTAACTCTGATAAGAGATACCTTTATCCACCAGTGGGTTTTGTTTGAAATCAGAATGGTTTTTTTCAGATACAGAATAAATTATATACATTGTTCCTCTTACACAAGTAAGCATATTGGAATCTAACCCAGGTTTTGCTAACAATCTGTTGATAATGAAATAGAAAAATACTATTTTCAAATCTACATTAAATTGTCTTTTTTTTGGGGTGAAATCAGTTGGCCACATGTCTGTACAGTGCTCAAGTCTCATGGGAAGCTAGAAACATATTTTTTAAATGCTTCTACATATGTCAGAGGAGATTTGTGCTTATTAATTAGCACTTTGAGAATATTTCAAGAATCTGTGAAGGAGTGGTCTACTTAATTAGGGACTATCAGAGACCTTAGATCAACATAGTTTGGATGTCCATTAATTTTTTGATGTCTATTATTTCATCTAGACACAGCATTTATTGAAATACTTGACCTAGTTCTCAGCTTCAGAATCTGAGGCTATAGGGACTTTCATAACTCAGTCAGTTTAGCATGTTGGATGTTACACAGTTATCAAGAGCATCAAGAATAAGAATAGAAAAATAAATAAAAATATTAAGGGAATATTGTGATCAAGTAGACTGAGGGTAACATCATATTTCCACTATGAATATGCAAATTAAAATTAATTAAGAAGAGGAAAGTAGATCAATACTGATCACAGATTTATTTTTTTACTGTTTTATTTCCTTTATTTTTTTAAATTTTATTTCATTTTATTTGCTATAGTTATTCCTTCTGCTGCCAGTGAAGAATAGATGAGTATCTGATAAATTTTAGAGTGCAGTAGTAATCTGGCACAAACAAACCTATATTTCCTGCCTTCCTCCTGAAAAGAGGATAATTCATAGAAGGGATTCCAACAGATAGAAAAGTATCATAATTGAGTCTGTATGTTTCTCACATTAGACCAAGCAAGATCTCTATCACAGGGATCTAGTTTTCAGATTAGTGTCTCAGGTGATGGCCTCAGAGATATGTCACCCTGAGTTTTCATGGAAACTTTCTGTGAAAGAATTTGCTGTGAAAGAATTTGCCCTTTTTATTCACCAATCTTTTCATTGTTCTCCTTGATTGCTTCCTATTCCATATTCATTTTAATAAAAGTAGTAAAATACAGACTAGTCATATTATAATTTCTTCTTGTCTTTATAAATAAAAAAGGAATTTGATTGTAGAGTGGATTAGACACCTGAGCAGGAAACTCTAGTCCAGTATAAGCAAGCGCTGGCTTTCTAATATATTAACACCACTGTTATAATAAATTCCTTGATCACATATCCTGCTCCTATATTAGACCCCTGCCTCCAATGTTCTCTATTTCTGCTCCCAGTTGAGCTGGTTCTGTGCAGGTCTGGTGTAATTTGTTGTCAGGGAAGAGTACTTTTGAAGTAGGATGGATCATGTGAGGTGCACATTTTATGTGTGGAAGGATGTTATTTTAAAAACATTCTCCTTGCTAGTGAATATCAGGAAATTATCCTTGAGGCATGGAGGCAACTTCAGATGGAGCAGATGGGGAGACAAGAGAGTGGAGTGGAAGGGAAAGAAGATATACAGGAAGGATGTGGAGGCTGATTTCTGGCTTCCTGACTCTAACATCCTCAAGGAAAAGGGTTTACTCAGTCTGTGTCCTACTGCATGCAGCATTTTAAAATTCTGTATTTCTCTAGAATTAAAACATTTGTGAACACCAAATCTGAGAAAAAACTGCTTCACTGTCCATCTTCTCAGACTCTTGACATGGGTAGTCATGGTTTCTCAAAGGAAGCTTATTCTCATGGGTAGTGTTTATATAGGAAAGTCTTTATCAAAACCACAAAGCTAAATCTTTAATTTATACAACAAATCAGGAGATAATAGATTATTTTATTTCTCTTAGCACTTTTCACTTAGTTCAATTATTAATTTGACTAAGTGCCATATCCAGGGACATTTAAGGAATCCTGCTTCCATCCTTTGGCCAATTTCAGTTAGAGGGACTGCAAACTGATCAGAACTTACTTATTTTCAGTCTGGATCTGCACAACATAATGTCATGAAAATATTTTTTTCTAAGTACTTTTAGACTCTTAAGGGAAGTTTTATTCCCAGCAAGAAATCAAGCTTTTAACAGCCTATTGACTTTGAAAATTTCTAAGAATTGATTGTATGGATTATTGGATAGACTTGAATCAAGAGCAAACTGGTTTTGACTCAAAGCCCAATCATTTTCTGTTTACACCAGTGAGTTGTTTTTAAACAAGGATATGATTCAGTGATTTTATAGAAGCCCATAAAAGATCAACTACACAGATATCTGTGAGGGTAATGTGCTAACCTAGACTATCAGCTGCAATTAGAACCAAAAATTAGAGAAGTTTTAATAACTTAAAGAAATTATAGAATTGTAGAATCATTTTGGTTGAAAATATCCTTCAAGATCACTGAGTCAAACTGTAAGCCTAATTCTGGCAATTCCACTGCAAGAAAGATTCCAAAAAATATTGTAAACATGAAATATATAATTAATAAACTAATGAAAATTTTAAATAAAATAAAATAAAATAAAATAAAATATTTATGAGAATATGCATAGCAAGCTATTTGAATGTTAGTTACATAGGATAAGAAAAATACTTATGTGCTCATCTCCCTACCTAATAAATATTGCAATCTCTTTTGTGCATTCCTTTAATTATAAATTTTGTAGTAAAAAAAACAACTCGTGTAGTGAAACTTTTTTTCCTAGTCTTAAATGTTTCAGTGGTAAAAAGATAATACATAGGATATAGAAATCAGGTTAAGGGAATGGCAAAGAGATTCAAGGGGACAAATCCCCAGGGTGAATATGTGCTAGAGAAATATTTATTTAAAAATAGATCACCTTTGCATCAATTCTTTGATAAATGTTGTCATTATTAAATGTTTATGATAGTTCCTAAGAATATCAACTCAGAACTGAAATACATGTACAGCTTTTTAAAAAATCTCCTGTCCCTTCTTTCAGGTATTTACTATCCATTCTGTCAGATGGCATAAGGGATAAAGAGACAAATAGAATGGGAATAAAAGAAGAGAAAGAGGCAATGATATCAAAAGAGTTCAGCAGAAAAGGGGTGTGTCAATGCTAATTTCATTTCTTTTGTACTAACACATTCAATTTATACCTTTAGTACTTTTCTAGGTAGTACTCAGGAGGAAGAAACCCCACTTTCTGTTGCCATATCTTCTCTATTAACATTTACAGCAGAGAAACTCTTTTAAATTTTTTTGAATTTCACATCAACCTAGATGTAAGCGTTGACAGAAAAAAAATGCTGTTTTTTGCAGAGGATCTTGTCTCACAGCTGGAAAGCATGGAACCATATACAGTGCCCAGCTGTTGGTCTTCATAATGTGAACACAGAAGATTATTGTATAGCTTCCAAACTAACAAGGCACTGTATAATGTATTGTATTATTGTGTATCACTATTATGTATTAACATATGCAGTAATATATGTAGCAATGAGTGTGTCCATCGAATATTATAATATAGATAAATCACAAGAAAGCATTCCCTGATGAATATAATTCTTTGCATGTATCCTCAGCATGATATGAGCTGTTTGAAGAGATGCAATGACTCACTGAAGAATATAAAGGAAATGTACAAAAGGTGTGCAGCACTGCTGTAGAATATTTTACAGATAGTGGAGTACAGGTAGTTGCTAAATTATCCCGTTGAAACAATATCTATAAACATATTCTAGACCTACATCAAATTAGAAGTAGGCTATCTGACCTCTATCCCATCAGATGCAGAAAAAGAGGCACCCCACGTTATCCCCCCTCCAAAGCTGTATACACGACATTTTTTCCCAAGCCCCACTTTTTTAACCCTAACAATGACAAAGTGGAAAGCATTTTGATGGGAAGCACGTTTCTCCTGATGACTTACCACTTCTTTTAAGTATTSGTAAACTGCTTACTGGTTACTGACTGAAAGGACTGATCTGCTGCATGCCTGCAAGCTTGGAATTAGTCAAAGTCCAGCATACTGTCCCAATTTAGTAACTGTCAGGATGAGACACAGGTAAGAAGTATTTCAGCCTGAAATACCTGTGTTTATCACAAAAGACAACAGTCTGTTTGCTGCCACTTCTTTTTGAACTGAACATTGAATTATTTGCACATCCCCAAAGAATTCAATGCATCAGACCACATCATACCATGTATGCTTCCCTTGGTCTAATGAGAACTGATGAATTTTTCTCTCTCCTGCTGTGGCACGTGTTTTATCCAGACACTTAAGATATTACATCTTAAATGCTTATTATTTGGTCCATGATTAACTGAAAGCTAATAAAAAAAGCATCACCATCCACCTTCTTTGCAACCAGAAGAAATGTTTCTTCTACTTTAAGTGAACAAACACCTTATTGGACTAATCTACCTCAATAGCTCACTGACTGGGCATGACTAAGAAACTCACTTTAGAAAGAGATTAGATTAGATCCTTAATCAAAGCAGTGTGAAGGCAGTGATTGAATCAATAAAGGAACAAGCACACAACAGGGTTTAGATCTGAAGAGGCAAGGAACACATCCCTTGATCCCACATCCTTCTCACACATTTCATAAGGACATGTGCGAGCCCAAGGGCGTAAATAGTCTCCATTTGCTCTGGCCATCAGAGGTGAGGGTAAGATATGAGGAAACCCATGGGCTCCACAAGTTCTTCAGAGGTAGGTGATGGGTAAACCCTTGCACAGCTCATTAGAGAAACAGCCCAGAATCATGTCAAGGGCTTGAACCTCCAGTGTGCATTTTCATCTGTCTTCTCATTCCTCCTCATAGCAAGGAGTGTGAGATTCATAACCAGGATGATTCATACCCTCATTGCCGGGGGCTTCACTGCATGGCAAAGGGGCACTTAGATGCCTGAATGGGAAAAATAAATGTTTTGGGGATATTTCTCTTCATAACTTTAATACTAACATAAGTCTTGACCCACCACTTGGGATGAATTTCTGTAATTTTTTTTTTTCATTTTACTGTGAGTTCCCATCCTTGATTCTGTACTACAGACATGCCTTCAGAAAATAGGCTATTTTAATAATATTCTATTCTGAAATGACTGAGCATGGAAAACTGTAACTAGAAGAAAATAAAAATACTTCAGATTATAATGAAAGACTTCTCTGACACACTGTGGACCAAAAGATGTTCTGATTTATGACAAATACAATGGGGTCTACTGAAACTTGGGGGTGTACAGATGAAATGACAATTTTATTGTAACTAGACTACTCTGAATACTATGATACCTTGGCTAAGAGATGATCCTATCAGCTTCACATATACAAAATATTAAAAGAAGTACTTGGAGTACAAAACTGGAAGTCTTCTTGGATTTTTCTGATAGTTGCCAAATGATATTTGACATAGTCTTCATAACTTCTGCTCCAGTGAGAGAAGAATACTTCATTAGGATTTATCTTGAGTACCAAGTTCCTGTCTAGAGTACAGTAATTTCATGATTACAAGCCGCACCACTTTGACTAAAATTTTGGTCTGTACCCGGAAGTGCGGCTTGAATTCAGGAGGGGCTTATGTATGAACGATTTTCAGAAATTTTCAAACCCGGAAGTGAGAGCCCCCAGTGGCCTCAGTGACGGGGCGGCACTGCCGATCTGAGCCCATGATATTTCTCTGTATTTTTTTCGGTGTTTTCAGTCTTGTACGGCTGCATGGCTGCCCTGCTCTCCACTCGCCCAAGCAGCTGAGTGGCTGCCCGGCTCTCTACTCACCCAAGCAGCTATCCTGCTCTCCACTTGCCTGAGCGGCTGCCCGGCTGCCCAGCTGCCCAGTTGAGTGGCTGTTTAAAGGCAACGCGGATCTGTTGGAAATGCTTCTAAAACAACCACACTATTGTAACTAAAACTTGCAGGGTACGCTACCGCAGCTATTGTCTGTATCTTTTTTCACTTGGAAATAATGTTTCCAAGGTCGGCACCTGCCAGTAAACCCCGCGATCCCGTGATTCTGTTACTAATTGGCAACTTTGTGAAAGTTGCAGGGGGATCCTCGCTGGGAATGACAGAGCGGCTTATAATTGGGTGCGGCTTGTGTATGAACAAAGAACAAAATATTGCCAACATCTGGAGGATGCGACTTATAGTCAGTGCAGCTTGTAATCGTGAAATTACTGTACTCTTGAATCTCAACAATAAAATCTTATTAAAGCAAAGTTTTATGAACAGGTTCCACCTTTGGTCTCCATCAAATTAACATTTTTCAGAGGGTTCCAAGTGAGTAAAAGTCTGGAATTTAAAATGGAAGCTGCTTTGTAATGTTTTCCGTATCAATTATTGCAGACATCCCTGCTTTTATAATAATGGCCCTGCTTCATACTTCACTATATATATTGAGTTGTATAGGGTAAGTTCCACAAAGATAAATACATTCATTAAAAAAATACTGGATGCAATTCCAAGCTTTGAGCATTTTTTAAAGCTTTAGTTGCCATATCAAGTTCCTAGGTAAAAGGGGAGGATGACAAGTATAAAGAAATAGATAACAGAAAGAAGAAGAATCAGAGTTATTAAACAGAAGAATTTTCTTACTGTTCACTTGCAAAAAAGAATCTATTCTGTAGAAAGAGCATCTGGATGTTGGAAGAAATAAAACATATGGTAATGTATCTGAAAGATAGCGAAATGCATATTATTTTAAATATGTTAAAAAATATGGCAGATAATGTGCACTTTTAATAAATGTCTATAAATATTTATATGAAATACACTGAAACATATACTTGTCAAGTATATGTTTTGTCTTTGAATAAAGTATTCATTATGTGAAATTCTTAGCAGTCTTACTTGATGACTCAGAGAAACAGGATATCTGAGCTGAATGTCAAGTGTGTGACTTCCGTTTATTTCAACAAGAGAAGGATTTTCATTTTAAAAGTATAGAATTTTCAGAATTTAAAAGTACTGCATTGTTTCTGCAACTTATATTGAAAAGCATCATCAGTTAGTCACCCTCACTCCTGCTGGCACTCTTTATTACATCTGGAGTCTCAGTAACTATCCAGACAGACAAAAAGGCTCTTTTCAAATTTCTTCCTTGTGTATCCAAAACTACAGTACTCCCAACCTGTTCTGACTGACATGGAAACAGACAGTTTATCTTCATCTCTACCCAAAAATAGAGAAGAGAGTAGCAAATGAAAGGAGTATGGAGAGGTGATTATTTACCAATTTGCCACTCTAGTGAGGAAGTGTTTTTCTGTGGGATACTGACTGTCAGTGTGATTTGTAGATTAAGCTAAAGTTAATTGGTCTTTCCTTGATCTCCATAGAGACTGCTTAGAAATAAATTGCTCCTTCTTTTCACTCTAAACAAGCTAAGTAAGTATGTTCCTCTGTTTGTGGTTTCGTAAGACTGAATGTAAGAAAAAGATCACTACGTTGGGTTGTCCCACATCAAAACAGTAAAGGCATTCTGAAATAATTGCTCCATGGTTTCCCTTTCTGCCTGGATAGGAAAGATTCAAATCAAATYACATCAGGCTTTATTAATATTTTCTAATTCTCGTGACCTAGTTTGAATTTCTGAATTTCAGATGTCTGCATTTTGGGTGATCACCTCAACTTAGTAAGTGTTAGGAAAAGGATGGTTGTTAGCTCTATATCTATCTCTTCTAAGACACACAGGAATCCAACAGTACTACTCTTTATTTACTGGTTTCTTTCATTTGGGGTAAGACTGGGGAAGACTGATAACAGCAAAGATACAGAAGCAAATAAATAAAATGGTAGTACATTAAATGGAGATAAAGGAAAATCCACCAAGAAATATGTATTTCTATTTTTAAGTAATATAAAAAAGATAAGTTGAAATTAATCCAAGAACTAAAGCATTTTCATGAAAAATACTATCAGGGAATATTCAGTAAGACTTATCATCCACCAGGGTAGCTGGACCAGACAGCCTTAGGAAGTCATCTAGAAGTTTTTTGTTAATTACTTCCTTCACTCTGCTGTGATCTGGGGGGAGAGATATGCACATACAAACCATGACTGACTTGTAGTCTGTTGCTAGACATGAAAATTACCTGGATGCATCCATGTGCTTTTAAGTGAAAGATGCCACATAGCAATGGAAGGCTCTAAGAAATATGCCTAACAAGAAGAAGAATAAAGGAAACTTCTTAGTAATCAGACTTCTCTTTCCCTTATCCTCCTTTTTTTTTAATTCAGATTTACAGCAACTTTCAATGTTTGTACAGCTTTTGGATGCAACAATTTTTTTCATGGTAGTTTATGTACGATATTATATTTCGGACTGGTGACCAAAACAGTACTAATGTTTTAGTTGTTGCTGAGAAGTTCTTACACTACATCAAGCATTTCTCTGTTTCTCATTCCATCCCACCAGCCAGCAGGCTGGAAATGCACAAGAAGTTGGGAGAGGACATTGATGAGACAAGAGACATCAACTGATCGGAGGTATATGCCATGCCCTATGATGCTGTACTCAGCAATAAAATCTGGGAGAAAGAGGAGGAAGAGGGAAAATTCAGTCTAATGGTGCTTGTCTTCCCAAGGCACTGCTAATGCATGATGGAGCCTGGCTTTCCTGAAAATGACTGAACATCCAGCTGCATATGGGGAGTACTGAAGGAATTCCTTGCTCTACTTTGCTTGTGCATGGCTTTGCTTTACCTATCAAACTGTCCTTATCTCAACCCACAAGTTTTCTTCACTTCTTTTACACTTCAGATTCTCTCCCCCATGCTGGTGTAGAGGAATGGTTAAGCGGTTTTGTGGGGCTTAGCCAACATGTTCTAGTCAGACCATCTTGGATGGTGGTTTTAACAATGTAGAAAATTCGTAATTTTTTTTATTATTATTATTTAAGGAAAATAGCTCCCTTGAAACTTAGCTTATGTTCTGGAATTATACTGCCATCCAGAATTTAAAATATTATGAAAATTGCATAGAGTAATATTCTTTATGTTCAGCAGTTAATTTTGAACTTCATTATCTTGACAGATTTAATTTTCAAATATGATTAATTAATCACTTGCCAAAGACAAGTGATTTTTAGTTTAAAGACATTAGAAATCTGAAAATGTGTCCAAGGTCAATATAGCATAGTAATTGATCTTACTTTTATGTCACTTAAAATACACACTAACAGAAAAACTTCACCAGGGGAAAAAAATTGCTTCCTGGCTATAACCACATGTCACCATTAGCTGGTAGTGACAGTTGCCGTAGGAAGCAGAGTGCCCCAGAACAGAGAGGACCCCATCATAGAGCTTCAACCCATGGCATTGATCCTACCTAGGAAAGCAATTGCTTATGAGATGCTAAAAAGCATGAACAATACATAGATAGGGCTGAGAGCATGTAGTGCTAACTGACATCGAAGATTTCATTTCCTCTTCTACATCAGGTGGATTTAGGTGACAGGCTCCACATGGCAGAAGGAAATATCCCTGACAAGTAGGAGAATGTAAAAAAGTAGGAGAAGGCATGGCCAGTGGAGTGGATTGTAAAGATGCCATTTCCAGCCATGTTCTAAATGGATAACAGTAAGATCAGTTTACATTTGTCAAAGCAAGGAAAGTACGTTTCCACGATTGAAAGGTGAGCTGGCAGAGTGCACACAAATTTCAGTTTTGTGGATGGTAAGAAAAGACTGCATTTCAGGCTGAAGTTACACTGGAATCACTAGTAGAGCTTTGTAATTTAGTTTATTGGAAAGGTACATTACACCTCAGCCAGCTCACTGAAGTGCAACCTCCCACATCAGCACAGTGATCAGCGTGGGTGCACCAACCAAGTGTTTGCTGTGCATGACACGTTGCAAGCGTACTCAGCTGTCTTGGGGGGAAAGTTTGGGTCTCCAAACTGGGCTGAGGGAAAGCAAAGCCAGAATGATATTCTGCAGCTGGTATTTTCTGAGTCTCTTTCCTTTTCTTTGGCAATGCCGAGAGTGGGGATTCTACTGCATCTGTATTTCAGGGCATCTGCTTAACAAATTAAAGGGTACGTGGAAGAACTGCTGAACTGCTGTGTATCTTGAAAAAAAATCATTTTTTCAAGTACTGCAACAACATTGCAATTAATAAACAATAGAGATTTTTTGTGTTACAATGGTCATGGGTTGTGATTAGGAAGACATGGAGAATATGATACTCTTTTGGTGAGTCTCTGTAACAGTGTCCTGAAAGCCTTCTGAAGCCCGGGGACTTTGACAGGACTATTCCACATCCTTGAAAGCAGCTCATCAGGAAGGGAAAAGTAAATTTACAGGTTGGTGGATTCATGATTCTTCTTCATTTGCAGGAGAGGGCACAGAAAGGTGGTTGTAGAGATATTAATGTACATGTTCATGGGCTGTTTTAAAATAAGTCCATCCCAAAGGAAAAGCCAGCATTGCTCCAGCTGCAAGATGGTGAGAAAAAAAAATGTATATTTACAATTAATGCCATCAGATTACAAGCACAATACAGGCACTGGAAATGCAGATCATGTTTTGAAAGGAGGTAAAGCTGAATTTACTGGAACCTGGGGCGTGGCCATGAGGATTGATGACAGTTTTTTGCCTTCCACGCTGTGAAAAGAGCAATAGTGATATAGATATATGCAGCAGAGGAAGGTTTGTTCACATAGGTGCTGTCACACAGACCCTGCAACCCTTTCTGCTTTGTCATGCCACTGCCAGATGAAGACATCTTGGGGAAGAGGTGCTGCAGGCTCCTTGCTAGAGATTTTCAACTGTGTTAATCTGAACCCCAAACCACCTCAATGAAAACAGAGCAGGTAGCAATGCTACAGGGACGTTCTGGATCACAGAACCCTTGGGTCATATACCCTTTTTAAGGCAGCTATGCTGCAACACAGCCAGCTGTTGTGCCTTCTGATATGCTATGCTTTATTGTGGATTTGCACTATGCTGGAGGATGCAGTAGTGTGAAAGTATTTCATTTTCCCTGTGGCAGTGGATGATAAAGCCTTCCTGCATTTCCTACAGACTACCGAGCTCTACAGTATATCTTTGCAACTGTCAAAAAATACAGCTTGGATGTTCATGGCCATGTCACATGGCTCTACAGACAAATTCTTACTTCTGTTTTTTATAAAATCTTGCACACTGACAGGTAATATAAACAGGATTCCAGCCCAGCAGCTTATCCAAAAGCAGAGAATGCAAACCCAACTTTCTGAACTCACGTTTTTCTGATGCTTACTGCTTGTTTGTGATGTGTGTTTTCAGTCCTCTGCTGTCTCCTTTGCGCTCTTAATTTTTTATTTGTAGGTAAAATGTTTGCTTTAGTATGTTATATACAAACCGAGGAGATAGAGCTGCCTAGCCAGGTCAGTGTTGTGCTAGAATGTGCAGGAAGTATCAGAAGACCTTGAGATAGTTTATGCACAATAGCTGCTGCATTTTATTGGTTTGCATTTAATGAGCTACTATTGAAGAATTTGGAAGCATGGCCTTGAGGATCATTTAACATCATGAATCATCCAAATTTAACCTAATTATAGAAGCGCATGAAGAAACTAAAAAAGTTCCACATTGGACTGCAGAAAATAGTTTGCAATTTAACACAAGATGAAATGTCCACAGGTGCTTTAGGAAGAAAGTGACTCAGAGACTCAGCAGAAGAAAAGTTAAGCTGCATTCCAAAAACTGGATACCCATAATGATGTTGGCTTTAACTATTTTCTGAAAAGATCCAAGCAATTAATGCAATTATTTTCTTTATGATATAAGAAAAACTATTCAAGATGACATTCCATTCATGTTCATGGGTAAGGATGGGCAGGTTAACATAATTTTTCAATATAATTTTATTTTTACAAGATTTTTGGTAACACAAACCAAGTTTTAAAAAAATCCTAATTAAATATTTTGTCATTATATCCTTGGAAGAAGAATCTTCATTGCTAGTGTGTAGCAATGACCTTCACGGCCTCTTCTCCAGATATTAATTACTGGGTAAGAAACCTAAAAGAAGATTGCCAGTTATGTTTGGGCAGTTTCTACTTTTCTATAACTCCCGTTGTGGTCCACTGCAACAGCCTGAAGTAGCTCCAGGGACCTCAGCCAGAACCTCAGGGAAAGGATGGTGGCAGAGTAGGAAAAATGGAGTCCAAAGCATGACTGAAATAAAAGCATAAATAGTATATATTTTGATGTGGAAATGGAAGTGCCACATACTGAATATGTGAATGCTTACATAAGGATCATGTCTCAGGTGTATCCTTATCTGATTTTCAGTTCTGTCATTCAAGATAATCATGATATCATACAGATACTTCAAAGGAGAATGATCTAAAGTGCTACAAGTTTCCAAAGGAAAAGACTCAGAAATCTTATGCAGTTAAGAACAAGATTAAGATAGAACTGTAGTGTTTAAATCTATAAATGGATGCTGCGAAAAGGGAAACAATCCATTCTTCATTATCCATGGGGAACAGAGTAAGGAACAATAGGCTTATTTATAATAAGATACATTTCTAATTTAGAGGACAGTTAAACCCTGGAACAAATTTAGCCAAGTGCTCTATACAGGAGAGGTTTTCAGTACCAGCCATTTTTTGGATAATAGATAATTCCTCTGGATGAATTTTATAATGTCTGAAGCACTGCAATTCTTCAGGAGGTCTTCTTCAGAATTCTGCAAGTCTTCAGGATCTTAGAAGGATGCTTTTTGTCTCTGATTATATATCCTTATGAAAAATGTTTAAAGGTGCATTTTAAAGTCATGCATAACTGTCAGAATTATAGATATACATAATTTTGTTTTGCCATTTTTTTCTGGAGTGAATTATTAAACTAGACAAAAGAATAAATGATACGGATGAGAAAGGAGAATCTTCTGGATTAATATTCATAATATTAGTATTATTGTGGGATATACTGTCAAGTCAGGAGGGGATGATTTTAACTTTCTGAAGAAATACTCTTTTAAAATGAAAATAAATGTCATGGAGAAATCATAAAAGTTAGTTCATGTCTCAACAAAGTCTATGACCATTGACTCAGCTGTTGTCAGAAAGAAGAACAAAGGAGGAAATGCTGTTCAAAGTTTCCAGAAACATCAGGAAAATCTTGCAAAAATTGAAGCAAACCAGATCAAGAAATAAATATTTCCATATTATTAATGTTTCCTTTGAATATTATGTATATTTATCCTCAGGAGTGCACAGAGATTGTCTGTAAGATCTTGTACACGTGATAATGCTAAAGCAGCAGAAAACTATTAAGAAAGCTCAGGCAAAAGGTGAGTCATATGTTTGCCTCAACTAAAAATTTTGAATCTTTGAAAGTGTTCATAAATATTTAATATCACAGTAACAGAATTCTATTTTTCCCACACATTTAAATGAGTCAAGTTTTGGAAGGTTAGCTTTGAACTTGGGAACCTCCAACTTTACCCCTCCGACTTTACAAGTGTTCTGCACTGGATTCCCTTTCAGCATGAAAGGATGGCCTGTACATGTGTAAGGATTTCTTTCTAAGGCTGCTTTCTCTGCTGCTTTGGACTCTCTTGCCTGTTGGAAGGTGGACTGCTTGTAGTCAGTGTTTCTCACCAGTCAGATTTACAACTTTGGTAACAACTGGGTACTGAAGAACACGCAATTTCCTCATTTATTAGTCACCTCATTTTGGTGGAAGCTCTGTTTCAGTTTTTATTAATAGATCTGATCCAAAGCCTAAGCAACAAACAGAGAAAAACTGTACATGTTTTTTCTTCTCTTAATTTCACCACTGATCTTAGCTTTGTGAAGTCAGAGCAAGGCAGATGTCTTTAGGAAAAGCAATTAAGAAGCAACTCTAAATGTACTTTTGCTTGTTGGTTTGTTTGTTTGTTTGTGGGGTTTATTGAGTTTGGTTTTTTGGTTGGTTTTTTTTTTGTTGTTGTTGTTTGTTTGTGTTTTTTGGAGGTTTTTTTTGTTTTGTTTTTTGTTTGTTTTGGTTTGGTTTTGGTTTTGTTTGTCTGTTTGTTTGTTTGGGGGTTTTTGTTTGCTTTGATTTTGGTTTTGGTTTTGTTTGGGGTTTTTTTTTTGTTTTTTTTTGTTTTTGTTTTNTGTATAATACTCCCGAAAAGCAGAAGTGTAATCACTGTAATCTTTTCTCATATGTGAAAGAAGAAAACCAAAAGTCTGGAATCAAGCTGACTCAACAGCAGGATAAAAACCAGTGTATTCTTATCTAGTATTTATTGTTGGGTTCTTTGTGACCTCATGTCACTGGAATGCCAGAGGTACAATTCTTCTAAATATTAGAAGTGAGTGCACTTAGCTCCTTTACTACTGTATTTTTCATTGTAGATTTACAAAGAAGATTTTTTTCCTTGACTACAGGAGTAAATAATTTTAAACTATAATTATATTTGGGAAAAAGTAGAAGAGTGTAACTCAAACTGCAGATGTGGCTGTCTATTGTTTAAGAAAACCCACCTGAACTCAACATTTTCTGGAACTATATATTGTTAGTTGAAGGAAAACTTCAGATCCTGTAAACTGGGAATGTGAGTGCAAGGGAATATTTTGCAGGCTTATTCTTGAGTGTTTGGTCGATCTTTTGCTTTCCCTGAGGGCGGCCTTTTAATCATAAACCAAATAAAAGTTTGTTTTAATGATGTTTTTGTTTAAAATAAAGGACCTACAAGCTGAGCACAAAATGCTTGTGATGGAAGCAGTGAGAGATCAGTGTTCAGGCACCAGAGTCTTGAGTTTGGTGAGTATTCAGCAGAGATATGCATCTAATAATGCTCATTGGCTAAAGCAGCAGTTAACAAGACTGATTGCACTCATATCTCAGGGATTTGTGGTTCCATCCCACCTTTTGGACAATTAAAATATTATTCACTGGGAAATCTGTGCTGAGGCAAATCTGTTTGTTGCAGTCATATATAACATAATCAAGAGGCAACAGTGTTATGTATATTAATTAAATAACATCCATAAAATAAAATGAAAACAAGATATGTGGACTAAAACACACATTTTACAGTAAGAGTTAAATAGTTTTAGCTTAATTTCTAGTTCAGATAAATCTTGTGACTAAATAAAATGTTATATCACAAGTGATTGCGGAGTGGAGGCCTTCTGAAAAGGATAGTTAATCCATTTTCTAGTCCAATTCTGAAACCTCAGTGGTTTTCCCAGACCAGTACCACTCCCAAATGTAGCAGAAAAACTGGAGGAAACCTGTAGGTTTACCCTACTCCTTAAATATTAGAGGTGGCAGTGCTCTGCTCAGGGCGAAGGGAAAGGCTACATTTAAAATGGGACTGAAGAGCACCTTTGGTTGCCTCAGACCTCTGAATTCCAGCCTAAAATCAAACGTAGGTTGAAGATGAATGAGTTTGCATTAGGCATGTGAGTCTGCCCACATTGCCATCCACTACTGGGTCCTGCCTTGAGTCAGAAGTGCAGTTCTGGAAATTAATCTCCCTCCCATCAATGGTTTTTTGGTCAGACTGATGAGCAGTCTGGTAGTATACACATGGGATGCCTTTTTGATGAGGGCTAACTGAATGTGCATTGGGAGTACATTAATTATGATCAAATGGGGTTGTTTTGAAGTACTTCCCAGAAATGCTGTAGTTGAGCCATCATCTTGTACAGGAAATCACCAGGGCTGGGGATTTTGGTTGAAGGTTCCAGAATAACAGCTTGGGTTGAGATCTGGTTCATGAGTAAAGTTGTCATTTGGACTAGATTTGATTTAAAGCTGTGATAAAATTAATGCTTTACATAATGGCAAACATTACACTCTATATGTAAATATACACTAGATACACATTCTGAGTTACTATTTTGCTATGATTCTGATTTTTCAAAATCAATACTTATGTATGAAGACACAACAAAACTGCATTTCACCTGAAAGCATCAGACATTTGAGTAACAAATTATTTCTTATTACAGAGACTTGATACCAAAAGAAACATTAGGAAGTCATCCTGAGTAGTCTAATAGCAATCAGATTTAATGAAAGGGGATATTAGGTATTTTTTGTCTCAAAATATATCTGCTTCAGGGTTTGACTTGCAAAGTTGATACTTGAAACCAGCTTAATGGTTTTTTTATAATGATCCTGTAGATAACGATGAAGAAACTGTCTCTAAAACTTTCTATTGCTTTCTATTGGTTTTTATTTTGTCATGATGAAATCTACATGTGTTATTGGGATTGAAAAAGATATGAAGTAAGCAAAATATTCTAACAATATATATTATTCTATTAAATTATTGTTACTTTGAGATTGGAAGTAAACAGTATTTAAGGTCTAAAACTGTCAAACTAAACTCTAACAAACTTTATTTTGAATATTTTCCACTTCTATGTAATTAACCTTGTGGTTTCTCTGTCTCAGAAAAAACATCATTATCTTCAGCACACAGATGCAAAGAAAGAACAAAACTAAATTCTGACAACCACAAATGGGCTCTCATCTTTAGTAGTTTTGAATGTATCAAAGAGTTTTTCTCACAGAGAGCATAGCCCTAATGGCACAGTAGTTTATCATTATAAGGCAAACCACAGTAACAAACATAAAATATAGCTACAATGTCCAAATTAAAAGACTGAAAAGCTCAGTCTAGACTGCTCTACCCCTCCATAAGAGATCAATCTTCAGAACCCCACAGAGACATTTCTCTTTGCCCATGTGACAACCTATTTCCCTAATGGCATTGATGAAAGCCGTGTTTTACTGCTTTCGTATTCCCAAATTAATCCAATCCTTTAAACAATGGCGTGACAAAACTTTAGGTTTAGATTTTCATTCACTGCTCAGAAGAACATTATTGGACTTATCAGATACACAACTGGTCTGCATGTCCAGCAGAGATTTTCCTGGTATGCAGAATGCTCCTGAGTTACTTGTTTATTTCTTTTGTCTGCAGAAGGAAACAGCAACAACCATGGCCATGCTATGCCTTGTTTTATAACAACAATCTTGCACATGAGTGTAGAACCTTTAAAATACTGCACCAGCAGAGGTTTCCCTGTTTCTCAAAATACAGTTTTAGGTATGGAAGACACTTTCCCTCAATCACAAGCTGGGTAAAAGAATAAAGCTAAGCTAAAGCAGAGCAGGGAATAAAAGCTTGGAAAACAGGATTTTTATCAAAGGATGTACATAGTCTGAAGGACTGTTGTATGTGAAGCAAACTATAAAACTTTCATGCTGCAATAAATCATTTTGATATTTTGCTTCAGCATGAAGAGAGTATGCTGGCATTTCTACATGATCAAGGTGAAGACAACAGATTTTTTTATTCATGAGATGGTTTCGTGTGCTTTAAGATGTGGACTTGGTCCTTTGTCTAGCTGGATTTTCACTTTTTCTGGAAGTTCATCTTCTCCTGGTTACTAAGTTCAGTAGCATTTGAAGTGTGTTGAAGATTATTTCAAGAAGGCCTCTTTATGAAACTTCACTGGAATGAGTGCAATCCTATCTGTTCTCTGCAGCTCACTTGCTATACAATGGGACACTCTTCTGGTATTTGTCAGTATTGTAACTTTTCAAAGAGCAAGGAGACCACCTTGACCCTTAGCTTGAACAATGATTCATGGATATAAAACTCACAGGAAAAAGGATGGCATTGAGCTTTTCCACCAGTATCTCACTGAATGATGGTGCAAACTTTCTACTTTATAGCAACACACTTGACAAAATCCTGCTGTGTATTTGTCAAAAGTGCACATTCTGGCTTTGCACTGTTTTGTTAAATACCTTTTTTTTTTCTTAGACACAAAACAAGAATATAGAGATGAGATTTAATGATGTACAGTAAAAATATTTCCACTCCTGTATCTTAAACAAGACTATGCAAATGTTACAGATTGTATAAGTTTTCTTTAAATCACAACATCTAATGCAGACATCGTGGGTGGAATTTATCTCACTAATGGACAAAAAGTTAAATATCTTAACTTCCTCTGTAGTTAATGGTGAAAGGCAAGCACCTTTAGATGTGTGACTCATATTGTCCTTAGTGTCTAGAAAAGGAGGATAAATTGTCCCCTGAAAATCCTCAGCTCTCTCCATTGTCTTCACAGGAAGCCTGGGAGATGGACTAGTTGATGGAACTTCTAGGTGCCTAAAGTGAGATAGATCTGAGGTGAGGGATATCCAAAGCATTTTAAAAGCAGCAGTAGATTCTTCATGTGCTTGAACAAGTACACAAGCTTTAATGCTATATTTTCTAAATGGGATCTCTAGAGACAGAAGCACAATGCAAAGCCTCTTCTCTTACTACAGTTTGCAGCAGCATTCAGGATTGACAGAGGTATAACTCAGGTTTCTCTTTCACGAGTTTAGATCAAGCCCTTTTCCTTTTTAGAGTGTTGAGGCATTTTCCTCAGTTTATTATTGCTCACCAAACAAACTTACTTCCTCTGGAGAAGCTGAGACATGCACTGTTGGGTGCACACTTTAATGTAGTGGTTAGAATATTCACTTTGAAAAATATTGTCCTCCTTTTAAAACCTGTCTTAAATGTATTTGATTTTCTTCTGGATGATTTGCAAAGTGCTTTCTAAGCCCTGCTGCAGTCATACAGTTCTTCCCACTGACTTGGAGTACACCAAACAGTGTTAGGAAGAGAAGACATTTCTGCCTCAGTCTTATTGCTAGGGAAAGGGCTACAACAAACTATAGGGGGCACAGCCAGAGGAGCACAGTAAGAAAGACAATGGATTCCTTCTCAAAAAATCACATAGACCTCTTGAGCAGTCACAGGATTCAGTTCAGGAGCCAGGTGGCCCAAATGAAAAATTTCCAAATACTGTTTTTAACATGAATCCCATAGCTGCCCAGAACAGATACTTATACCAAGCTATGGAATATCTGACAGGTTTTATCGGCAAGATTTGCATAAACTTTTTTCACCTTTGAGCCTGCAGCATGTTTGAAAATATTTTCATAATAATTAGCAACTTTATATGTGTCCCAAATTATGCCCTAATTCTAATTAGAAGTGTCATTAGAGAATCCAAATCCACTAAATTATGTTTTTGAGTTGATTAACTTTCCCCTTCCTATACCTGATTTAAAGTAGGAATCTAATTATCATCTCTCTCCTGATTCAAAGCTCTGAAATATTATATGTTCTTAAATTACTCACCAGGGAATGTGCACAGTGATGGTGCTGAATGACATATTTCACAAGTGTTATACTTGCCATATAAATTATTATTAAATTATATTCCCTGGAGAGTATGCTGTGACATCTGGGGTTGCTTCAGGCATTTGGAGTTCCATGTCTGTTACCAGATCACTATGGTTTCAGGCAGCTAGAGTAATACCATCTGTAAATTAATAAATGTCACCCTTCTGTGCTACTTCCTTTCAATCCACACTCATATCACGGCTTTCATAGTTTGCTCTGCTTCCTGTAAATGTATCATATAAATACATAAAAATTCACTGGGTTTTTTTTCTGTTTTGGTGAGGTTTTTGTATTGTACAAGAAGAAAATGAAAGTTCTGCTCAGAATAATAAGCACTTATAAAGAGCTATTTCATTATGTCTTTTTTTATAATACGTTGATTTTCTCATTTGTGCCAAATTCCAAAGTAAGATGTAAGCTGCTGATTAACTGATGGTTCAGAGATAGTGTTACCTTCCTGGAAATAAGAGTATTGACAACTTTTCTGATAGGAATGAGGATTTCACAGGTGCTTCCCTTCTTCTTAGAAAAAGAAAAAATTTTAAGGGGGAAAAAAATGGCAGCAAAATAATCACTTTCTTTGTGTAAATCTAACTAAAGGGAAATCCTGCTTCATGTTTTGGAGAAATGTGCCGTTCCTTTAGCAAATGCATATTGGCATGCATTTTAATGAAACTTTACAGCATGTAGCTTCATGTTTAAAGTATAATTTTAGCACAGTCAAGATAAAATTTAGTTTTTACTCAGAACATAAGAGGAAAGGCTTAATGCTGTCATAGACACACGAGGCAAAACCCACTCCTTTGCAAAATCTTGTAGCCATGCTTGTGCACTCATTCTCTGTGTGCACTCATTCTCTGTGTGCACCATCTCTGTGCTGCAAGCCATCATTTCTGCTTGTGCTGGAAGCTGCCACGTGTCCACACTATATGCAGAGGTTAAGTTAAGATTTGGATAATATTCAAGAAGCCCAAAGGGAGAGAAAATTCTGGCCCGAGCTATTCCACAGTGCAGACTACAGGGTTGTCTTTTCCCCCATATGCAGTTGCAGGGCTGTCTCTCTGTGTTTCACTTCCTGGAGGTGTATCATGCAGCCAGAGCACCTTCCAGAGAAGACAGCTGCTGCAGAAGCAGTGTGAAATGGGCAGTGTCATATGCTGAGGTCCCCCTGCATCCCTCTGGGCTTGAGGTGTAAGTTTAGGGGAAATTGGAATTTTGAAGACCTCGGCTGTGCTCTTTGTCTTCATCTCCTTTTCAAAAGAGCATTGCATTTAGATATAACGTTTTTTCCCCTCAAAATTTCTTGTGCACCCCCAGCCTCTTCACTGATGGGGTGGTATGAGAAGCAGAAAAATTTGCAAGCTTTGCTCAGGATTAACAAAAACCTCTCTATATTATCAACCTTGTATTCAGCACAAACCCACACCTTCCCCTCACCACACTTGCCACTGAAGAAAATTAACTCTACTCCAGCCAAAACCAAAAGAGGGGGGTGGAGGGTGAGCATGAAAAGAAGTACAGAGGGACACCATTTATAACCTAAGAGGTTTTTGCATATTCAAAACATACCTCTTCAACTGGCGTAGTTTGCAAGGATCTTCCAGCACACTGTTCTTACTTTAATTTTTTAGCCCTAGAAGTGTTCTGATTAAGTCAGAGGAGAATAGAAAATAAGGTCATCATAGCCTTGTTTCCTGAGCACCATGTGAATTTTCAAGCTATTATTCGTGCAACACCTTTGCTATTATTTCACTCTTGTTGCTGCCTTCCTTCTTTTTTTTTATATTGAATGCAAAAATACAATAAGAAACCGTGGATTAAGAAGCACCTCAGTCAGGAAATACCTGAAGCTGAAAGGGTTAAACAAAGAAGAGTAAAATTATATGCTTGTTATTTTTAAGTCCTTTCCTACCAAACTCTAGTCTAGACTAGTCTAGACTAGTCTAGGCTGGCCTAAGATAGCCACTTTTATGTTCTGGCATCCTTTCCTCTTGCCTTCCTACCCTTTTCTATTTTGTCTTTTCTTCAGAAAAATCCACTGTAGCAAATCAGAATGATGTCACCCCACAATACACGCTGTGAGGAGAAAGCCCAAGAATATTATGCTTGTCCTTTTTGTTTCCTTGTCAGTTCCAGCTGAAGTTTAGCTGAAGTTCACTTAGTAAAGAGATTTCAGCATGCCTGAGGGAAGGTATATTAGAGACTCTTTGAATTATATAGGAATATTATTCAGTATAATTAATAGAAATCCTTTATTAAAGTGAATTAATTCTGGATTATATATACTTTTCTTGCAGGTCATGCTCTTCTGCCACATTGAGCCCCTTCTCTAGGTCTTGCTTTTGGTTTTATTCATAAGCCATCACCAGGGCACAGAGCTCTTTCATAGCATCAAAGATTAGGCTGGCATGATTCATGAAGCAAACCACAGGAGCTAGCAGAAATCTGTAAGCAATCTGGAATCAACAGGGACTCTATACGTCATCTAGCTGTGGTACCCTGTTCCATCTGCAGTGCTCAAGAGAAAAATGAACCTGAAAACAGCTCATGTTAAAAAGACACACCATTGGAGAAGGTGAACAGAATACTTGGAGGCAAGGAATTAAGTGCTCGAGGAGACACGAGGTTTGTTGGGGCAAAACTTCACGAGCATAAGGGACAAACAAATTGCCAATTGGAATTGACCCAGTCCTAACAGATCTGATCCAAAGGGCACCAAGACCAGTAGGATCCTTCTCATTTATCTTGGTAGAACTGGACTCTATTTCAATGCAAGCAGCAAGAACATAAAAGTAGGAACGGGTTTTAACAGAGGGATGGTTTGGTGTCATTTGTCCTACTGTACAGAAAAAGTAGTTCCTAGGTGCCCCTGTGAGGTACCTGCACCTACTTTGAGGAAATAAATGCAGCCATAATGGCTGAATAATGTAGGGTAGCCTAAGATATGTACATTTTTTTCTCAAACTTCTCCACTGTTTCAGGGGTTAAATATGTTTGTGCTCCATTGGAGTAACAGCATTTCTAAGCATGTAATTGGAGGAGCAGTTGGCAATTTTTAAATTTAAAAAAGAAAGAAAAAGAGTTTATTATCTGATGTTCACAAGAACAGTATGCCTTGCAGACAGCATTGTCCTTCATAAAAGTGTTCCCTACAGTGGTGTCATTCAGTCTCAGAAGCTGATAAAGCTTTTATCAAATTCCTCTTATATGTTACTTCTGCACATTTATTCTCCTGAAGCCTGTCCCTAAATACTTATGCCTCGGCAAAGAAATTCAATTTGCAAGCCAGTTCTTCAGCTGATGTATAGCCAGTATATTTCCAGTGAAAATCAATGGCGTTACTGTGATACAAATTGGTTGATAGTAACTCTAATAATATTTATGTAGGTGCTTGCACAGGCTTAGTCCTGATCAGGAGATGGAGTACAGCACACACCAGCCAGAAACCTTTGCAGCAGATGCCTCTCATTGTAAGTGAAAAGCATGTAGCTGTTTGATTAGTCTAGCCCAAAAGTAAATTTGAAATCCCTTGAACCAGCCCAGTTATCTTGGACAGTGCATTTGTGGAGGACAAAGCCCAACACCACCCCAGCCTTCTCATTCACTCTCCACCAGCATCCAAAACCAGCCTTCTGGTTTTGTGGATTTTGGGGTGTAGGAGATATATTTCAAATATCCATGAAATCTGCTTCCCCTTTAGCACCCTGTTCATATCCAGATGGCCACAAAGGAGATGTGAGAATTTCTGCCTCCCTTTAGCTTTGTGAATGCACACTCTGTCCAAGTCACAGTCCACAAATATATATGCTCAATGTAATAGCATCTAGAATTTTTTTTGCTGGTTCTGCATTTTTGGAGCTATGCTTCCTTTCCTTTTTTTCATTTTTTCTCTTTTTTTAATATAATTTATTCTTCCCATGATAAAAAGCAAATTAACAATTCAGCCAATAAAGATAAATCACAAGCCAGAACTCAGGACAGAAGCTTCTACTATGCATGTTCCTAGTGAATGATATCTTACTCTTGCATGCTCTGAATTTTTATATTATATATGTATATAATAACATATAATAACCATTTTAAAGGTAATTTATTATAGAAAATACAGTAGTGATAATGGAGAACTCTGGGGATGGCCATTGCTTTGAAAGAAAAGCTACAATCATTTTGCTGCCTCAAATTACACTTGTCAGTGAAGATTTATTCACCATTATACTGCTTTCATAAAGTTCAGCTGTTTGAATTCCAGTTTGGCTTATAACAACAATTTTTTATTTATTACATTATCGGTATGTTTATTGACTGTGTCTAACATATTTTCAAAACTTTTTTTTTAAAGTGAGGTAGCTCACAGCTTTTGATCATGCTAAAGGCTTTATCCAAGAGCAGTCAAATGAAAAGAAAAACTCTCTTTTTCTTTAGTGGGGCTTTCATCTAAGTGTGTGTCCAAGTGCTCATCAAAGTCTCATTAATGCTTGTCTTGCAAGATGGCATCAAACCGAATCCATGGCACTTTAGGAGAATACTCAGGGGCCAAGGATAAGGCTTCAGCAGGCAATACAGAACTGTGTGCCTTGGGGAAAATATTTTGAAAATAATATCATTGAAACAGCTAATTAAACCTTCAATTTTTCTGCCACCTCTTGCCTGCCCAGTTGTACTGACTAGAAAGGAATTACTCATGGACATGCCCCCAGCAGAGCAGAAATTCCCTGAAGGATAAACATACACTCCTGTGTAATAAAATATCTAAGTCAACATTGGGTGAGACACATGTGGAGACAGGACTTAATCAGCAGCTGAACTCCAAACCAATATATCTGTTAGCTCTACTTTCTCCTTAGAGTTGCATCAGTTCATTTGGAGATAGTTTAGGGATCCCTGTCACACCATGACAGACACTTCTGGTGAGATCATTTGCTGTGAACTTATTTACCAAAAAAAAAAGAAGAATCTCCTGGCTCTTAATGTGTATTTCCTTGTAGCAAATTGAAAGTTATTTTTTGCCTCAGTTGTTTGAACTTCATCATGTATTAGGCCAAGCTTTACACCCTACTCCTCCACGCTTTCTGCATTGTAGCCTGCTCCATGGACTCACCACTCAGAGTAGCATCACCATCATCCAGTCTAGCAACAAAGATACTGAAGCCTACAGCAGCAAAGTTGTCATTTCACCTAATCTCTAAATCTGTGAACCTTGTTTTTTCATGTGTCTGAATGATGAGGGAAGTGGTTATCCATTGCAAGTGATATGCTGCTGGTCCCTTGTGCTATCCCAGTCCACTCTGGAAGAAATAAATCCTGGAGCCTGCCTTTCCTCTAGCAGAAGGAAAGGAGCCAGGGATGATCACCCTTTGTCATGGTCTCTGAGTGATGATGAAAATGAAGCAATTAATCTAATCCCATTAACTGAGTCATGGAAAGGTGTCTTCTGAGTTAATTTATCTATCTTTCTGTCTCCACAGAGGAAGAAAGGAGGAAAGTCAAGACTCCAGGCTTTACTACCCTGAAGATTCTACATATGAGTCAATCCAAATGAGAGGATCTAGGATTTCACAGGACAGGACACACTCCTGCAGAAATCAGAACAAGGAACGGAAAGAACATAAGAAGAAAGAAAAGAGGATGAAAATATGTACAGAGTAAAGCTGTGAATCTGTACTTGTGTAAGGGTAGTCCTATGCTTGATCCCCTTTATACATAATTTTATACAATTAGCATTAGGAAGTCAAAGAAAACAGGTAAAAAAGGACTTTTTCCTTTTCAGTGTCATGTGATTTAGTTGTTGAATTGATTTGTTTTCTGAAAAAGTCTACTGTCATACTAGAATATTTAGTGGGAGACATCATAACAATAAATACTGTCTTCTGAATGTTCTTTATTACCTTACTAACCAGGGAATCAGAGAGTATTCAGGGAACAATTAATCTGTTGATGCTGAAGTCAGATATGACAGTACAAAGTATTTTAGGGTCTCCAGGTTTACCTCTTATGCCTGTGGAGACTACCAGTGATTGCAGAGAAAAGCTACTTTGGGCAATATTGCTCATGCTTTCACAGTCCCTCTGCAAGAAATCTCATTGCTGAGTTAAAAGAACACTGACCAGTGAACTTCAATCATACAGCATCTGAAAGCAATGAACTTATGCTAATGCTCCCCAGCTGGTAGAGAATTTTCTAAAGTGGATTAGTAGGCATGCATGACTGATAGGTCTACTCCATGGCTGGAGCACCCGTAGGATCTGTTACCTTAGGGTGTCCTAGAGTGTATTTCAGATAATGTGCAGCCAATGCACTTTCTCCTTCACTAAAGTGTAGACTGTGCCTCAAATGGTCCATATTTATCACTTCTTTCTCTCTTATTTTTTCTTTACACTTCTAGGTCTTTCTCTTGAGGAAACATATCCTGTGAATAAATTAAAATCCTAGATTCTTTCATTCAGCTAATTGCAGACAAGGATGGGGAGGTGAGCAAAGAAAAGAGAAAAAGAAATGTCTTATTTTGATGATGGTTCATGAAGAGAAAGGAATTCATGTTGTTTCTTAGACCCTTACCATCAAAACTGAGAAGCAGAGGAAAATATGACTGACTGGAAATGTTTGTTCTGGGTTTGTAATTATGCTATTCAAGCATTTTTCTCAAACTTACGTTGATATCAGGCTGATCTTCAAGGCAAAAAGTATATCTGTATGGAAAAGTTCTAATGACTTGCATTTATGACATTTTACTTGCGATTCTTACCTACACCTAATTTATATAATTCTCACACTTGAGAACTTTTATATTTTAAATGTCTCTGTGAAGAGATTTAGGGCATGATCAGAGATGAATGTTGTCATCTCTCTTGTTTTATGCTTTCATATTGATGAAGAAATTTCTCAAATTATCAGTGAGGAATGGCAGAGACGCCAACAACATAACTCTGGAGTTGTTTGTCCCAGTTAATGACACTATTGCTCCAGTGTCCTCCAAAGTTAAGCACCTTCATATGAATTTGACATTTCTCTTTAGTATAGCACATTAATTTGACTCAAGATGAAGAAATGGGGTTTATCACAAGTTCTTCTGAATCAGGGCCCTGAGAGAGAAGTAGGGGAAGCTTTGTGGTTACTGAGAAGATCTGCATTTTGAGTACCACTGGATTGTGAAGATAATTCGATTATATTGCGTATTTTCAAGCCATATAATCAGGGGACTTAACCTGCTGCCTGCTTTGTAACCTACATCAGATTAGTGCAGGTGCTCATGTGAGGTTCTCTAACTTTGCCTATGAAACAAGCCGAGCTTTCCTCTCTTTTGCCCAGTGATAGGACAAGAAGCAATGGGTACAAAGCCAAAAAAGCCAAAATTATATCTGAACTCAAAAAGGCGCTTTTTGTATTTTGAAAGTGATCAAATACTGAAAGAATGAGCACAGAGAAGTTGTGGAGTTTTCATCTTTGGAGATTCTCAATAGCTGCCTGGACAGAGACCTGGGAAACCTACTCTAAGTCTGCTTGAGCAGAAGGTTGCACCAGATCATCTTGAGATTTTCCTCCCAATCAGAGTGATTCTGTGATTTTAGAAAATGTTTTACATTAATTTATGCCTTAGCTTTAACTTGCACTAAAAGTTCTGACAAATTGTCTCAAGCAGTTTCTTTTTTAAATATATGTCATTAGGAATGTGCTGCTTATAAGCCATCTGATGCAATGCAAAAATCAGAGGATGTCTCAACATCTCAGGTTTTCTGAATGAGAGAGTTTAAAATTAACTATCACTTTCCATTGCTACTCACATTCACATCCCAGAAGAGATGGACAGCTTTGCCAATGGAAGAAAAAAACATTGTCCATTTAAAGAGACTATGCTTTGCATGACTAAGATGACTGGAGAATCCTGCCATTTGTGCAACAATTTCACACAGACGATGCCAGCATGGCTGATTTAAAATGCATTAAATGTGAAAAGTTGGAGAAACAAATACAGCATGAATATTAATTTCAATTCCTAATCATAATCAGGGGGAATCAAATCCAGTAACATAATGTTGGCAGAATTCCACAAGTTTCTCCTTTTTTAGATCTTCCTGTGAATTGAATGTGCCAATAATTAAAACCAAAAAAAGCTGGCACCAGTACAGTGATTGAAAAGTGTCTCCTACCCCCAGACATTTAGCAGCAGAGAAGTGTAGAATCATTTTCAAGGAAAGCAATCTCTGTTTAACAGCCTGAGATATGAATCTGAACAATATCTAGAACAATCTGTATTTTCATATGCAGTATACAAACTAGTTTTTATTAGACTTAGCACCATATTATTTTTTCTGCCTGAAATAAATGAACTTGTACTGTACACAGCACCATGGCAAGGATGCTTGTATCTCATCCATCCTGGCTGAGAAGGGAGAGACCTTTCCTTGTGGGGTTCACAGTGATATGGTGTATCAAATACTCCCTTAGTGCAGTGTGTAATGACTGAAACAAGTCTTGCGTATGTTTGAACTAAGGCTTTAATATTTTGAAACTCCCTTACTCTGTGCTCATCCATCAAGGCCAAGTATGTTCTTCCAGAGCCTTTTTACTCTTGACAGTTAACCCATCCAACAGGGAAGTCATTATGGGGCCCTAAAGTATTTCACCACCAAAATCTTCATTGCTCAGCACTGGGGCCATCACAGGGGATATGGCTGAGCATTAGAGGCCAGGGAAAGAGCTAATGTTTCTGGAGCTGGACAGTGAAAGATGAAGTTGAAAACATCAGATTTGAGCACCAGGTCTCAAGTTTTATGTGGTCATATAAACCCAAATGCCTGAAGATGCCTGTTGGCAGCATCTTCTTCCTAGATCTATTTAGGAAACTCTAGCAAGTGCTTGTTTTAACCTCAGAATGCAATGGCACCCTATAAAAGCTTTCTGTAAGAGATACAGGTGGCTCCTCTATGACTACTCCAGTTTTAAATATCTTTTGTGGTTGCTATTCATCCTGTTTAATTACATTTTTAAATAGCAGGGTTTCTATTTTCTGTGACAGGACTAGTTTTTATATATAAGTGTCCTGGCTGGTCTGGGCTTAGGAAGGGGGATCAGCAGGTCTGCAGCATTGCATTGTGCATCACTTCCCCCCCACCTCATTTTTATTGTTATTACTAAATTTTACTTTTTTTTTAATTATTAAACTGTTCTTATCTCAACATATAAGTTTTACCTTTATTCTCCTGCCCATTCCACCAGGGTGGGGTGGGGAAGAGCAGGGGGTTGAGCAAGCAGCTGTGTGATGCTTAATTTCCAGCTAGGCTTCAAACCATGACAATAAACTAATATATATTGTAAAGACAGTTTAACAACGTTTTATATCAGATAATTAAAATAACATGTTTTGAAAATGTTTAAATATTCCCCAATGAACAAAACACTGTTAAATCTTCCGTGTTTACATAATTTTATTCAGATTAGTATTGTTCATCTTTATTTTGAGAAGGAACCGTTTTGAAATTTAAAAAAAAAAAATCTACTTAATGATTCTTGCCTTCGCCTTTCCCTTCCAGAAAACTTTAAGCATTATGTGAAATTTTGAACAAGTGAATGAAGCCAAATACACTGACACACCCACTATGAATTACTAGAGCTTTCTATTCCCTTTTTTTCCCCCTGCAACAAGTTATGATAGTGAGCTCCCCAAATGTTAACAGATGTGTGGTGTGAAGAGGCAATTTGAGAAAGAGGGTGTCAAATGAACAACAGATTTTCACATCTGCTTCTTAGACTTCCACACAAGCACCTCCTCATACTGGAAAAGTACCCAGATTGTGTTACAGAACGTTGTTTGAGTGACAGTATGAACACTATTGTTTTTTTATTATTTCATGTTATACTAGAAATATTGCAAGGAGACTGTGAGTCACCATTTGCTACAGATGTTGACGTAGTTTGCCTGTGCCTTTAGCTACCAATATTTCCTCCAGATGTCAAGATCTGCTGTGATGGGAAGACAGCATGATTGTTTCAATACAGTCACAAATTCTCACAGACGTTAGCACCACAATGACACCGCGAAAGACTTAGTTGAGCTGTGGGATCTGGAGCTACCAGTGGGAAGAAACAAGCTAGTAAAAGCTACGACTGACTGCAAATCTTACTGCAGACACCTCCTCCCTCCACACATTTCCTCACATGCCTACACCATGTCAGATGAGACTCTGAGGTGATTAAACCAGCAGTGCCCCAATGCACAAAGTAGACCCAAGTAACTGTTTCATAAACAGCTTCTGCAGTCTTGTCCTTGCCCTGAAAGAAACTAAGGCCCTTCAGATATTTTCACTCAGCTGCCCATTGTCATGTCTGTCTTTGTCTGTATTGTCACAGATAATTTACATATCATTGACAAATATGAGAATTACTGGTCCCAGTGTCCATTGCCATACCTTCATCCTGTCAGTGGGATCTGCTGTCATGTTTACCAAATTCTATGGCTTTGTTTTAGCACTTCATACTTCTTCAGCATCCTAATGATTTTGGCTGGGAATAACTGATCTTCACCAAGAAATTTGGCTATTTTTCCTAGCCAATGCCACTCCCTTTTGGCTAACACCATCTCAGTGCCACTCACTGATGCATGGACAGCAAGGTACCTTTGCTTACCATCTTCCCAGTTTCCTCTTTGAACAGAACTTTGCCTGTCACCACATATTTCATTTCCCCAACAGCCCTTAGAGAGTTACACTGCCAAAACTGGTGTAAAGCTTAGGCAATATTTTCAACTCATTTGCATTTTTCTTAACTTGCCATATCCAATATTTTACTTGGAAACACAGGGATCACATTTACTTCCAAAAGAGTGATCTATGCAGATTCAACCAAACTTTTCCTTCAAAGAAAGTTTGATTGAATCTGCATTCACAATGGCTGTGAATCTTGGTGGTCAGTTTAAGTAGTTCCTTGATGCCATGCCTAATTTTTTTCTTCAAGTATTTTGTAGCTCAGAGACAAAACATCCAGACAGCATCTCTGAGGAGACCAGTGTAAACCATCTGAGCCCTGAAATGCAGAAATCCCTTACCTGGACAGATCTTGCTGTCTGGGTGGCAAAAAGGCCTTGGCCCTATGCTGATTTTCCGGGTGTGTTTAACCTTTTCCTATGAGGGTGGTTCAGAGTGCAGTAGCAGGTAGCACCTGCATGTCTTGGAGTCCAGATGAGCAAAACATTAGGAGAAAATGATCTTGAGTACAGGCTCAGGTCTGGTTTTAGCAAAAGTCAGCTCTCACAGTGAAAATAAAACATGTGTAACAATAATAAACCCTGTTGCAAAGTCAAGATGGCTAGTTCAAAAAAGATAAGCTCTTTCATCAAAACTAGAGAAATCTTTCTGGATTTTTTTTAATGCAACAGTGCAAGTATTTATTATTTTTATTGTATTGAAACTGGCATAATCAAAACTGGTTAATGTCACAACTATCACGTTTTATGTTTTTCTTCTGTGGCAGTGATAATTAATTTACACTTAAGAATGAAGTTTTCCTTTTATTGAATGCCTGATCTTCACACTCATAGGGAGATGGTTTTCCAGAATGTCTGTCTCAGCTCCTGCCAGCGAAATTTTCTAGGGGCTGAGGAAAAGCAAAATAAGAGTGAATCAATCTCTGGGATAACTCAGCCTGTTCCACTGCCTCCAGTAAAGGACATAGCTCAATATTTGCCCCATATTAATTTCATTTAAAATCCAGGTGATCTCAGATTTAGTGTTGAACAGTATTGGATTTCAGAAACTTTTTTTTTTTCCAGTTTGGAGAAAGACAACTTGGAAAGGGACAAATAAAGGGACCGTTACAAAACAGTGGAAACAAGAGCACATATGGCCATATACTGGGGAGGAAACCTGGGTTTGCACAGAGCTGTGACCTGAACCACTACTTTAATGTAAGAATATTGTAACTGAAGTTTAAACACATAAAATTTGTGACACACTGAAGAAAGGATTTTAGAGGGAAAAAAATCCTCTCTGACCTCACTTCAACTGAGAAAAACCTATTTATATCAGCTGATTATCTTGTCCTTATTACAAATATAATTTACAGTAATTTCAAGATTATAAGCCGCACCTGATTATAAACCGCATGTCCAGGTGTCGGCAACTGTCTTGGGTTACAATACAGAGTATGATAAAAGGTATCCATTCTATCACTATCTGTTGAGGGCGGGGGTAGTGATCCTTATCTCCGTGAGAGATATTCTGCTAATGGGCCATCCACTGAAACCAGGCAGGGCATTGTTCTTTATCTTTTCACAGCCCATCCTTCCTCCAGCGAGTCATTTTCTGCTAATGGTCCATTGAGTCCCATTGTGTGACTGATAAAATTACTTCATCCCATTTGAAGTTGCTCCAGCCAGGGGGAAGAGCCCAACATTTCTTACCAAAATAAAAACAGAGGTTTTGGGACACTAAGGTAACCTCTTTCTCCACTGGATTCCAGAGGAAAACCGGATTTCTGCACAACACCACTGGACCTTTAGAGGGAAACTGCACCTTCCACAGGAGCACTGCTTCAACTGAATCACATCTGTCACTGCAGGAGGACTGCAGCCACCACTGAATGGGACTGCTACCAACACCCTACCTGACGGGGTGTCAGGCTGTACTCTGACTTTGTCAGGGTTTGGAGTTTGTTTCTTTGTAGTAC
>PYHW01010767.1:3371324-3424134 GCA_013186435.1 Turdus rufiventris
TGTTTTTCATTTTAGCAGATCATTCTTCTGTAGGCAGTGTAATAGTGAAATAAATATCAGAGTGTTTATCTGCAGCAGCCATTAGGGCAAACTGATGAACTTGTTTTGCAGATACAAGCAGGTCAACACCTGCTTTGTCAGTAAATAACAATGTTAAGGAGGCAATTTCCATCACTGTAGGTACTCACAGGTTAATTTAGAAACTACCAGCTTTTAATTAGTAGTGCAGCCAGCATACTGTGTGACAAAATCTTGTGGAAAACCTTTCAATTTGTTAGGAAGGTAGAGAAATATATTTAAAATACTCTTCTCCTCCAATAAAGAGTGTTTTGAATGTGTCTATTACCAATATGGTTGACATTAATGGTTAAAAGGCAATAATTTAAAATTCTTTATTACTTTTTCTCCCCAAATTAAATGACTTTCAGACACATTTCATTTTCATCAGGCTGCAATATTTGCATAGGTTTGACAAATCAGCTGCTGCAACTGCCTTACAGTAATTAGTACAGGCATTTAATACATGCTTCCTCAGCCAAATAAGGCAACTGCAAATAGAATAAAATCTACAACAACAGTGCCTATGAGCCCTCATGATCAAGCAAAATCTGCTGTTAAGGTTTTTGGCAGGAAAGGTCTGCAAGGGTATGGAAACTGGACAGAAAATCCAGCACATAGCTGCCTGCCTGTTGAACAGATAGACACAGTGTAAGTCTGCATCCTTTATTTCAGATTGCAATTAAAAATCCTGGCCCTTGCCTAAAAGGTCTGTCAGAGAAACTGCTCTGAAGAGAAAATGACACTGACAGAGCCAAGAGGAAAGGTCTCAGGAGATCAAGATGAAGCCCAGGGGAAGTAGACTTTTGTGACTGAAGACGCTCCTGCCCATGCAGGATTTATCTAATATTGCTGTTTTCATGTCACCATTTATACCATATATTTTCAAATGCCTTTGAAATAATAAAATGTCAGTTTAATGAGTGAGAAAAATTAAGAAAGAACAGGGAAGATGACAGTGGAGGAAAAGAGAGAAACAGGAAAGAGAGGGAAATAAATAAATGAGGGAGTATGAAGTCCCTTTGTTCAGTATTGCACTAACCTTAGGACAAATTCCCTACTAAGATGATCTGAGAGATTGTGCATTCCCAAATATGTTAGCAGGGACAAAAATCTGCCTGAGCCACAGACCAGCATATACTCACTTATTATAGGCTAGACAGTGTCCAGTAAAGTGTAAGCAAAGTGCACAGGCCTCTGGACATGAGGAGATGCCCTTCTCTCTGTCCATAACCGAGGTGATGACCTGCTCAGCTTTGAATGACGAGCTCTTCTGAATGACCAGATTGGCTTCTGCATCTTGCCTGTCCTCCCCCCTGCACTGGCACTGCTTGCTATTGAGCTAGCTTCTTCTTTGAACATGGCTTAAGGCAAAGCAATCTCCCTCCAGTCTCTGCTTCTGCCCATTAAGTAAGCCAGCAGTCCCAAATGGGATTCACTTTTCCCACTTGAGGTCTTTGAAAAGAACAGGCAATTATTATATTATAGCTCTCCTGCTTGCCAGTTTTGTTTTTATCTACATGCATGTCCCAGTTTGTTTGTTTTAGCCAGCCATCTGTTTAGTTTTACCTCTCTAGAAGTTTCTTGGTATTCTACATCCAGAAATATGTCTGCTGTGTGCACTTCTGACCTCTAGCCCCTTTTTCTTCAATATTATGGCAGTTAATATGAAAAGTAGTGCTTCCACCTTGGAACGGTGTTTGATGAATTACTAGTAATAGCCCAACATTTAATCCTAGAAATTGGGCTACCTGTCAAGTTTGTCTGCAAAGCAATTTCTTTAATTCCACTGATAGTCCTCTTCTAACAGGGTCATCTCCCCCAGATCAATATCAGCTTAAATGTGATTTGGCGTTGTGCTCTCTAGGGACATTAGCTTGTCCACTTGCTGTGCCCAGGATATTCCATCTTGTTCTAAGGTTTCAGCTGTACACAAAGCATCAACAAGCTGTCCAAGGTAGGTGTTATTACTGGCCTGGCTCCAATGCTGGGTGGCAGCTGTGGAACATCGGCGCACAGGCAATCCTAGCTCCAGCAACTTG
This sequence comes from Turdus rufiventris, assembly GCA_013186435.1. Lineage (NCBI taxonomy): Eukaryota > Metazoa > Chordata > Aves > Passeriformes > Turdidae > Turdus > Turdus rufiventris. The sequence goes on from PYHW01010767.1 coordinate 3,373,424, forward strand.
TCTTTCCAATGAGTCCGTGATATACCATTCTCATATTTTGCAGAAAAAAAGTCCCTTGTCCTTGGTACATTGCTAGGTCATGCATTCTTCCTGCCATGCTGTGATTCAATTATCTTTTCCCAGGAATCCATGTTTACAAAATTTCTCCTTTTAGCAAAGATGCTGAGACTGAGACTGTAAAAGGCATTCCTTACCCCTTCATTGTGTGGGATGGCCTTCTGGTTTGTCACAAAGCTCTGTACAGATCATCTGCTTATAAACTCAAGAGGAAATGCTTGTTTTCCTTATGCAAATACCGTTTTTTCAATGTAGGACAGTTTCTCCACAACAGCTGTTAGAGTCTTTGGAGTTCTTAATTGAGATAAATAGGAGATATATTTTTTTCTTAGGTTTATGAAGGCTGGAATCAGTTTTTGTGCATGTCATGATTCTTTAAGTTCCCTTTATTCTGTTTGTGATTTATGGACATGTAGCTGCTCCTGGTATTAATTTATATTACCAGGGGTTTGGGCCATTTATTTGCTTATTTTTGTAGTAGTCTCTAACTTGGGCATGTTGGTCTGATCTCTTATTAAGAATATATCTGAGGTACCCTGTGACAGTTTCAAAGAGCAGAGTTACAATATTTCCTAGACAATGGTAATTAAGCACTTAGTCTTTATCAGAATTAGGAATTCCTGATTTCTTACTTCCATACTGATTCAAGAAAAAAATTCTAAAATGTCAGGACATCAAATTTGAGGAAAAGTCAGCAATCCTGGTAAAACTCCAGAAAGAATATGCATATTTTAGCATAAAGCTCACTGATAAGTAAACGTGGAGAGAGTGAAAGAATATGCTTCATTATAAGAGAATTGGGATTTCAAATTAGCTTGAAAATTTAAAAGATGAGAACAACTTTAGCTTCAAAGCTGAAAGAAGGCAACAGCTCCTTTCCATGAAGTTTGATTTTCCAGATCCTTTCCATGACAATATTTGATTTTCCAGATGGTCTTTTCATCCAGATCTGAACCTTTGTTGCACTTTTATGGAGGCAGATTTGTGCTGAACTATCCTGAGATTCAAACGTGTACTACATCTGGAAAATGCATATGAAACTTGAAAGCCTTTTGTTTTGTGAGTTTCGAAGTGATTAGAGTGTCAAGTAAATTCTGGTGACCCTGGCTGGACCCTTTGCCTCCTTTCTTTAGGGCTAAGCATCTCCAGGTAGTTCTGTCTGAAATAGACAGAGCGAAGGTAAAGCCTCAACTTAAAATTACTGAAGCACTAAAAATGTGAGTCTCTTGCTCTGATCATTTCTGTCTTGAGAATCCAGACTAAAAAATTTCCTGTTAAAAGCATCCTTCTGGCCTCAGTGCAATGAAATCACATGAAAAGTGTTTCAATTTTTTTTTCAGGAGCATTATGATGTAGTCTTTAATTATAAATGTTCATTTTTCTGTTCCACATAGTCCCAGTACATCTTGAAATTACTTGTATTTTATTCATGTTTTTATTGTTCGAATGCTTTCCAGGCTGAAAAGCATCTTTATAAAGAAAAACAAAATAAATAAGGAGAAATGGCTGCTCTTTGTTTAATGCATATTGCATAGTAATGGTTGGTATCTTTCAAAATAAAAATGAAATACCAGCATACACAGAAGTACAGTAAAGTTGCATGGTAACTTGGTGTATAGGCTCAAATTTGTTTAATAAAATAAAATTTACCCTTTTCCTTTTGTTTTTACAGGTAGAGGAGGACAATCCAAAAGAATATTTGATGATTTTAAGTGTTTCTAGCAACAACTTCATTAATCTAAAAGCCATTGATTTTTTTACTTTGTTGTAAGTGTGATTTTATATACATCAATAGCTATCCTTAGAGTAGGATAGGAAGCATTAGACCACTTCATATTGTGCACATAAACATGCATATGTGAACATATGTGTACATCTTTCATAGTAAGGATAATATTAATCTATGTGCCCACCTACATTTATTCTTATACATTTATAATATACGTGTATACTTAGAATCTGCCCTGTATACACACAGGTATGTTTGTGTAATTATGCCTCCAACCAAGATGCAAAACCCAAAAGCTGTATTTTTCTCTAATGGTGGTAAAAAAGACAATAAGCAAGCTACAACAAGTAGCTAGTAATATCATTTAAGACACAAGTACCCTTTCCTATAAAGCCACACTGCTGAGCAAGAATTTCAAGATGTAAGTTCAATATTAAACAGATCTTGGCATGATGATGATGAGAGGAATGAAGCACCTCCTCTGTGGGGACAGAATGAGAGAGGTGGGATTGTTCAGCCTAGAGAAAGCTCTGGGGAGACCATGCAGCACCTTCCAGTACCTAAAGGGGGTGTGCAAGAGAGCTGGAGAGGGTCTTTTTACAAGGGCATGTAGTGATAGGACAAGGGGAAGTAGCTTTTAGCTGAAAGACAGTAGATTTGGTTAGATAGTAGGAATAAATTTTTTAGTGTGAGGATGGCGAGGTGATAGAACAGATTGCCCAAAGAGGCTGTGGATTCCTCATCCGTGAAAGTGTTCAAGGCCAGGTTGGATGGGGCTTTGAGCAGCCTGGTCTAGTGGAAGGTGTCCCTGCTTATGGAACGACAATGGAAATGAGATGATCTTTAGGTTGCCTTCCAACCCAACCCATCCTATGATTCTGTGACTCTATGAAAGTGTGTGCATTGATAGCAATCTTGGTAGTGTTAAATGTGGCTTCTCACTGACAATCCCAGTTGAGTTTATCAGTCATGCTCTCAGATCCATGCCTTCAGTACCATGTCAGTTCCAGGGCAAGGAGGATCTGGACAGGAAGATCCCATTCTGGATCAGATGGATGGACAAACTCCAGGGACTTGCTGGAGCTCCAAATACAGAACTCTCTGAGATGGTTCACCACCAGGATTCAGGGATTTTAGAACCAGTTAGACACTTGGGAAAGAGGCAATAGAGCTGGGGTAGTAAAGCTGGCCAAAGAAGCTGGGAATTGCTCTTATTTCATTTTACTGACAGCTCAAGAAATTGGTATTTAGGTCATCATATCCATGATAAAAGTTTTTGTGTATAGATACTACACATGGGGTCAAGATTTCATGAGATCTTCTAGAAGAAAAGTGGCACCATTACTACAGCATAGAATACGGAATGGGAGGCTGGATCTATTGGTAGCAATGCAAAGTGAGAGTGTAGTCTTGCAAACCCAGTAGATAAGATAGCTCTTACCGCAAGGGTGCAACCAAGGAAAAGATGGCCTATGAGACCTTGAGACATCATATATGAAATATGATGGAAATAGGATCCAGATTCTGACTACCCCAGTGTTTGGTTACTCTTTGCAGTAGCAATACATTTTTGCATTTATAATAGAAAAGGAAACGGGTGAAACTGAGAAAGAAAGAATTCCAGAACAGATAAAACAGCAATAAGACAATTTAAAAGACCCTGAGGAAAGGATACGTTTTCTCCTCTTCCTTGATTTTTCCTGTCAGAAAAACACGATTTCATTAATGGCTTCATGCTGATCTTCCCTGCAAATTCTTGTGTTGTTTTTCAGTCTCTGAGAGTGATGCACTTTCAGTCTGGGACCAGTGATCCCTTTGAACTCACTTGAAGTAAGAGATGACAAATGGAGAAACAGATTTTAATCTTGGCATCTTGGCAGTAGATGGTGATGAGTATTCAAATATGAAAGATGAACTGTGAAAATGAGAATTGTGTTTTCTTTTGTCTGGAGCTCCTTGGTCCCCAAATTATTCATATTCTGAGACTGATTCATCATCTTCCTCCTTTTGTTTAATTTTCTTCTGACTGTCTGAATCCAGTGGGAAAGAGAAAGAACACCTTTAAAACTTTTCATCCTTGATTAATTTTAACTTGAACAGGATAGAAAGAATGAGCCAGTTTTCCCAGGTGCCCCCATTTTGTGTTCTTTCACTGGGAGAAGACACACTGATAACAGCTGGGCAATTTTTTTGGAATGGAAAAGGCAGGTGTTATGTGTGAGATGTTGGTCTCTAGTGAGAGTGGTCATCAGTGCCATGAAATCATTCTCTTGAAAGCTCATGATCCTGATAAAAGTTTGGCTTATATTAATACATCTTTGAAAATACTGCAAAAAGTGTTGTGTCCCAAATATTTCTTAAGGAAAGAAAGATAGAGCTGCTCAAAACCAACCCTAGAACACCTTCCACATGCTCTCTAACTATGGTTTTCACTTTCCTTGAACTAACCATTTCTACCACTATTTTGTCAACACATTCACTTCAGGAATTCTAAAATCTGTGTCATTTGAAGTGTGATTTACTGCCTTCTTATCAGGCATAAAGAAGAGAAAAGAAAAAGGATCACATCCATCTCCATAAATTTTTTTATCATCTTCATTCCAAAATCTGGTTACAAATTTTCCCAATTAACCATGCCTTCTCTAGTTTACCTCTGCTTATTAGAAAAATATTATCTCTGTAGACCGTCTTACCTATCCTTTTGAAAAGTCAGTAATTATCTTACTTTTATATGTATATGTATGTGTGTTTACAAATGTATCCTGTGCACCTTGTGCTCTAAATGTCTTTTCCTCTCTATAGATTATTGTGGATATATTATGTGGAAATGTTGCTATCTGTCTTGTCTAAAAGAAAGGGATTTTCTGACTTTAGCACAAGCATCTGAAGTAGATGTAGCCATTGGTAGATATCGTTACGTGTCTTTTGGGACAAAGCAGGATAGTAGAAAGGAATACACACAGCAGTAATGCAAGTAAAACTACTAATTCCCAAAGATTTATAACCAGTTCAATCTATATAGTTCCATCGTTTTCTCACTTGCAAATTTATTTTGATCTTTGAAATACTCTAAATCCCTATCCACATTATCCCTTTTGCTCAATGGTACAAAATTAATTTAAAACAAAAGGGAAACTGAAATGTATAGCTAAGTGTCCCCTCAAGGCTTCCTTGTCCACAGCATAGTTCATCCCTCACCTCTGCTCTATGATATGCCACTTAGATAACAGCAGGACTTTTCCCACAAGGGGAGAAATAAAAACTGTGTCTGTTTTCTTCAGAAGCCCGTGGGGCAATTTTAACACTCGCCGTGTCTTACATTTGGGAGCCTGCTTTGTGAGTGGCTGCACACAGCTTGCCCTGCTGCTCTCCATTATCATGCAATGACCTGCACGAGAGTTTAATACCAGGCAGACAGAAACTTGAGCAAGAATTGTCTGTACATACAAAGACATGATGGTAAAAGAAACAGTCCAACACCTTTAGGTGTCAGGCAGCATGCAAGTACAAACACACAAAAGGCGAAGGATCTTTAACCAAACATCTAAAAGTTTACGTCTACACTTGGAGGCAATCAGTATTCCAACACTTCCTCCAACATCCTCAGAAAGAAATAACCACTTCTAAAGTACTACTTATATGAAAGAAAACTGGATACCTATAGGACAGATCACCTTCTTGAGTTCCATGTGTCTTCTTATTGCTGGTGATTGACTTGGGCTTAAATAGTTGGTCACCATGTATGTGTGAAGGGAGATTACCCTAGCTCATACAGCCTGAGGTAGCAGTACCTATATGCCCTGGTTTTTTTTTTACAAAGTGGACTTATCTGTAGTAAAAGGAATAATTCAAGGTTTTGCCCTAAATTCTTGCAAGATTTGTGCTTTGAGAGTTCTGTAAAAGCATGATTAAACTATTGCAAGTGGCCTGTCTGTACATAAGCTGAGCTGTAGAATTTCTACAGGGTGACATTATATACACTCAGTGTTTTATACAGCCTAACATAGCCCATAGTGAATTTAATAAATAAACACGTACTATCAAGTTTAACACTTTTAAAAATTTTTAAGCTGTGGCTTTTGGTGTTGCATGATGTTAAAAGTTGTGACAAATCCAAGAAAAATAGTTATTGGAAAAGGCAAAAAGAAAGCATGTGGGGAAAACCTAAGTCAGTGTTCTCTCAGATAGTATGTTTAGATTTTGTTTGCCATGTTCATTGCTGCAGTATAACAGTGCGTGACAGATAGGGAGAAAATTTACAGAGATTTTACAGAAAACAGAAAAAATTTACATATCTTTTTTTGGATACCTAACTACAATTTTTTGCTGCATCTTCTCTCATGGCAAATTTAGACAGTTCTGTTATGAGGATATCCAACATGCTAACCTTGATCTTCCCAAATCTCTACCTTTCATCACATTCATCAAGTTGTTCTGCCTGTTGTTCCAACCACTGCATGTTTCAGTGTGCAAAATTCCCCGCTAGTGTGGGGGAGAACACAGGAGGCAAACATCTCAAGATCATTTATGCACATGATGTTTATTATAGATAAATGTAAAAGTCTCCCTACTGTGAGAAGATAGAATGTTTCTTTTTCCAAGATTTTGTATGTTCTACTGAGCATGAGACATGCTTAAAAGTGCTCACCTTGAAACAGAGAACTGATTACTGACCTATGCACTGCAGATCACCAGGACTTTTCATTGAAAAGTTTAGAAGTGGGAAAATTATTTTCTTCTCACTTACCAGCACATCAGAATGTTTTGCCATATGAAAAGCATCTCAATTAAGTCAACAGCTTTTCTTAAGATTTTGGGCACATAGTTAAGCAGATTGTAAAGTTGATTTGACAAGTGGCAGTACTAACATCAGTTTATTTTTTTTCTCACTTGAATAAAATTCATGGGAAATTATATGCATAATCTGTTCAAATCCAGTGGGAAAATAAATTTTCTCCAAGGCTTCATATTTTTAAGTCCACCTCACCACTGCATGCTTCAGGTTTGCATTTCAAAAGTCACCCATTTTCTTTACGTGCACTATTTTTGGGCAATGCATCAAAGCCCATAGATTTCAATAATTATGCACTTAATATCTGCTGCAGCTCCAACACCGAATCCTGGGATCTTGTTCTGTGGTCTTCCAAAACTGCCTTTAAAATCAGTGCCAACTCGTCTACAAATTCTGTGCTCTCAAAACATTTTTTGTGGCTTTTTTTGGTAAGTCTAATTTTAAGTCTTATGGTCTTTGATGGATGTACAAATTCATTTAATCAGTCAGTTATCCTGCAATATAGGCATCTGAGTCATATGCTCTCCATCAGTCTCTGCTTGGTTAAACACCAGATGGATGAAACAGCTGTATAAATCTTTAATCTCTGTGACAGCCTTCCTTTCATTTATTTTTTGACTTATGTGGTTAGTTTCACTTGTGTGTTCTTCCAATTAGGGAGTTAACCAATCTCTGTCATTCAGACCTATTTAACACACTTTGTCTTTAGCTTTGGAAATTTTACTTTTACATTGATTTTTCAATTTATACATTAAATATTTAGCCTGTGTTTGAAGTAATATTGATGTCGTTGATATTTCTGTTCATTATCTGTTAATCTATCAGCATTAGTGATGTAATTAAAATCACACATTATCATGACAGTTTGTAGTTAGAGTCTTTTTCTTTGGAACAGTACTTTATTGTAAGATAATCCTCTACCTTAAAACTATTCATTTTGTAATCGACTCTGATTTTTCACACCATTCTGGTTTGCAGTTGCACTATTTCTGTAATCTCACTATTTCGACAAAATAATATAAATCTAAACTGAGAGATAGTGGCAGAACTATCTGTTGAAGTACATCTTTTTAAAGGGTTAAACTTAGCTTTTTTATAGATTACTGTGATTTATGAATGTAAATTTTGAAACACGTTTGAGCTCTCTCTAGAAGAATAGAATAATACTTTGTGACCATGGTTAAAGGAGATGGTTGAAAAAAGCATGCAGGGTACTGAACACTGAGGAGAATTCCTAAACAGATCTAAAGAGATATATAATGCATTTTGTCTCTGTGATCCAAAGACTTCAACATGGGAAATTTTGTGCAAAGACAGAGAACTGTTTAATGCATTTGAATATTGAGAAGACATAAGAAGAGGATGTAAACTCCTTTAACTATGCAGCTTAAATAGACAATAGGAAAATTAGCCTGTAAAAAATTAATTTTGGGTTTTTTTTTAAGGAAAAGCACATGTTCAGATAGCTGGTCTGGTTAGAGTAGAATCTAGACTAATTTGTTTATTTCCCCACCAAATAAAGTCTTGTCTTGTCAAGGATAAGAGTAATGCTGTAATCATTTTTCCACTTAAGCAAAAAAGGAATGGGAGACAAGTGGTGACTATCAGCGCTGAATTAGGAAAGGCTGTTGTGGCACCATCATTCTGTAGAGTGCACCAGCAATGCTTTGGCTCATTTTACCACTCCATGGAGTAATGTAATTTCTGAGTTCCAAAAAGATTCCTCTCTGGGTCATCCAGGGCACAACATAAAAATCCTGAGACTTCAAAATCAGAAAAGAAATTTGCACAGGGAGAAGAGTGGGAATGAACGGTGATAGGAAAATTAAAACTTTCATAACTGTTATGAAAAACATGCCTCTAGAATATAATAAATAAACAAACCTAAAACTCCAGGATAACACTAAAGATGCTGAGAGGACAATGAGACCCAAGAAGCTATCTCATGACCCTGAAGTTCTTTAATGACCTTAAGTCCTAAGAGATGCTTGATGCAATTTTATTCTTTATGTTTGTTCTTTAGTGTGTGTGTGTGTTCAAAGCCTGTGGAATAAGATAGGAATTAGGAACAACCACTCATAACTAGCCCTTTTCTGCATGTGAATAATACTCTGTGTAAGTGAAGTAAAGTGAGTGCAGCTGTAAGGACACGTGAGGTTTCTCCCCTCATCTTGGTATTTCAAGGATATGATTTTTAACAACCTCAGCATTTCAAGGTGGGAAGTTGACTGAACTCATGTTCCCTTCTTAATAGTTTCTCAGCCCTGTGTGCTTTTGTTATCATGTTTCATATGGGAGTTTTTATCAAAGTGAAAGGAATCAGAGTGACCACAGTGTAATTTTGTTTAGAGAAGAGACTCTTGGTGAGTTCTTCTTTGTGAGGTAGCCCAAAATACAGAGTGGTTCATATCCCTTTATAGAAATACAATCTCACATAACCAATGCTTTGATGTGTTTGATGTGTTTCAACCATTTCTGAAGTATTTCTAAGCATTAGCTATGATATATGAATGCATTCTCAATGTAGGGAAATAACCTTGAACTTCAATTATATTACTGGAAGAAAGGATCTATTCTTCATTCCAAAGAGGTGTATAGGAGTATTTAATGTAAGGAGCATTTCTCATTTCAGCTCTATGGAAATATAAACTGCCTATACCTGTATAGAAATCCCTTTTTGAACTTCCAGCTTGATATTAATACTTACTTTGCTTGCAGTGTGATGTCAGTTGCATGTCCCTTGTTTATTTTCCTCAGTATCTGCATGCAAAAAATTTCTTCCTATCAATATCAGTTACCCACATGTAGCCAGAAGAGATTGGATCTCACCCCATTCCAGAAACATTTTTCAAACTGTTATAGCTATGACATGAAATCTCATTTATTTTATGGACACAAATTCCAACAGGGAACAGGAAATAATTTCTAAGCCTCTGAGACAATGCAACGCTGTCTTTCCCAAGGAAAGCAGCTTAAAAATTCTTTAAAAACTTAGCTTAAAAGAGGTTAAAGGTCTTTTAGAACTGAATATATTGCTGATGGTAGATATCAGCATGCCTGGTCTTCTGTTGCTATGGAACTAGGAAGAAACTGAAATCTCTCCCTTTACTTGATTTCAACGGTGTAAGACAGACACTGACATATAGGAACACACTTTCTGCATTAAGACTTCTAGAATTTTCTTCATATTTTTACTGTGTGGTCTGAACTGATTACTGCTGTCCTGTCATTCTAAAATAGATAGAATGACAATTAAATATTTCATAAGATTTAGGTAATCCTCATTAAGAAAGACAGGCTTCTGTACTTCTATGCCATAAAGAAAGATGTACTTGATATTCAGTAATGCTTTCTTTGCATTTTTTCTGCTTTTAAATCGATAAGTCTTAAAACCACAATGAAGGAATCAACATTAAATACATTTTAAATAATCCCATTGTGATTATCTTTGGACAACATAATTTATACAGCAACCACATATTATTCTCCATTTTTTACCCTAGAGGTTTAGAGGGCTTCATTTCAAGCAAACTAAAATCCACAACACTAATATTATGTCCAAACAGACATAAGGAGACTTAAATCCAATTTTTTTAGGGTTACATTTTGCAGGAGTCGATCATGTTTATTATTATCTAGTGACAGGTATCCAGAAGCTGCAGTCTGTACTTTTTTTATTATGTGTGTGTACATCAATGTGTATGCACTTTAATTTCTACATACAAACACATGTATAGTGCATGTATCTACAAGCTTTTATGTGAAAATATTCATGACTATGACTATGACTGGTGATTGTTTTTAAAGGCAGCATAAAAGATTAGCACCAATATTTTGCCATCTTTTCCTGAACGCATGCATTTGCAAAAGTGTTGCTGATAGAGGTCTTGGAGCAAACCTCTAAGCCACAGATATTTCAGTATGTCACAGTTGGAAGAATAGTTTCCATAGATATTCAGCTTTAAAATAAAACAATTTGGTTTAGAAGATGGAATAAAGCATCTTATTCCAAAGGAGTTCGTTGGAGAGGCAATTCAAATTTTAGTTTCAAGGAAGTCAGCTAGCAGACAACAGAACATCTTATTTGATAATCTTGGGCCTCTTCTCAGTGAATCTGAGAGTTCTGCAGTTCAACAGTGGGACAGCAACTGTTTCATTTGCCATGAAATGTAAGGTGGATAATTCTATGTTAGTGAGGAAAAAAAGAAAAGAAAAAAAAGAAAAGTAAAGTTCCAGTGTTAGTTAGTCCTGGAGTTTTTGCTGTAATTGAGAATAGGTTGAAATGAAACACCTTAGCAGTACTAGGATAGCTTCAGCACAGCCTGTTACCTGATAGTCTTCAACTGCTTATTACCAGAAAATATTACATATCACATAAAAATCACATATTTATGCATTGAACTAAGCTTGTGCTTTATGTGAAGGTCTGTCATCTTTTGCTTGCTCTGTTTCCCAGAATTTCATGATCAAGTGGATTTAAGATCCACTTCTTATGCTAATTTCATTATCTAAATTTTTTGTTGCACATGTAAAGATAATAATATTCACCTATGCAAAAGTATCTGCCTTGTACAAACATTAATCATCCTGTTGCAGGAACATAATGTGACAAATATTACTGTTTACCTACAAAAGACACTGTTTCTCTATGAAATCAACAGTCAATACATTGAATTTATTGATACATGTAAAAATGAATTATAGACTATACCTATTTGTCGCTTATTTTCTCTTCTGTTACTTAACATTTGGTTCTATAACTATTCTAAAACATATAACTTACATCAAATTGATCAGTATTTTGAGAAAATATATTTTAAGATTAAGGTTAATCTTGGAAGGAATGATTCAGCTAGAAACACACGTGGTACAAGTGCACAGAATTCATGGAACAGTGGTGGCAAACACTACCTGAAGTCCCTTTGTAGTACAGCCAAACGGAAGGACTATACATCACTGTGAGACCACCTCGCAGAGACAGAACATGCATTTGAAGATAAGCAAGGCTAGCCCATATTTAGCAACAGGAATCTTATCCACACCCCTTTTCCTATAATCCCACCACTTATCTGCAGAGTTTGCATTAGGTCTAGTCAGTGGTGGGTTTGTCCATAGTACACCTGCCTGACCTTTCACTCTGACTGTGGAGATCTCTCAGTGATGATAAGGAAACCAAGAGTAGTCTTTCAAAAAGTAAAATATTTGAAACATCTTTTAAAGAATTAATATTCTTAGCTACATTGGTCAGTCTCAGCTTTTAAAAATATCTTGGTCTTAGTTATAGTTCCTCAGACTGGCTGAGTCACTGCAGATAAATCTTTTCAATAATCAGGGTTTCATGAAAATAAGGTAATGATGTTAATTTGGTTTGAGAGGTATTTTGTGATCTTCTGATTAAATGTATTCTGTAATAAGCAGAGAGTTTATTACTCAGAAAGAATAATAATCTTTCCATCTAGCAATATTCTTGAAAATTAAAGAAACTTTCAAGACCTGCCTTTCTACACATCAAGAACAGAAAGTGTTTCTTCTTTCCCTTGTTTCATCTTGCCTTTTTGAGCCTGTAAGAACCAAAACAAAAACAGGGTAGACCATGATATCCACAGATGCTGACAGTCCATTCTTACAGGACAAAGCTGATGAAGAGGGGAGACAAAAGGACTTCTGGAGAAGCAAAGTCAAAAGTCAAAGAGATTAAATAAAAACAAACTGCTGCTCGGTCCAGCTAAATAAATAATAGCAATACATATGACAGATGATACTAGGCTGGATGAAACAAAGAGTGACATTTTTTCACACCTTGTTTTTTTCAAAACTCACTTCTCAGCCAAAGCAGATAACACTCCAACTGAGAAAAAATGATTTGCTATGAGTCTTGACAATATGGAAAGAGGACTTTACATTGAGAAATTCTTGGCAGAATCTCCTATTTCCGCTTAAGGAACATTACTTGACTCTAGACTGACATAATATGGATGAGGGAAAAACAATGGAACAGAAGATGACAAAGAAGAAAAAGGAGAAACAACTTTTTTTTTTTAAAGCCAAAGTAATTTCAGTATTACTTATATGTTTGCAATTGTGCAAGTTCTCTGCTCTGTAAGCAACACATACGCATTAAATGAACTTTCTATGTAAAGAAGCTAGCACTGATCCGCACTTTATAAAAAAAGATCTTCATGATTGTCCACTTCTAAAATGTAGAAAGTGTCAGTCTGTAAGGTCTTTAGGCCACAGGCTGGTCTCTCTGCCCTTACTGCTTAGGGAAAGCCCCGCAAAAGCCAAGCACTATTTACTGTGATCAGGTAATGAATGAATGATACAGAAGAAATTGTTCATTCAAAAACACAGAAGCAGTACATACACAGGATTATTTTGTTACCATTATTTAAGCTTCAATTTAGCAAAGCACTTGAATGTGTGCTTTAAATCCATTAGTTGTTGTTAATTAGTTGAGACCCTCCTGTAACATTGGCAGCTTACCTTTGAAGATATACTATTCAAATTCTCCACAATGTACAATGAATAAGACTTTTTCATGGGCTTCATGTTCTGTCTTCTCTGGCTTTCATTTTTTCATGCCCAGAGTGAGGACTGTTGCTGCATGCTGGAGGTAGAAAAGTCCATAACCTGAACCTTTAGCAATCGCCTTCAGTTTTATTATTGAATTTCTGGTTTTCAGTTCTGTGAAGTGCCTGTGCTGGGCTAAAATTAATTGTGACTGAAAAAGAATGGCATTTTCAAAGTTGTTATGACAATCTGCTTCCTTCATTGAGATGCATAAGGCCTAGATATTCCATTTTTTTCCCAAGGCCACTTGTGTAACTCTTTAACAAATATATTGGCTATGTGGTGGATGACTCAGTTGTCCTGGAATAAAATACTGCATTGACAAATCCACTTGTACTTCCAAGTGTCACCAAGTAAGCGATATTCATTGTTGAAGCAGGCATTTCCTGCCAAACCCTCAATCAAAATTATTAGTTATAGATAATAAAAACATTTCTATGGGGATTTACTTACCATCCTCCATTTCCAAGTTAGAAAGAACTTGAGTCAAGAGATCAATTTTATATATTCGTGAGCACCTATCACTGATAAGTCTGATTAGCATACTGGTCAAAAGTTTTAGTTCTTCTGAAAGAAACACAGTTCTTTCAAAGACCAGCTTTTCATTCAATTCACTTTTGTCCATTTTTCTTTGAAGGAATGGAGCCCAAAAAACTCTGTCAGTGATTTTCCTTACTTCAGTTTGAGTACATGTGAACTGAAACCTTAAATTTGAAGCATTCTCCATGAACAAAAAGAAATTTGCATTATTTCTCAGTGCTATCTATTAAAATGCAAACTTGATTTCTATCAACCACAGTTTTCTGAGGGGAACAGGCTTGTTCTTGTACTTTTTTCCACCAGAACAGGCATGCCACAATAATTTTATAAGCACTGTGTTTCTTCTAATGCTAGAACACAAAGCTGTGCTTCAATAGCTCCTGTGAAAATATAAACATACTGTTTGCATATTGTTTAACTTCTTTCCTTTCTTAATTTTTCCTTTTTAATTTTTCCCCCCTTTATCGAAGTAATTTTTTTTCCAGACAATAAAGTAGACATGGGTAGATTTGAATGTTGATGCCTACATTTAGTGTTTGAAATAGCAGTCAGATCTGGATCCATTGTTAGAGCTGACAGGAAGACGGAGAAGGATGGAGAGCAGCAGCCAAGCAAAAGAGATGCAGTCAACCAGGGAGAACAGAGGAGGGATTTTTGGATAGGCTGAACAAGAATAGCCAGAAAAGGACCATGTCAAATCAGGCCACAGTGTAAAGAATGAGAATGAGGACCGAAGGACTGCCAGGATATGGACAACTTGAAGTTACTGGGTGACTGGGCAAGTCAGTGAGCTTCAGAGCTGTACAGGTTGAGCTCTCCAGGACAATACAGGGCTTAGGAGGGAAGGGATTTGGAATTGAATCAAACATCTCTTGTCAGGGCAAGCCTAAAATCAGAAAGAAATAGAGGATAAGAAATCTCTAAGAGGCAATAATGTGAAAAGCCTGTGTTTGCCTGCTAGCCAGTTTTATTGGGTCCCTAATATACAATGACAACTGCTACCAAAGCCATAATATATACAGACTGCAGTTGTCTTCAGAGAGATACAGTCATAATCCTGACAGGTCTGAGATAAAATGTTAAATTTTGGATGGATTGGTGAGCAGGTGCAACCATGTACTGGGAAATGTGTAATCCTCTTTCTGTGGTTTAAAACCAAATGATAAAGCAGTGTCTAACTGGAATTGGATACAAAAAAACTTAATCACAGATAAGTGCAATTTTAAAAATTATTGTACTTCTGTGCTCTGCAAGTGGGATGGCATTGTCCAGGAGACAAGTTGGCTGAGTTAGGCTAGATTCTAGCCATGTTATGCACACACCTTATCCAGGATTGGAGTTCTTTGGGTCCTCTCCTGATGATGACCTGATGACCAACAGTTATCTGATTTGATAGACAAAATCAAATTCTTAGTCGTCTCATTGAAATTTGTCCAATGCCCAAGAAGTTTCACCATGCTTGGTGCTTGCAATCTGCTTGTCTCAAAGACTACACAAGATAAGGTTGCTTAGTGGCTTCTATCCTTAAAAGTTACTCCCTTAACCTGTTAACTGAAGTCCATATATTAATAGTACATCAACAGGACCTAACCTGTGTGAATTGCTACACTTCCACACTTTGTAATGTTGACACTCCCATAAATATCCATACAGATTAGTTCCATGCATTGCGATTTGTGAAACTACAGATACACATTGAGATATCCTCCAGATCTTTATATCCGAACTGATTGTTAATGCCACTAATATATTTTCCAAGTAAAATTACTCATTAAAAATGTGACATTTAATTCACAGAGTTACAATCATCTAGTTACTTGCAACCTCATTTATTATTCTCAGTGCTGTTGAGCACCAGAGTCAAGATCAGGTCTTTTGTAGAAGACACTGCTTGCCATCTAGTGCCTTGCCCATAGGTTGTTATACATGTATTTTTGTACACCTGCCCTACTGCAAATCTCCTCACCACTCATTTTCCAGCAGTCTGTTGTGATAGTCATGGTAGCAGAAGTGTTTGTGGGTGGATGGCATATGCTGGCACTACATGTAGCACATAGCAGTCCTTTAAGCACAGCAAAACAGATTTGGTATGTCATGATGTCTTTTTTTGACCTCGGTGGCCCAGATGGGTTACCCAAATATTTCCATCTGCGTTTTTTCCATTGTTTAATTCATTCCCCCACAGCATTGGCTGGTATCCAGGAGTTGATGTGGACATGCAGTGTAGTCCTGGCAATTGGGGCAGTAACTAAAGTGGTTATTCTGTTCCTAGTATTTCAGTTGCTTTAGGGACTCCAGTACAGGTGTTGTAGATCTCATTCTTCTGGGCTGTGTGGTCAACTTCTCATCCCCAATAACTGTGGCTTCAAAATCCCAATGATTTTCTTTGGATTCCACCAGCAACCTGCAGGATATTTTGTACTCAAACAGCATGTCAGATGTGGCATAGGATCACCGCTGCACTGCAACTTGTTTCACTTGTTGAAAGGCTTAGTGTTATTTAACTTAAATTTGTGCGTGGGTCACTTAAGTTTGAGGTCATCCCTTCTTGTTACTCTCCTGCCCTTTGGGGATAACTAAACCCACATCCTAGCACCTTTATCAACAAGGTCTAATTGACTCTAACTCTTGTTTGGTGGAAAGTAAGAGTGATTTTCTTCTGCATGCAAGGCTGACGGTTCTTGAGACATCTGTAAGGCAAAGAGTGGGTTTTGAGTTGAGGAGAAGATTAGATCAGGTGTAGTGCCTCAAAAAAAGTTTTTAGAGTCAGGACTCTGATTTCAGGAAAGTGGTGCAGAGGGGAATTCTCCCCTTCCCTTCCTCCACACCATGCAGGAGAACTTCCAGTTTCTTTATCCTTTTAAAAACATAATTGTAACCCTGGAAATACAATAGCCTAATTACCATAAGGCTCCTGGGTAATATGAAAATTGTCTTAGGCAATACAGCGTATTTTAGGCTGTATGGTAAAAAGGCAAGTGCATTGAGGGTGGCTGGGCACTGAACCAGGCTCTGCAGGGAAGGAGTCACAGCACCAAGCCTGACAGAGTTCATAAAGTGTTTGGACAATGCTCTCAGATATGTACTGTGAATCTTGAGGTCTTGTGCAAGGCCAGGACTTAGACTTTGGTGATCCTTGTGGATATTCTATGATCCCAATTGAAAATTGGTAGTATTACATTGCACATTCTTTCCAGAGGATGTATTCTCACAGTTGAAATTGACTGCAGATAAAGCATCATATATGGATACCAGAAACAAAAATAGAGCTACTTTGAATCACTGACAATGAATGCTATAGCAAAGCTTAAGAAATTTTTCTTAAGAATTTTAGAGAGTAACCAAAGCTTTGGAAGAGGAAAAAACTAAAAAAAGTAGTTTTCATAAGCTGAAATGCAGAAGACATTTTGCCTGGTGAATTTTTAACATGTATGAGAAAAGTTTTGCTTAGTTTTGGCTGGAGTATTTCTTCAAGTTTTCATGTGAGTTCTTCTTTGTAGTCTAAAATTTATTAAAAATAAAGACTCATGCAAGCTATTATTAGACATCAGAAAAACAGGAGGTTTTGCTCTTCAATAAAATCGGTGACAATTTCAATTAGATTTCTCAGGCTTTTCTTCCCAGAGTCATGGTGCTGTAGTAAAAAAAAAAAAAGATTGACTAGTTTATTGGATTCAGCTACCATATAGCTTTCAGTGTGTCAGAATAGATTTTTAAAGTGCAGAAAATAGAGAAAACCTGATGAGAAAATGATGAAATTTTCACTATTATTGATATTGTAAACCCATAGATTTGCCACATGTCCAGTATAGCTTGGTTTAAAGTGTGAGATACTTTCCCTACGTGTAGGACTGATCAATTTATCATTGACCAAAGGCAAGTGCTTTTGACCCAATGTAGTAAACAAAATGTTATCACTCATATTTAAATTATTAGGTGACATTTCAATGTAAGAATGTCTTCTCACAGAGTCCTTGTGGTTTACTTGGTTTCTTCGTATGTTGAAGGGAATATTCCTAAAAGAAGGCTGGTGTTCACAGTATCCCTGAAAGTCCAGTTTGGCCACAGAGGTGAGAAACACCCAAGAACTTTACTTAATTGTTTTCCTTCTCCACATGTATTCAAGTGAGGAAACATCTTTATGGCAGGCACTATAACAATGTTAATGGATCTGTAAATTGAATTTCCTAGAAACCAGCTTCTTCCTCATTCTGTGCTCAACTGTTAACAACATGCTACAGGACTTCCAGTTCAAACTGGGAGGCAACAATGCACAGTGAGTATGTGCAATAGCCAAGGGCTGACAAACAGCCCTCTGCAACACATACCTGCGCCTCTCTGCAAAACTTCAAGTGCATTTCAACAACCGCTAAAAATGGGGCCATTTATGCTAATTTTTCCTAAAAGATCTCTAATATTATAATTAGATTCTCTAATATCCTTCAGTTTTAGGCCATTAAATAGGAAAAATATTTGAAATGAGAATGGAAGTTCTTATTAGCATTTTGTACTCATATGCCTCCTTTTTTACAATCTTGTGTTTCCTTTGGTATAGAGAATGTTTTTCTAATTTTTACAATTTCTCTGGTCAAAAAGTACACTATCTACAGAGCAGTGTATGATCAAACATAATGGCATGACAACTAATGAAGGAGGTTCATACTTATAGTTCATAACAGCTCACCAGAACTTTTTTAGCGATCAGTTGATTTTATTTGGTGAAAGTTCTTTAGAATGGAAAATCTGCCATGATTTAATATAACTCAGATTAAAAGCTGCTAAACATCCCATAAGAATAGAAACTGGAAATTAAGGAAATTTCTCTTCCACAAGAACAAATACACTTCAAAACTCTTTGGCCTAAGTAATTGCTGTGGTTTAACCCCAGCTGGTGATTAAGTACTTTGCAGCTGCTCACTCATTCCCCCCACCCTGGCACACTGGGGAGGAGAATCAAAAAAAAGGTAATCCTTGTTGGTTGAGACAAGAACAATTTAATTATAGAAACAAAATATTGTTGTTATTATTATTGTTGATATTGTGTATTTGCTAATAACAATAATTGTAATTGCAAAGAGAGGGAAAGAAAATAACAAAACCCAAGAGAAACAAATGATGCACAAAACTCCTCACCACCCACTGACCGATATTCAGCCTATTCCCTCTTCAATCCTCTTCCAGGAAACTCCCCCAACCTATGTATTTGTCACAACATCCCATGGTATGGAATATTCCTGTAGCCAGTTCAGGCCATGTGCCCTGGCCGTGTTTCTTTGGGGCTTTTTATGCAGCTCCTTACTGGAAGTACGTGGGACACCGAAAAATCTTTGACTTCAGGCAAACTCTAGGCAAGACCTGAAACACACATGTGTTTTCAGCATTATTCTCATACTAAACCCAAACCACAGCACTGTACCAGCTACTAAGAAGAAAATTATCCCAGTCCAAGACAAAACCAGAACACTAATCCATCTTACCTGAGTGTGCTTTTCTTACATGGCATTCTATGGGGACATTTTGACTGAAAAGTTTTAGACTGCAGGACTGATGAAGACTGTAAAGTTGATATCCACTTTTGAAGGCCAAAACTAGTGAAAGAAGCATACAACACAGATGTACTTGAATCTCAGTTTCCACATGATACTATCACAAGTTTGAAACACTTATTTCATTCCATCATCTACCCAAAGACCAATTTCAGCCCTCCTGTTCTTGCCCACACAGTAACTTAAAAAGCATCTCTGTGGGATTAAATTAATTACGTTTACGTGCAATCTTCTTGTTATTCAATTCATAAGTTTTCTAAAAGATAAAATAAGTTCACTAGATGGGACAGACCATTCTTCAATCACAGTAAGAAGTACTACTTAAATCCCTTACTGCAAATGAACAGTATTTCATTGTCTTTGCAAATGTTACTGTTAGGAGTCTATACCTGCAGTGCTCAAGATAGATGTTTCTAATTCTTCCCAGCTATTTATAACAAGGCAGCCTGTGATCTTACTTTCCTTACAGCCTCCAAGATGAAATTATTTTTTGGTCATTATGAGTCAAGGTGCATTACTCACCTGGAATTTAGAGTGATTTTTTAATATTGTTTAATGTGCCTATGGAATAGCTTTGCACTTATTCTGTACTCTTATTTGGATAGGTGTTAGAGCCTTGATTAAGATTGATATTCCAGGTTCTAAAAATTGACCAATCATGTACAAATCTCAGGCAAAGTTTAAAATATCAAAGACAGTACCTCAGATAGAGCAGAAGAATATGCAGAAGTTTTGATTCCCATTTCCTGAACACGTCCATTAAGATGCAGACCAGACAGATAGATAGATGAGAACCTGTGATCCACACAACCTCAGTTACTTCGCTCAACAGGTCCTGCAAGATGCTGCACATTTAGGAATGATGTTTTAAAAATTTACATGAACAGAACGTGCTGCACTGAATGCCCATTCATTCCACTAGCATCTTCATTAAAGATTTGTTTTCTGCTCCAGATTAAATGGTTTTCCTTTCAATTTGAAGAGGGACTAAGAGGTGTGCAAAATTATTCCTTTTAATTGATCTTTTTTTCACAGTTAAAAACATTTTTCATTCAGGATTTCTGAGACAGTTTGCATGAAAAAGAACCTAGACAGTGCTTACAACCTGGCAGATGTGTTCAAATCTTCAATTTCTGTGTCACAAAGCTGCATATACTTGTAACCTGCACTTACAAACACCTGATTTGAAAGGAAAATATTATAGTTTTTTCACTATTTTCCTGAAGCTAATGTTCTATGGCTCTGCAGACTATGAGGGATTAGTTCAGACTTTAGAAAAGGTAAGCATATTTAACTGATTATGGAGTTTAGCTGAATGTCATGTGTAGGTTATTACAAAAAGTGAAATATTTTCTTCAAGTCATAAACTCTTTGTTCAGTGGTACTCGAAATACCTTTTTTATATTCATTAATTAATTGTCTCAAAAGATAAAGCAGACAGATTGGGTAAGATTGGTATCTGACCATAGGTTAGGTTTCAAGAGTACTGGCAATCTGGAATCATATTTCTTTAGTTTAGAAGTGCTAAATCACTCAAATTTTCCACAACTGTAAATTGACAATCTTAATTCAGCCCTATTTATTTCAAAACTTTAGATATATAACAAAATTTTAGCATTAGAAATCATGTAATAAAAAATCTTATTATGGTGGCAAGCTCTGAACGTGTAAATCTTAAATTAAATATCCAGATTTGATATGCAGCCAAAAAAAAAGTATATTTAATCTGTAAAAATATACCATATTCTACCCTTCTCAAGCATATAGATCATAACTCCAGAGAAAATGAGAGACTTAAAATAGATTAAAATTGATGTGAGGAAAGACTTGAAATTACAAATGTTGCCCTGCCATCCACATAAGTATTTTCTTTTAATTTCATTGAATTCTATAATAGTGATCTCTGTATTTATATCAAAAGTTTGTCTAAACAGACTGAAAATACATGGTAATGGTATACAAGAATAGAGTCTACACATTTATGGAGAGTAATGATAAAGCTCATAAGTGAGGAAGCTGGAACACATGGAGTGAAAGATGTCCTCCCACTAGACAGTTAGGATTCAGATGCCCATTAAAATCTCAGCAGCACAAAGGAAACAAGAAGTGTTTTTCTTCCGCTATTCTACAGTGACAGTTTGCAACAGCATGGACTATTCTGAAACGTACATTATAGAATGAGTCATTCCCGTTGACAATTTTGGCCTGGTCTCCCTTTTGATGGCTTTACCACTCAGTATTTCATTTAAGATCTACCCATAAAGAGTTTGATTCATGCATTCCAAGCTACCTGACCTTGGCTTCAAGCCATTACGTATCACACTTTTCCAGTACAATTGAACAGCAAATAAAAGAATCTTAGAAAAGTCAACATTAAAGGGAGCTGAGGAAAAAGTGATGAGATTAATTAAATGAAAAGGTCTTTACAACAAAATATTACAAGAGAGGTAAATGAAATGCTGATCATTATTAAGAGATTTATAAAAAAATTTGGCATATTTAGAAAAATCCATAAAATAAAGGACTAAGCTATCTTTTCATCACCAGAGTAAAAGGGAAAGCAATCAAACTATGAATGTTACATGGTGTGGAATTAATTACCCACTTCTACCACCTTGTGGAGACACAATATTAAATAATATGACAGGTCTGTGTACGAAAGAGCCATCAAGTGACTATATAATGGGCTGACACCTGACAAACGTTTTATGAGCTATTATAACCTTCCTGTGAAGAAGGGACTCTTCAGGAGTATCACTCTGAAGCATAAATACGGACAGCTGTGGGATCTTTGAACTGATTAAATGCTGTGAACCATTCAGCATATATTTTATTTTCAATAATACCACCTTTGCAATTTAATAAAAAGATCTCTTAAGGGAGTGTGGACACTTAATTCTCCCACATGGAATAAAAAGTCTGTGCAGTCATCTTAGTATCATGACTGTACCTGGAAGAGATAAAAACTATGGACAAAGATAACATGATTGACTTTTGTTTGTAAGTTGTCAGCAGTCCCAGACAAGGTCCTGAATCAAGAATGAGGGGGAATTAACCTGAAATGGCAGAGCACTCATTTAGCTTGAGACAGGTAGTAGGATCTATGCTCACATTCTCCAGTGTTTTTCCCCTATACTCAGCACCAGTGAATCTGCAGCTCTAATCCTCAGTTTTCAGCCTCTCAGTACAAGAAAGACATTGAGGTTCTGTAGCATGTCCTGAGAAGGACAACGGAGCTGACGAAGGGTCTGGAGAGCACGTCCTATGAGATGCAGCTGAGGGAGCTGGGATTGTTTATCCTAGAGAAATGGAAGCTGGGGACCTTACTGTTCTCTATAAATACCTGAAAGGAGTCTGCAGCGAGGTGGGGTTGGCCTCTTCTCCCAGGTAACAAGGGACTGAACCAGTGGAAATGTCCTGAATTTGCACCAAGAGAAGTTCAGGTATTAGGGAAATTTTTTTCAGAGGATGAGAGGTCAAGGAAGTGTTCGAGTTGACTATGCTTGGACACGTTTGAAAGGCATTTGGATGTAGCACACTTGGCAGTGATGGCTTAATATTTGAACTCAATTATCTTGGAGAGCTTTTCCAACCTTAAAGGTTCCACATCAGTGCAAAGTTGATGCCCATACCAGTAACAGTAAAGATAACAAAGGTTTGTGTGATCTTGTGTTTTTTTGAGTGCTTCTATTGATGAGCTGGGTTCTAAACTCTTGCTCTGAGCTTGTCAGACGATATTATATAAGTATGAAAGCTCAGAAACTGAACCAGTGGGAAGTGGAAGGAAAGCTGATTTACCTTCCTCATTTCTGCTGCCTTATGTCTAGTCCATTACCCAGCATATGAAAAGTTCTCATGAGCTTAATTCAAAGTTGCATCCAGTGCACATCATACTTCCATGAACCTTTTCTGAGGTCAGTGTTGATAACCCTATTGCACAGAAAATTGAGACTATATTACAATAAGAAGCAGTACTGATTTCAGAATGGGAAAGTAGGGGGTTTTGTTTAGTTGGCTTTTAACATTGGGCAAGATCTGGTGTGGTCTCAAGGAAAGAATGTGCCTTGGTGAGAGGTGTGCTCCTGGAAAGGATCTGGAATGAACCCAATTCATGATATCTTAGAAAACACTGTGCTGTGAACCACAGCAGGGTGAGTGGGGACGGTCAGCTAAAACACACTGCAGAAGGGCATTCCTGAGTGGAATGAAAGCTGTAGGCAAGCCTCCAGATCAGTCTTCGGATGCCAGGAAGTTTTCAACATCAGAGGAAGAATATTATCACTATAGAGGCAGTTTCCACACATAATTCAGGCTACCCCAAAATGCAAATACTCTAAGGATGTTAAAGCCTAAATATGTTACTCTAAGGTTCTAATTATCTCCAGAGCACTGGTGTTGCAGCCAACAGTAGGAGTTCTCATATCAGTCCCATTCCATCTATTTTTAGTTTAGTTAATATAATTTTAAAACCTACAGGTGCTTCTCAATACTGTTTTTTTCATGCTTATTACTAAGATTTTGCTACTGATATTTCGCCAAAAGTATTTCATAAGGCAACTGCACAATATGTTCATATTCAGTATCTCTCACAAGAGATCTCCCCCCCGTGGCAGCTGTAATACGATTATGTCTTTTCTTAGATTAATTAATCTATCATCTAAACCCAGCATCATCTGCATGATGAAAGTCCTTTATGCTATCTGATTTTCATTCCTCAGCCTTACTGAGGCATTGTAATAGGTTATGAAAATACCCATCAAGGATTTAACCAGCAGGTAGTTAGTGTTTGTGTAATGCCTTTCACCCTCCATAAGGTCTGTTGGTCATGGTGGAAAAGCCTGATATATTGAAATTACCTTATAGCTGACTTTTTGGTTGGTTGGTTTTGCTGGTTTGGGGGTTTTTGCTGTTCCATGAAGTTTGCAATAGTGCCATACAAGAATTTTTGAAAATCATATTTTGTTCTTTATGCCTAGGTTCTATCTCTGTATAGAATTCATATGAATAAAGGTCTATATTTGACATCCTTCTGACAGTAAGTACAAAATCCCTACAGCAGGGTCAAAGGTCTGTGACTCAGGGAAATTGCAAGGCTAAATGTTTAAGGCATTGATCACAGCGTCAAGCCTGCCTGAGTTCAAGAAACATTTGGACAATGCTCTCAGGCACATGGTATGATTACTGGGGCTGTCCTGTGCAGGAGCTGGGCTTTGATGATTCTTGTGGGTCCCTTCCAATTTAGGGTATTCTGTGACTCAACGATTCTGTGATTTTAATCACACTGAGACCCTTTCAATTCCTGCACATTCTGGGGTTGGAAAACCATATGAATATCTCTCTGCATCTCTGCACCAGCAAAGATAATGGAAAATGATGTTAAAGAAGAAAACAAAAGGGAATCTTTTATCCTTTAGTATGAAGCACTCATTAGATATAAATGTTTTGCATAACATGAGCTATTTATTAAATTCAGATGAAAGTCCATATTGACGCAAATTGAGATGTATTTGTATCTTTCAATGTCAGAAGCCAATTTATTTCCCTAAAACTGATATTCTACTTTACTTAATGAGAATGCTCTTCTTGTGGATAACAGTTGACAAGCTGGGCTAATTTAAAAATGCTTTAATGTATATCTATCTCAGTGAAAGCTTACTACAAGATTTTCACAATGGAAACTATTTTAGAGAGAGTTGATGAAGTTTTAAATAATATTATACAACAAAATCACCTAGATAACCTTAGGTAATTTCTGTAATTTTTTCATTTTAACATAGAAATCAAAGGAAAATTAAATTTATATCTCAACATCTTAATTTTGCTACAATCACAAATTTCAATTTAGCTTTTTTCGTAGCAATAGCAAAGCTTTGAAATTGATTTTTTAAAATCATAGTAGAGTAACATTATTCTGCATTGGAACTGAATCATTACATTGATGTAATTGTTGCTAGACATTTTGAGAAGAAAGTAGATGATCTTTTAGATATCTCTTTCAGTAATCATATCCTGAAGATATTATTAATCAGACTAAATTAAAATAATTTTGATTTCATTTTTCATCAAGTATACATAATGTGGCAGCCATCCAGAAAATGAAAATGAAAATTTATTCAGAGTATATCTATGTGGAATAAAGCTGTGAATAGCATCAGTTTTCCAAGGTAATGTGAAAAGGGGTTTCTTATTGCAAAATGAAAACTGAAAAGACGCTTTAAAACCTGGTTATAAACAATTTGTTTGCCATGGGGAAATTTTTGTTGTTGTTGTTGTTGATTTTGTGCCTTACAAACCAACTATATCCAGTCTTTATATATTGACTGAAAATTTAAGCAGCTGGTTAAAAGATTTGTAATGAAATTTGTTCTATTCCTATTTGCTTCATCTTTTCACCAATTAGGCTTCCATTCTGAATTATTCCTGATACTTGTAGAAATAAAATTCGAGAACCAGTATCATAATAACTTACTTTTCTCAAGCAGCTGTGTATTTCACCTGTTGTGCTACTGTCTCAGGTGGCTTTTACAAATGAATGTCAACAAAACTGCAAGCCAACAGTCTATTAGTAGCTGTTTCATAAAGACAGTGTGAAAATTGACTTTGATTTAAGAGTGAGTAATTAAGGAATGGAACAGGCTGAGATCAAACAATATACTTGCTTACAGATTACTGGACCCCAGAACAGCAAAGCAATCACACAACACAAAGATCTCCAACCTGTGTCTGCATGCAATGTTTAATTTCTAAGGTTTTCAGCCCCAAGCTCCCTCACCTGAAAAAAAAAAGGACTCTAGTCATATGCATTATTTTGGCCTGGTGCTCATGAAAACAGAGTTTTTAAGACTGCTTTATCTTTTAATTCTAGTAGATGCAAATTTGAGATAAATTTAAAATTTCCTGCTAAAACCAGAAATGCCAATCAGGCGATAAGAGCATTTTAAAAAATGTAATGGCTCTGAAGTGCATGATTCAAGTACCAATTAAGCTTTGGTCATCAGTACTTGCTACTCCCCGCCCTGTAAGATGTGTGATTGGCTAAAAAACACCTACGTCCCACAGTCCAGTTCACTAGTAATCATTCTGCCATTCTGTGATGGTTGAAGAGTCCAGTCAAGTGGTCAAGACCACAGAAATCACAGTCAAGACCCACAGAAATCATAAACTTCCTGAAGCTTTGGGGGTTTTTAATGTGATAAACTCTATGCCAGTCTAAGCAGCAACTGAAGGAATGCTTTAATGCAAGTTCAGGCATCACAGAATAACAGAATATGCTGAGTTGGAAGGGACCCACAAAGATCACAGAGTCCAACTCCTGCACAGTACCATCCCCATGTGCCTGAGAATACTGAGACCTCACATACAAAAAAACAAGGAAAAGAGAGATGTTGACCAGGTGTGTTCCTGCTTGTGAACCTATATGGCTGCAGTGGTCAGACTTCTAAGGTGTTCAAGGCATGTCACCTGTTATCTGGCCTTACTAAGAAGTTCAAGAGAGTCATTTCCTCCTCATAGTGGAAAAGCAGATTTCTTTGATAGATGTCATACTTCTGTTTTAGAAATCCCTACTCTTGCCCTGTGCCTCACAGTGAAACTTCCTCTAACTTCCTCAATGCAAGGGAAATGTTAGTCTCTTATTTGAAGCACTAAGTTACTTCTTTCCTCTGTGATGGGTAATTAAAGATAATAGGGACTAATCCACACATTGTTAAAAGCTGTTGAATTGAAAAACTGTTGAAAAGAATGTAACTAACTGCTTGAAATCTTGTACTGAGTCAGTAGGGAATTTTTCAGATTTGATGCATTTAATTTTCATTTAAATTGAACATATTTTATTTTCTTTAGTGGTTTTAGATAAGATGTGGTAACCAATGGTTATTTAGAAAAATGTAAAATGGCTTTAAGAAAATGTTTGGATTTTTGTTTTATTTTAGATTATATTTTACTCAATTCCACATGTCTCTAATCACATTACACAATCAGGCTGATTCCTTTTCTTAGGATTATACCAGCGTATTATGAAGTGGTATTATTTTGTCTCCAAAATAATCTTGTGGGAAATAAATAAAATCCTGGGATGCCAGAAGAAATCAAATAGGCGTATTCAGCCTGAATGAAAACTGAATGGAATGTCCCATTATTTACAATTCGCATTAAGCAATGCACCCTGTAGACCTTCTAGGGAAGTTAAACATTTACACAGCTCAGATGATTTTTTCATTAGATTTGGGGAGTGTTGTTTGGATGACTCAGTGTACCATGACTACCCATTGGAGGGCAGAAGCCTGAGAAGTTTCTTTCTGAAGTAAAACAATTCTCACCTGAGGCTGTGCACAGTTCAATATTATTAATATCTACCACCACAATCCTGCAGAGTGCAGATGAGGGTTCAGTCATGGAAATTTAAATTAATTTAGGCTTTGAACACTGAGCTGTTTTCCTTTCTCTAGGGATAGATATATCATAGAGATGCTTGACGGGTTTCTTATATTTCTTCACTATGGTCAGGATCTTGGTGAAGTCAGAATGCACAAAACATGAGAGTCTATAGGTGCAGACACACATAATCAAGTTGGGCACCACAGAACAAAGGTGAGACTGGGTCCTGCCCAAAGAACTACCAATACAATTAAGATAAGATAGATAATACAATGAATTCTTGGTGTCATAAATATTCTTCCTTATTGACTTCATCCCCAACTACGTAAATTTGATTCATGATCCTAATCATGAAAATACAATTTGGTATGTCAATAGTAGCAGGGTAGGATAAAGGAGAGAGGAACATGAGTTGCATTCCCACTACATCTTACAATCCAGAGAAGCCAACACAGAAAAAAAAAAAGTAATTCAACACAGATTGTTTTGTCGTACCACAGAAATACAGTTTAACAAATGAACAAAGATTTCTTGTGAAGCCATTCTCACAAAGTGAATTTTCTTCAGCCTTTCATAACATTGAGTTTTTAGGCAGTAAAGCTGTTTTTAAGGGTCATTACATTCCACTAGCTTCTGGGCACATGACAGACTTGACTGTTCCAATGAAAAGAAATAAACGCAGATCACCAAAGTTTAGATGATGACGTGCAATATGTCCTTGGGAAAAATCAACATTCAAAGTAAAAACTAACTCCTGTAACCCAGCTTTTGTTGGAGTACTCCATAGTTCCAACACCACTGTAACAGGTTTTTTTTGCATTAATCCACACAGCTAAGCAAGTGTTGTACAACAGTGCCTTCAAGCAGGATTTTGACACTGTTGAATTTGGTTTAGTAATGTACAGCAGAGTAAAATGATGTATTACATTTATGTTTTTATTTATTTTAATGAAGTAACTCACTGAGTGAAACTGTCTTTTGAATCTCTGCAAGCTTTTTTATTTGAGTGAGGTGGGAGTATGCTCTTCAGCTGAACAGAGCCCTGCGTGACTCAACTCTGCTTGCACAAACTGTCAGATACAAAATTATGTGTCTTGTTTGCATTATCATGCACAGGGATGTTTACCACTTCATACTTGTTTTTCCTAAAAAAAACTAATACACATTATATCAGCTGTGCTCCCAACAAATGTTGCACCAAAAACTATAGTTAAGACACAACTAACACACAATATTTAAACTCAGTGTTTTTATATATTTACATTTTCTAGGAAGATGTTTTTGAAACATTTTGTGCAAGTTAGATGTAAATGAGCAATAAAAGTCTTCTTGTTCTTGTGAAGAAATATCTCCTATGACACATGTATTTTCTCAGTTGTGAAAACATTTGCTTACTGAGAACAGCTCACATTTGCCAAGATTATAGATTACCCACATCAAGTCAAACCCTGGACTCTCATTCACTGGGCTACACTTTTCATTTACAGCAGTAAAAATCCAGGGAAATTCCTTTATAGGAATTTACTCTGATGACAGCTTTACAGTGCTTTACTGTGAAAAAGATTTTTAAACCTTTCAAGCCTCTCTTCTAATCCCATTTCCAAAACATTGCCAAGATTCCGTTGCCCTCAGAGAGAAAAGAGTATAAAATTATAACAATTTTAGGCATTCCACATAAAGATATTAAGCACACTTATCCCAAAAGGTTGTGTGAAACAAACAGAGTTAGAATGACTTACCTAGAAGATCCCATTATTGACTGATTTACTTTCCCATTATGCTGAACAAAATGAAATACCACACTTCATTGATTTTTCTGTCTCTTTTTTTTAAGGAAGACAAGCTGGCATTTCTCACAAGCAACCTGAAGTGGTTTGTCCAGCAATCTAAGTGCAACACAAAATGGTTTTCATACCTAGACACAGTAAAATATTTGAATCTTATGGGGAAGATTCAGAAAGCAAAAGGATCTTGAGCTGTTGGTGTGTGATGACAAAGTATTAGCACCAAGCAGAAAGAAAAATTATTATTTTAAAGGGAAGTCAGTGGTTCACACTAGTTGTAGCAGGCCAAATCTCTCCATCCTGACTGTAATTTGCATCCCAGACCTGCCCCAGGTTCCCTGTGATCCTGACAGTGCTTGGCATTTGTGATGGCCACAGAGAGGACAGAGTGGGACAGTACAGTGACCATGCCATGGTCCATTCAGTATACCTGGGACCAGAGCACGAGAGAGACTGTCATGGCCAAACTCTCCATTTTGGAGCAACTCTCTGCAATGCGCCTTAAAGCCCATTTTCATGTCTCTTCAGTAGTTTTAAGAGACTACAGTCTCTGTTTGGGCTGGTGGCTGATTCAACTAGGTTTCAATGAAGATAGCAAAGTTAAATCTAGATTGCAAGGGGTGTCAGCACACAGGTGCCAAAGGCATTCCCTAGCTGCCAGTGAAGAGAAGACTAAGCTCAGCCTGCTGGAGAGTTGCAGGTGTTTGTTGTCACTGTGAATTTTCAGGAAAGCTCTGAGGAGCTGAAATGTCAGCACACATCCTTACTCCATATTCCCCTTTTTTCTATTGAACAAACTCTTAGATTTCTTAAATAACAAGGTTTTGTACCAAGAGGGAAGGTCAGTGATGCAATTTGAGCACTGCAGGCATTTGCCATTTAAGGGGAAAGAACACAAATTAGAACATGACAGAGACATAGAACAAGTCAGACTACCTCAAGGACAGGACAGACACACTGAAAGGACAATACCAGCTATGGAGGGCAACATTCACCCATGCAAATATGAGTAAAGAAAAAGCGGGAAAGATTGCCGGGGAAGTGGGGAATTAGGGGAACTTTGAGGCTGATAGAGAAAGCAATTAATAAGAAAGCTGGGAGATTCTTGATGCTATTCTTTGGTGCAGAAAAAAAAAAAAATCAAAAGTCCTGGTCTGGGCTACCACAAATAACCACAATTTTATCCTGGCTTTTGGATTTTTCCACACACAGCTTCTAAGAGAAAGATAACTTTCTCCCGTCAGTTTTTGTGACCTGCTGCTAGCTTAACTATAGGCATTATTACTTCAGATCAATTGATCTTCTATTAAATTTATTATCTAGCATTAAGAGCTTTTCTTTCTTCCTCCTTTACTCCCAGCTCTTTGTATGCCTGTGTATACATACACAGGTTAAGATCCCACATTGCTTATCTTTCAGCTAGCCAAACAGGCCAGTTTCTTTTTAGGTTTTTCTCAAAAGACCGATCTTATTCACCCTGAAGGTTTCCTCCTATTCCCATTTGAGCTCATCTCTTCTGAACACAAATGTTCTTCCAATAAAGGGCTTTGTTAGATCCCTGTGACAAAACTGAGTTTCCCTGACATTACTCCTATGTGATCAAAGTGAGAGTGAAAACCTTTTATTGAACTGTGGCTGTAAAAACTGTCTGTTAGGTCTCAGTCTAGAGCTTCAGCCCAGGTAGTTTTACATCAAATGCATAGTTATGATCTCACCGTGACCAATAATTACCCACAGATACTCATGGCAAGCCATGGGCATAAAAAATGAGTGAGAATGTAGTCAGACAAGCAGCAACTGCTTTAGCTGTGAAGAACCATTTCATAATGTCTATAATCTATACTTTTGGAGTGAGATCAGCACATATTTGTAGGCAGTTTAGTGGCAGCTTATCTTGTAGCATAGGACAAGTCATTCCTCTTTTGGCTTACATTGTGAGATATTTTATTGTGAGTCATCAGCTGGGATGTAATAAAAGAAACTGAACAACTATATTTTATTATCATTTGCACATTGTTCCCATCTCCCAAAGGTTTAAAATTATGTTTGTGTCCCAAAGGGGGAAAAAAAAAAAAAAAGAGAGACATGGCTTGCCAATGAATGGAGTGTGTGAATCAGGGGTCAGAATCAAATGTTACAACTAGTAGCTCTCTCTAATGGTGTGTGAATGATTCTTCTTGGAAGAAGTGACTCAAAGCAGGCTTCTGTTTTAGTTCACATGAAAACAAGTGAGTGAGGTTTCTTAACAAAATTTACTTTGTTCCTCACAGCTAGAAAAGAGTCAGAAAATCATGAGTGCAGAAGTAGCTTCTGAAAATGATAGTTAGGATCAATTCTAGTTTTACAGAACAGTAAATGAATTTAAGTAAATTGAGTTATATGACTAAAGACCTGTAACAAATTAACTGACAAAGATCTCAGACAAGCAGCAATATGAGCACTTCCAAGAAATTTTGAAGAAAGAGAAGGATGGGGGGGGAAAAGATGATTCAGGCAATTATTTAATTGAAACCTATGTTTGTAGCTGGTGTAGAGTGTACAAATTACAGAGTCTGTATTTTCTGTTGTTCTCATTTAAGTTGGCTCATCATTTTTGCTAAGTATTTTATTTCTTTCATATTAATTTGACTGTGATTTTCCAATCAGGTGCAAAACAACCTCCCTCCTTATTGAAGTGTTTCAGTAAAACGGTTCAAGCAAATGTTTGAGAAAACTGGTCTGATAGAAGAATGCTAGAAGGAGTAAGGGAGAAGTAGAGTGACTTAATTGTTATCTGGCATTTCTGCCATTTTAAGACCAGGAATGTATGCAAGATAATTAATAAAGTGGTTATTTATTCATCTTGATTAAAAGAGTTTGATTTCTAATTATAATTAAAGACAGAAGAGAATTTTGTGCCCTTGCTTGTCTGAGCTTTTGTGACTTTAAGCTCAGAGAGAGACAGATAGAAAACACTCAGTGTATTCAAGTGAAAAACGTCCAGTTCCAATGCACGAATTTCCCGAGACTTTAATAGTTTTAAATTTTAATAAGGGAGGGATTTTTATCACTTTGGGGACTGCTCCCATGACACTTCTAATGTTACATCATATAAAGACTGTCTTCATAAGGAAATTGGCTAGCAGAACTCTGGTGGGAAGAGTATATCACGCAGCTATGGAGATGTAAATCCCTTTGCAGGCATTTTCTGCATGAGTACCAGTGCTTTCCCAGTATAGTTCAGCGCTTTACCAAGTAATACTGAAATTCTGCTGGCCTTGCTGCTGCAATACATTAATACCTTTAGAGTTCTATTGCTAATCTGCCCTTAAAAATAAGATCAAAATACTTCTACCTTTTTTGGTGATGCAGTTACACTGGAGAACTCTGATTTTGGCACCACTTATACTAATCTACAATACAGAAATCAATATGATGAAACTAATGAAGACACTCTACATGCAGGATCTCAACAGCTCTCCTGTTACTTCCTTTATTTTCTATAAGTCATTTTTGTTATGCATGTTTAAATATAGATGCTTAGAAAACCAAACTGTGCTGAAAGCAAGTAGCATCTTCATAGACTAAAATAACTCAGCAGCAGAATAATCCATACTTCAGTCAGATGGTTCACTCAAAAGCCTGTCATTAAGCAATGGAGCAAAATGAGATACAAAAGTATACATTCATAGCAATAACAAAAAATTGAAATATTTTCAAAAAATAAGTGATTTTTGAAGTTATGGTGGATGCTGGTGAAGGCAAATAATGAATATATGGATTAAGTCAAAAGAAAACAGTTGAAATACAGTTTGAGAATGTCTGAAAAAGGAAGTAGAAGTGCATAAGATGGACAGCAGGAAAAGAATAATTGATCAAGCTAGTGAAGCAAAAGGAGAAGTTCTGGACTAAGGGACAATGAAAGCTGTCTCCTGCTGGTGACACTGTAAGAGAGCAGAGGTGGGAACTTTACCACAAATAGAAATTGAATTAATCTGAAAGCTCTTTAGGCACTAAGAAACAGAAATTCATTTCTGCTTTGAAAATAGAAAACTGGAGAAATTTGAAAAAATAAACCAGCTGCAGGGGAAAAAAGCTATTGATAAAGTGAGCAAAGGATTGAAAGTGTGACAGAAGAAGCAATAGAAGAAGGGAATCACCTGAGTAATGCTCACTCTTGTAAAAGGATAATTAACTCCAGAAAATGGATCAAACTACACTTGCTTCTTCAATAAAGTTGATAGAACTGTAGCATTACTTCCTAGAACTGAAGAAACAATAGAAAAAGCAAGTTAGCCCTCACTGACAGATTCTGATTGTCCTGTAGAACTTAACTACCATGTAAATTTGCTAAAAATTTGGGCAGTCACAGTAACTTTGAATCTGCTAATTATTTGTACTGTTCATGATAAGTATACTCCACTGGGTGCAATTATGATTGTTTATTGAATAATTGCTGTCCTTGTCAAATGTTTTCTTGAATATTTGCCTGCACTGTATAACATTTTTACTGAGTAACTGTCTGCTGTGGATAATAGCTTCACTCAGTAATTGCCTACTCTGAATAATGTTTTCACTGAATCATTTCCCAATCACTGTAATGTTTTACAGCATGATTTTCTTTTCTGAGTCATGTTAATGTAAGTTAGTTGCTGAATTACATATAAAGTTACTGTTGGATCAAATCCAAGTTTGTCTAAGTGCAGTGCATTTTGATAATTTCAAAACCTGTGGTGGTGATGGTGTTATTTCCCTTTTAGATAAGGTAGAAAGGGGTAGCAGTTGGAATTTAATATTAGAGAGGCTGGAGACATAATGTGCTAAGAGAGGAAGGTTGCCTTCAAAGAAAGAGGGAGAAAAAAAAGAGCAAAAGTGGGCAAAAAGAATGATAACTTAGGGGAGGTAACAGAACTTTGAGAAAGGAATTCTAGGAGAAAGGAGAAACAGACAGAAGAAAGAAATGAAGACAGACTGTAAATGAGTAGGCTAAGAATCAACCCGAGGGAACAGTAAAAAGCAGAATTAAATGAAAGTAATACATACCAATGATGCAGACATAATGGTCAACCTGATGTTCTCACTTTGCCTCTGCATTAGAGTAACCTTATAACATTAGCAGCCAATACTTTGCAGGGGAGAGAAGATAAAGGTGTTAAACACATCCTAAGGTACAAATGACAGTGTTCCCATCCCAAGGTTAAATCCTTTCCCTTTTTCTTTACTCAACCTTGGGCTACACTTCTGCAACATAACAAAACTGGTCTGTAAAACAATTGGGCTACTGTGGAAACAGTTAACCTGCTGAGGAAATTTTCTCTCAGCTTGGGAACACTGGGCTCTGACTTGCCTCTCTCCATGCTGGTGGTCAGACTGGAGCCAAACAAGAACAGAGTTAACATCTGAATATCCCTCCACCTAGACTGATGTGTGCTCATAGGAAACTTCTGTAAATTCCACTAACTGGTTATACTTCACGTGTTTGCACATTTAGTCCCTTCTTTCCCTGTAATTTTTCAGTAGATTAGAATGGACTGAATCAGCTTCCATAAATATGGGGGTTTTTTCCTGTTCTTTTCAAAGAGTGGAAGAATATTACCTTCTTATATATAAACATGCATTCTTACAGTCCTTATTAGTTGGGGTCTATTCCTGCTGTATGTCAACTGACCTTACACGACCTCATATGAGATCAGAAATAAATTTGTTCTTTTCCTGCTCTGAACTTCTGTTTTGCATGTGCTTTTGTAAATGAAGTCTACTTCTTTCTTTGTTTCCTGTCAGGGAGGATGTTGCTCCACTTAGATTTCTGATGTCTTAAAGCTATATTGCAAGATCACATGAAGAAATAACTAATATCTGAATGTCATTTTGAGAAAAAGTCTGATTGTTATTTTCTTCTTTAGTTTCTACGTCTATGCACTTTTATTAATGATGTTCTTTAAACACCTTTGCATGAGCAAATATTTTCATTATATTGGAGAATTTAAAGATGATGGCTGTATAAAACACTAAGAATTGGAGGTAGCCAGTAGTCCAGTTCTTCCTCCATTGTTATCATATTGCTTTATAAACCCATATGAAAAGAGAACAATGGCAATATGTCTGATGACAAAGGAGTTGCATTGGTATTAGAACTCCTGTCTATTTCTACCTAACTCACATATTACAGCATGAATTCAATATGCTTATTATTTTTTAATGGCATTAATAAATTGTGAAAGCAGGTCTAACAAGACAAGCTCTGAGAGCTTTGAAACAGCAAGATTTAAGACAGAATATGCAATAAGTATATCAGTATTTCACACTTAACTGTATGAGAACACCTGGAGCTGTATTCAATAAAAGAAATTACACCAGTCTTCTGTACATTGGCCTTCTGTGCCAAGGGGCACAAGAAACCTTCTGAAATATTCATTATGAAGTTGGTTATGATTTTAGCTTAAAGCTGTTGGATAGACACCAGTAAATATAAGAAAAAATTGTGAAAATTTCTTTCAGTTTTCTCTGCTTCCATCTCTTTGGGATAACTCACTGGGAGCCAATCAGATTTGTATGCAGAGCTTTCAACTGAATTTCTTTTTGTATTATGTAATTTTTTAATGAATAATGATAGCCATTAACATTACCTTTATAAACCATGACTTAATAGCAAAACTGAATGTTTAAAAGCTTGTCATTTAAAATCATGACAAAACTTGCCCTTCCTCATGAACTTTACCAGAGGTCTGTGGTGGGTAGACATCACATTCCCACCAGGGAGCTCTATCACTCCCCTCCCCAAATTGCACAGAGGAGAGGAAAAAAGATGGAAAATTCCTCATAGGTTGAGATAAGGGTGTTTACTGAAGCACAATGTTCCTTGTACCACAGTAAGCTCAATGAAATAGTGAAAATTGATGAACAGTGCTTCTCCAGCATGGTTTGATCTCCACAGAGGAGTAACATTAAAATAACATTTTACATTGTTGAAAGGCAAGAACAGAAATAGAAAAGACCAGAACATTCCTTCAAATATGATATAGTTCTCTATCTCTCACCTAATCGCATCATCCTCTATGAAGTGAGGGCATTAAATGAACTTTTTGCAGTGTTGAAAGGCAAGAATGGAAACAGAAATTCTAGAAAACTCCTTCAGCTCTGCTACAAGTCCCCACCCCTCATGCCGCACCAACATAATAGTTCCTACTGGAATAACAATGCACAGTCAGAAATAGTGTTTCATTCCACTCACAAAGCAGACCGTTTGGGAGATAAACACCACTTCAAACTTGAATTATAAAAAGCAGGAAAAATTCTACATTTAGCCTAACTATGTATTTTTTCACAACACCAAATAACCTCAAAGCTTACGTTTAGGACACAGAGGCACTGTGTAAGTAATGATTCCCTTGCTAAGGGCATAGGACAGAAGAGTCATCACCTCTACCTTGGGCACAAAAGCTTTACTTTTAGCTCAGGAAGTCCTTGACACAAGTCACTGAAGACTAGAAAGTAATTCAGGCTAAGAACCACTGTATGGGTTTCTTAGTTCCTGTTCACCTAAATTGAATTTGGTTTGGTAAAACTATTCTGGCTAAACACTTTCAGTCCTTCTTATAGGACCAGAAAAGGACCACATTTCTTGGCTAATTCCTGCCATAGAAATTGATTTCATGTATATGCCAATTATGTTTAATTTGCACTTGTACAGGTAGTATGGGTGTCCTGGATAGCTCTGTGTCTATACAAATCAACTACTCACAGACCTCCTTCGCCTTCTCTGTCTTTTTGTTGGTTTTTTTTTTTTGGTGTTTCTTTCTTTGTTTTGTTTTGGTTTTTAATTTAAATTAATAACTGTTGGATTCCTAGGTTGCATCCTGCCAAATAGAGAGTAATTTAAAGGACCTTGCACTGTTAGGTGCATTCTTCTTTTACTTTGTTTTCTTCTTTGGTATTCTAGCTTTCAGTGTCTGGCTAATGAACAAGACATTGTCAAAAGTGTCGGTACCAAAGACTTGAATTCCAGTCTTTGGAGTCTACAGAACTGAGGTGAAGTCAAAGTACTTTCCCCTCCTTTCCTTCATTTCTGTAGAGTCTTCTCTGTTTCCATGGAGATACAGGTATGGTGCAATCAGCTTTTCTCCCACAAGATTTCAGTGTGCTTTTGGATCTAATTAGAATTTGTATATGAGTGAACAAAGTAAGAAAACTCGGCAGTGATAAGATAACCACATATTCTAAACTTCAGAACTTCAGTTAGTTTTTTTGAACCTGCTGATCCTTGAAGTTACTTATGAAAACAGGTTCCATTTGAGACCTGGGATGTGTCCTGTGGCACAAGTGTCTGTATTGATAATGCATAATGTGGCAATGACACTTTTGGGAAATTACTTGCAGAACTCCTGTTTGTTGACACAGTGTGTTAATTGAAATGCTTGGTGGGTTCACTTAAAATCATTCTACAGTGGAGCTTCAAGAATAAGTAAAGAATTAGCAGGACTGCCAAGTGATCATATAGCTATGGCATTGGCAGGCATTGAAGCATGTCCAGTGATACAGCCCATTCATCCAGGCCATGGCTGGATTCAGTTTTGCATAGTACAAAAGAGAAGAGCCAAAACAAAGGAAAGAGTTTTAGCTTTGGCCACCATTTTGTCTCTGATACCAGGCTCCAGGAGTTACTTTCACAGTTGTTTTGAAATATGCCCTTTCTGAAATTATCAGGTCCTCAGTAGTTCCTTTCTGATAAAAATAGATGACAATGGTTGTCAGTGGGCAAGTTCTGACTTCTATCACCATCTGTTAAATTAAAACAAAAACAAAAAAAAATGTCCTGCAGAGAAGTTCCCTGCTTTTCTGTTTGGAGATTCAAGATCAGTTTTCTCGCCAGCCTTGGAGACCTGCTGTGCCACTCTAATAGTACAAGGAAACCGTGGAGCTAGTGAATCCTGCTTGCAAAGGATTTTTCAATCTAAGGAAATCCCTTATTGGCTGTCAGCCAGTGTACACAGAGCAGAAAGCAGCATTGGACAGATTCACAAAGTATTTTCTTATCTTGTGGCATTTCTGATTTGTAGTGCAAGAGAATATGAAATTCTCTGCCAAAGAAAAGAGTGCCCTGGATCTAAGGTAGCCCATCAGGATTGCTGGAGGGGAGCTGGGCCAAGTGCTTGATGATGTTTGATTGGAACACCATCAAGATTGTACCATCTCATTTACAGTTTGATAAATCCACTTGATAAATCAACTGAGGGCGAGTTATGTTGACGCTTGCCAAATACAGGAAATGTAGAGCTTCCTCTTCCTCTGGCAGAGTGAGAGTGCGGAGTCAAATTGTAATTTGGTCTTTCAAGCATCTTTTACACAGAGTTATTTGGAAGCTTCCTGTGAAACCTTAGTTGAAATGCTCAGTGTCCATTGACAGTGTCTTACTAATAGATCTATTTAAGGTTAAGATTTTCTATGAGGTATTACCATTGTATCAGTCAAGACCTTCTCCTTTTTATCCATCAACTTGGACTCATATATAGAATATATAGAATTTATTAGTTTCACAACCCTGTCCACAATCTGTCCTCAAGGGAAATGTCTCCACTTCAGAGAAGACAGATTCAGCAGCAGATGGTTAAGTGTTATTGCCATCCAGCAAAATCAGAGCCATGCAACCTCCTTGAGAACAGAGTGCTGAACCAAGGCTTTTTCCTAGGATACAGCTGACCTCTGTACTGACATATCTGTGGCATAACCAGCTTTCCTGTGTATTCATATAATCCCTAGCTTCTGATCCAGCCTGGAATATCTCTAATCCCACTAGCAATATGTAGTGGGAGCAATTTGAAATTATATGGATTCAATGAAGGGGGGAAATAGTATAGATTTCTGACTCCACATATCTACCCACATGTTCTAGGTAGAAAATTAAAGGGTGTAAGTTTCTCCCACAAAAGTTTAGTTTCAATTAAATTAAAATTTTCTGTATGACTCCTTATTGCTCATCAGTAAGAAAATTGTGCTGGTAATTACACTGATACTTGAGGATAAAACATATTGCAAATGGCCATAACTTTATTATAAGTCACAATAATGATGTTTCCTTGGTAAAGAAGACCTGCATTTAAATATGCAGGAGCTTGTGCCTCCTAATGATATATTTAAATCTGAGCAGTCTCAAACAACTGAAATAGTTATCAAACTGACTACATGACCATTTTTCTTAGAGATTAAAATGGCATATTGATGATGATTACTGTAATCTCATTTTAAGTACCTCATAAAATGCTTGAGAGGTTTGAAGCAATCTTGACTTCAGAAGTTTTCTTCTAATTACAAGCCCTCTCTACAATTTTCCAAAGATGATCTACTGTCATTTCACTCTGCCTGGAGAAGGGCAATGTAAAGTTAGAGGAGTAAAGGAGAAACATTCACAGGCTTTAGAAGCAGAGAACCAATATTCATCTTTCACAGAATCTGACTATGAATAGGGGCAAAATCCTCCACTTTTCCAAGGTCTGGAGAGACCTTCCAGGATCAGTGGTCCAAGTCCCTTCTAAAGCTAAGCCTCCTGAACTTACTCACTCAGTTTGGTGAAATATAACTGAATAGAATTCACTGGCCAGCATCCTAGCCAGACATGGTGATTGTAATCATTTTTCCTTAGACTGTCTGTGTTAGCAAACTGCTGCTCCATGACAGTTACCACTGGTTTCCCCTTATCCTTTAATTTCTGCAAGTCTCCCATGATAAGAAACTGTTCATGTAAGTGGATCAATTTTCCTTGACAAGTAGAAACTCTGAGAATGTGCATGGCCTGAAGAATATAACCTAGCAGAGGCTAAGCAGTGCAGATGAAAATTCACCCTGGTCTTTGCATAATACTACTGTATCAGAAAAGAGTTTTTGGACTTGTTCTTACATGGTTAAATTCCAAGAAGTTCAATTCAAATTGTAAATTTTCCAATTTCTTCTTCTTCATTCCCTGCCTACCACAAGATGGCCATTTGGTGATATGAAAGTTCCCTTTTGGATTCAGTAAAATGGAGTACGTGATAAGACATCTAATGACATTCCCTAGATAAAGGAATAACACTGATTTAGAATACCGTGGCTGCTAAATTCTGTTAAAAGAATAAGTTTGAGTTCTTTCTGCCAGCTTACTTTTCCAACGCTTTTAATAAAAACGCTTAAGTTTGTGCTTTCAGTCTCAAAATGAATTTTGCTACATCTATTCTTCTTCCAAACTATCAGTTTTTCACGGTTTTTTTCCCCATTTGTTTTGGGGAAGTGGGGGACGTCCTATCTCATAACTCCATTTTAATCTTCTAATTCCCAAATTATGAGTTCCTTCTATTCTGGAAATATTTGAAGAAAATGCATGTACTGGAGACTTATAAATAAAAAAATAACAGGATTATGGGTTTGATAAAAAATATTTATTCTGGACACATTCAACTTTATTGCTTTTACTACTCTCAACTTAAACACTTCCTCTTTAGTTCCATTGTTAAACTTCATCCTTTTCAAATTAAAGCTTGCCTTCAAATATATGGGTGGGGGGAGTTTTGTTTGTTTTCAGTGCTCAGACTGTGTATGATTTACTTGTGCTTTTCCTAAAACAGATGTTTTGAGGCAGATAGCAGATTTACAGACAGCAGGTTGTATGAAGACGGTCCAGATATGGGTGGCATAGCTTACAGATCCCTTTTATTTAAGATGGAATGCTTGCCCATTTTTTTTCTCAGAGTTTTAGATTGCCTAGTTTTAGGATGAACTATGTTTCTATCATAGCACAGAGGCAGAGACTCGGCCAACTGCAACATTGCAGGAGTGATGATTTTAATTTTACTTGTCCAAATTTAACTGAGAAAAAAAAAAGAATCAATTGGAATTATTATAAACATTGAAAATGGCATGGCATTCCTTTTATCCAGTTAGCTATTGAGCTGGTCTGTCCAGTCGAAACTTCTCCTGTTCCAGCTTGTGCTGTTGTGATTCATCCTCCCACCACATACTGCTGTGAAGAGCCCAATTCCATAACCCCACTGCAGGTACCAGGGGCTGCTGTTGGATGCCCCCAGTGCCATCTTGTCTCCAGGCTAAGCCAGTCCTGGAACCACAGCCTGCCCTTACAGAGCAACTGCTCCAGCCCTGACTGAACTGCTGTCCCTCCACTGAACTCGCTACAGTTTACTGGCAGCTTTCCCATGTTTGGTGTCCCAAATCTGGGTGCAGTACTTCAAATGCAGTTTAACAAATCTGGAAAGATGTGAAAAAATTTCAGGCATCAAGATGAAAAGCAGAAGAGAATGAGGGAATATCAGTCCGTTCCTTTATCTGATTACAGTATAGTTACTGCTGCACCCAGACCCTACTACAACTGCAATCAGTTACTACATTCATCTTAGAATAGTGTCTTGATCAAGAAGCTACCATATTAGGATCAAAGGTAAAGCAAAAATCTTAAAAGTAATTTTAAAATCCCTTCAAAATATTGCTCAGGAGTAAAGAAAAGTTCTAGAAGTGTTATGAATTGAATTTTTGACCCTTTTATTTCCTATCTTGTGTCAGATTTTGACAGATGACCTTGTGGGGGTCATCTCTGCAATAGTAATCTTTGCAGCTAGACAGGTTGTTTTCTTTTTTTTTAGAGCGTCACATGGTCTCCAGGCTTGATGTCAAATCTTTGGACTTTTTGCGCTGCTACTTTAATGAAAACAACAATTATTTTGTCTGACGGAACTCCAAATTCATGTAATGTATTTAAATTGTGAATAAACTGATTTCTGTTTTGACATTACTGCATGGTAATAAATTTAGTTTGCTGTACATTTTCCTTGACTGATAGCTTGAGAAAACTTTTTAGACATTTTGAGGGGTTTACTCTTTTATATGTACAGTTTTATCACTTGGAAAAAAAAAAACAACAAAGAAAAAAGCCAAGCTCATAAATCTCTCTCTAAAATCAATAAAAGCAGAAGTAATAAATTATTCTGGACCTTCATTCATACTAACATGATTCTATTTTCTAAAGAAAAAAAAGTTGTAAGTTTCATTGGAATCCTGGCATGAAAGCTGCAGCATCATGGGACAGTATTAGAATAGTTTAGAAAAGCTGAGACATAAACTACAGGATATTTATTCATCTTTTGGAATTTTCCATTCAAGAGCTAGATACAGAGTATTGATTCCTGCTGGGGAACCTCCTTAGTACAAGCTGTCTCCATGGCTTCAGTAAGACCCTACTTGCATAGCTAACATTTTAGCTCTCATGAATGGAAAGTCCCCATTACAACTCTCCAAAACCACAATTTTTTTAAAGTGGTAAAATCTCATGAACACAGTATCTTGAAAGAAAAGACATGTCATGAGTCAATGTCAGCTCCTGTGGATTTCCCTCCAAACTGGGCTCTGGGCACTCTGTCATCTGACAGCCACTTCTACCATTCAGCTTTAAGCCCCATTTCTTTGGAGTTTGCAGATTAGCTAGTGATGCCCATCTCCCAGACTTTCCCCAAACATCCCAAAATATTGGTGTTTCTTCTAACCACTGTTAGAGTGAGATATGCATCTGGAAGTTATGTATATGGAGTTGAACTCTGTCCTCCACATGAAGACAAAGTTAAAAGTACAGAGACTCAGGCATGAACATTGAACATAGATGACAAATTCAATTGAAGTCATGGAAGACTTCACAGAATATCTACTGTGTTGTGAAGTCATCTGGCAAGTAGTTCTAAAAATTAAAGCCCAAGGACTTTAAAATTCCTTAACCAGTCCAAAGCAGAGCTAAAAATATTAATTTTACCTAAATATGTTATCAAAAGCCTGACCTGGATACCGTGGATACATTATATGCCTACACAGCCTGATGTATAGACCTTAAAGGGATTGTTTAGAATGGAGCTTAAAAGCCGAGTGGAAATTCTCTTACCACTCTTGAGAATGTGAATGGAGCTAGGAACAGAGAATGTAAAATAACTTGCAGGATTGATATTCTAAACCCACTTCCCTGAGAAGACATTATTCTTTACCTGACCACTTTCGAATATATCTCTAATATCCCCAACAAAAACCAAGAGGATTTGCCACCCCTCAGAGTTAGAAGAGGCTTTTGTAAATCAAACCCTGTGCTGGGAGCTGCTAAAAATGTTCACAAGAAGAAAAGTACCTGCCTTATCCTCATATCTTCTTGTTTCTTTGTGGGTTTTGTTTTGGAGTGTTTTTTTTGTTGTTGTTGTTTGGTTGGTTGGTTTTGGGAGGGTTGTTTTGCTTTGGTTGGTTTTGTTTATGCTAAGCTGTGTGAGCTATCTGAATTGTGCATAAATTTGAAAGGTAACAGAGATGACTTTATAAATATGAACATTTTTGTATGGAGAAGCAAAAACATGAGGAAAAGATTCTCAAAAATCGTACAATCTGAGGAAAGGAAAATAAAAAACAATAACTCTCAAGGGCAGTCAGGACTAGCAAGGAAGCTGAATGCAAGATTAGGCTGACTTAAAATATGATCCATGGAAAGTAAGGTGAATTTAACAATAATAATTATTTGTTTTAATTTTTAAAAATGGACTCAACAATATAGTAATGGCCCACCCAAGCTTGTACAAGCATACAATTTAGGACAGTATCTCCGTGGTCAAGTTCATCATCAGTTCATCAGTTTAATGTGTCCTAAATTGCTTCCTCTTACAATTCATCTCAAAGAACTAATCCTGTTGAAAGTTAAAAATTAAATTTGAAATTATTAACTGTAGATTTCCCCCTAATGGGACTAGAGGAGCCCTGGGGAGCACAGCTGTGAAGGTGATGAAAGAGAAGAAAACAGCTCAAATCTCCTTCCTATACTCAAAAACCAGAGAGAAGACAAATATCCCAGTTATCTGGGGTCATGGGAGTGTTCAGAGTTGCATCAGTAAAGAGAAAGGTAAAATGAAATAGGTGTAGAAGAAACACAGCTTCCTCCCACCAAATCTGCACCTGAAGAGCAGTTCTGGAAACCTAACCATAGCTAACTGCTTTCTCCTGTGTGGGGAAATTTTAGGAGACAAGGAGGACATTAGTCAGTAAAGGAGACAAGTTACTGACATTAGTCAGTAATACGTGGTGTGGGTGGGGGAGTAGGATTCAGAGGTTTTGTGTGTGAGGGTGAGAGCAGGGAGTCCTGCATTAGCACCAGGCGTTGATCCAGTGAAATGTCCTGAGAGGGTGAGGAGGGCAGCAGTGCACTGGAAGATGCTTTTGCCTCTGTTTTTTTTTTTTTTTCTTTCAGGGAAGGGATGCTTTTTTGACACCCATAGTTTCTGAATCACTCCAGATATTTTGAT
The DNA here is from genome assembly GCA_013186435.1 of Turdus rufiventris. Taxonomy (NCBI): domain Eukaryota; kingdom Metazoa; phylum Chordata; class Aves; order Passeriformes; family Turdidae; genus Turdus; species Turdus rufiventris. The sequence goes on from PYHW01010767.1 coordinate 3,418,096, forward strand.
GGTGGGAGAAAGAGAAAACAGGACAATCACAACAAAAAAATGTCATTTTCCATATTGTTAGCATGGTGTTGGTACTCACTATTGCCACTGTATATCTTTGCTAGAAGATACAGAACAATTCTAAGGAGTGTCAATAGATTGATCAATTATATGCCTAAAGATAGACTGATTTGTGTCTGTACTCTCTACAGTAATGAGTTAGGAAGGCACTGTTGCTAGGAAGCCAGGAGCAGTGAGATTTCAGCTGCAGCAGGAAAACCTGGATACACTGTGCTTCACTCTCTAAATCTCTTTTAAGTCTTCAAAGAAAACACATTTGTTTTTCCAATCTGTATATTTGTCTTTTCTCTCTGACAGATATACAGAAAATCACCAAAGTTAATGCATGGTCTTACAATATAATCTCTCATTTAGAATTTTTAAAAATTATTTAATCTTCTGAAAAGAGCACTTGTACCCTTGTTCCAAAGATGTGGTGAACCTTTTCAGCCCTACATTTGGCAATAATTTTAATAAGCTGATACCAGAAATATGAGAATAACCTGAGGTCTTAAGCCTACCCTTATGATCTTAAATAGGGGTCTAAATTAGCAGGTGCACCATAGGTCAAAAAAAGAGCTCTGAAAATGAAACCATTCATGTCAGTGCCTAAATACGAATTTGAAAGTCAATGCAATGCTTGAAAGTCAATGATAAGAATATTTTAAGTGCTTTTAGCCTTAAATATTTGACCTTCAACTTCTTCCAGATATGGCTTGTTTTTTTACAGGTCCTATCTGAAAGAGCTTGTTTTTTTCAGAGCTTCTGAACAGCCAGTGATCCAGTTGGCCTTGCTTTAATTCATGCTTTCCTCAGCAGAAGGCCAGAAGTGCCTCAGATCAGTGTCACAGGAGGACACCCTCATCCTGAGTTTTAAGAGGTTTTTACAATGACTTGGAAATTGTGATTTTTCTTTTGGCCATGATACCTCTACTACAGCACTGCTGTGGCAATAAGTGGAACCTGATAATACTCGAAGAGGATATGAAATCTGGCAGAGGAACCTGGACAAGGCTGCAAAGGCACAGTACAGGTCCCACAGGACAAAGCTGTAATTTCCTGCAGGAAGCATAGATTCTGGCCATTTCCAAAACCCATTTTCCATTGCAAAATCGTTTTCAAAGGCAAAGATTGACCAGTCATAAAATATTTTTCCAAACATTCTTTCCCAAATGTCCTTCCCTTGGCTGGAAATCCTCTACAGTCTATGGGATTCTACAGATCATCTTGGAAAGCATTAGTCTACATCTTAATTTGCTCAGAAGCTCTAAATATCACCATTGAAAGAAACAAAAAAGTGGCCGAGCAAATTAATTGTCACTTTTGTTTTTATTTTTATGTTGTGAGACACTGGGACGAGTATTGTAAACAAGTGGGAAGGGGGGAGGGTTTGGATTAAAGCATAATTTCAAGGGTATTTTAATGTAGGAATTTTTAAATTATGCAAATATGTAAGATTTGCTTTGAAACACCTTTGGAACAAAGTACTGTTGTATTTATTTTATTTATAAACATTTCCAAACCTTCAAATCATGCTCCAAAACTAACAGAGAATGTCTAGATGGCTCTTTTAAAAGTTTCTCTGTAAAATTTTGAATATTATTGCATCATTTTTTAGAGCAAAATTATGACAAACTAAAACTAAGCCAAAACAAACCATGTGTAACCTCCACAAAAGTTAATTGGAGTCTGTACATTTATTTTTGAATGATATTTTGTTGGCTCCTCTGATCCACATGGGCCATAGGCCAAGCTGAATCCCTCAACCTTAACTGAAGCCCAATTAACTAAGATAAGTTTTCAAATCACTCTAGAGAGGTGATCAACATTATTTAATCTTCAAAGTTGATGCTGTTGGCCAAAATAGTGTTCCACTGAATATCATAGAGCATGTGCTATCAAACCCACCACTTCTTTAACTGAAGTACTTTGTGTCATAGACAGATCCCTAAAAGTTGGGAAACTTCAAAAATACCGGAGTTCCTACTGTTTCAGACCAAATAAAACAACCTGTGATGGCTCTCTGCTACAACATGTCCCAATTTTTCTGTCAGGACTTACTCTTTCCAGCTAATGTTTTAGTCTTTCTTAGAGATATTTAACAATATATCCTGCAGCATTCCTATTCCAGCCAGCTGCATCAGTGGAGCTATACAGAGCTAGGTAAAACAGTGTTTTTATTTACTTTTCCATGCATAGTTTTTGATGTTTCCAGGCTGAGGTGTTAAATAAAGGCATTCTGTCACTGCAGTCTGGGCCCTGAGCTGGCCCTCCAAAAGCAACTTTGAACCCAAATTTCTTGCCCAACCCAGGAGCTCAGAACAATCCTGAGCTACAGGGAGCTGTGGGACTCCCTCAAACTTTGCCATTCAAACCTCAATGGGCACTGAGGCACAGGCATTGCCCATCTTCCATGGTACACTAGGTTATATCCAGGGTTAGTCACTGCTAGTGGAAGGGGACTGAAGAATTTTAATTGCCCCAGTGTCACTGCCTCTGGCTGCATCACTTTTAAATGTTAAATACTTCTAGCCAATTGTGAATAGAAATGCAAAATTATCTGTGTTGTTTCTAGAAATCACGGAGTTAAATTCCAACTTCTCATAAGACTGAGAAACTTGAAAGATGGTTTGTCTTTGGCACTGTATGTCTGACCATACTACCTCCCTTTCAATTGTAGTTCTTGTCTCGTATTTCCATTATAAACCCACGAAGTAATGAAGATCAAATATTGCAATTGGGATTTGTTAGACAAAAAGAAGTTACTGTGATTCAAAGCTATCATCTTAGCTGCTTATGCTGTTTATCTCTGTATCTATCAGGGTGAGAAGCATGTTTATCAGGATTATCTGTAGTATACAAGGTATTGCAGCTGTCTTCATGCATTTCAAATGCAGCAGCAAAATCAAAACTCTGCAAGGAGCACATGTAGAAAACAATACAAAAGACCTTTAAATTTAACCGTTAAAAATCAGATTGCTCTAGCAGTTCCTTATGTTTAAATAACCTGCCGTATACTCCCACTCATTATACAAATATTCACAGAAATTATTCTTCAGTGATGTTTAACAGGAAAACGTGATTGTTTTGCTTTTTCAAAATTTGAAAAAAACATGTATATTGGGCAGGATTTCAGTAACTCCTCAATATTAAAAAACCTGGGCCCACTTTCATGTACACACTGTGCTTTGCAAGGTGTGTTGTGGATTTTTATACAGAGGATTTTTTTTTGTTTGTTTATGAACATTCAAGAATGCTCAGGCTGTGGAAAAGGGTGCTCTTGAACTCCTGAGTGAGGCAGAAAGAATGTCAAGGACAAATTTTTCTGTGTGGTTATGTGTATGGAGCAAAAGAAACCCATCAAGTTATGAAACAGTTCTGTTCATTTAGTAAGAATATTTGCTTTGTATGGAAAAGGTGATAAATGACAGCTGATGTTCTAACATTAATATTGATTTGGATGTGCTCTGATAGATCAGAAGAAATTCTGAAGGTAAAACAAAGTGCCAGCCTAGGTTAATCATTATAATTAAAGTGAAATGTTTCCTTTTATCTTTTTTTTTCTGGTGCACCAATGGGATTCCTTTCACCTAGTTTTTCTTATAAGGAAATAAATAGCTCATTTCAGCTAAGCAGCCACAACTTCTGATTAGAAGCCTTTTCCTTCAATGGAGGAAAGAAGGCACAATATCCTTCAGCTGCCATACATTTAGGATGGAGTAGACATCTTCTGCCTTTAATGACCACAGATGAAGGTTAGATGACTGGCTTAACCTATGGTGACATGAATCTTATTTTCAGTCTATGTATACCCCAGCCCAAAATCTGAAGCTCAGAAATGTCACTGAGAGCAAGAGCAAGTTGCAGATGGCTTAGCACTTCTGAACATGAGGTTATACTGTTCAGATCCTTTTTTTTTTTTTTTTTTGAAAAGTAAGTATACACACCTCTTTTGAGGGTCTAATTCATCATATGATGTAAATAAGATTGCTAAATGAAACAATAAAAATGTGTTAAATAAAAATTACTTTGCAAGAATTTCACCAGTAAAAACTGTACATTAAGTTTTCAGAAGAAAACTAAAACTTAAATGTAAGGAAAAAATAATGTTGCATTTAAAGAGAAGAATTTAAAAGATCATAAGGTCATACAGTCAAATGTGAAGAAGGAAGACAGATGTTCAGGGCCAACAAGGTAGGAAAAAAGAAGGTTGAAAGTTCTTTGAATATAGAGTTCTTTGAATTAACAGAGTAGTTACATGGACACATTTAGGATAAGACTGGTAAAAAGAACAGAAAGATTCAGAGAACATAAACTGTGGTGTAGGTAATTTGAGAGATCTGGGGAAGAGCAAGTCTTAAAAGATGATAATGAGAATGACATATGTAAGAGAGCAAATGTTGCATAATGCAGCACAGTATTGGAGAATTCTAAAATTCAAAATTTCTCACCTTAATTACTATTCTATTAATAAAGACACATCTTAAACTGGTATATGATGTGGTAAAGAGCTGCTTCATTTAATATGACTTGCTCTTTGCAAAGAACAAAAGCCTTTTTGCCTTTATGATTAAATGCTCTTCTTTTGACAAAAGCAGCCAATTAATTGCACTTATGTGGTATCCTACTGACAAAACCCAAATAGCAAATGCTCTCTGGGCAGACACTTTATGTAAGAGGAATAAAGGGTCTCTTATATATGTAAAGACAAATGACTTCAGTGTCAACTTCAATTCAAAACAAGTCTTCCAGAGATTGAAGGCAATCATGACTCAGAGAATGGAAGGATCCAAACCCTGACAAATAATCTTATTTGCCAGTTGAGAGATGTAATATAAATCTGTGGAACTGAAACAAAAGACATCAGTGAAACTTGTCTTGTAAAAAGTAACTATCATAAAATTTTGTAAATAACAAGTATTATTTTTTTCTCTTTGTCCAGACTTTACATTAACAAAGTATGTTAACTCCCTGTCAGAAATATGAAAGTCTGCCCCTATTTTCTTCTGGACCTCGTGTGGGTGAGTACTGATTCAACTACTGATAATAGCAAAAGGGTCATTTTAATTAGCTCTTTTCTGCACCTGTTCAGGACATAATTCTTATTAAATTTATGCACATTATTTATAGTCTATTGTCGAAAAAAAGAAATCTAAAATCTGACTGAAATGAGAGGGAAGAGAATGGCATTTTCCCATGCCAGACTTGAATGATATGGAAGGCAATGCTATTCAAAATGCCAGCAGCATATGCCAGCTTCAATTAGAACATGAAAGGAAAATCTGTTGCTAAAATATAACAACACGCTTTGAGGACCTTACATGTGCTTATTTAGAAATTATAGGACTGAATATCCTTAAAAAATTCTAAATTTTGACATTTTGTTGAGGCTGTTGTTAAGTATTGGTCTTACTGTAGGAGTCTCTGAATGAAATACTGTGTCCTGTGCCTTGCAGAATTTCAGAATAGATTATCATAATGATCACTTCTGGCTTGAGAACCTTTCGGAATAGTCTGAGAAAGTATTCATTAAAGTTATTGCACCTTGTCCTTCCATGTCACCTTTCACAGATAATTGCCTCCAGTAGGAATGAGATAGCTGCTTTCCAAGTGACTGTGTCTGTGAGCTACCGTGCTCCGTCACATGCTGGAAGGACAGTGAAGTGTAAAGAACTTTGTTCCAGAGAACATGAGGGCAGTCCACATGACATGGTCTGAACTACATCAGGCACAAAAAGGGTTTCCCCTTTAGTTCCCAGTGCTGCTGGACAGTCCCCATACTGTTGCTGAATCAGCCACACAGCACGGTATAAACCTGTCACAGTTTAATCTCAACCAGCAAGCAAGCACCAGGCAGCCACACATTCATTCCATTCCTCATCCCCTGGTGGGGGGGAAATTAGAAAAAAAAAGTAAAACTCTTGGGTTGAGATCAGAACCCTCTAATGATTAAAATAAAATATAATAATAATGGAGAGGGAGAGGGAGAGGGAGAGGGAG
>PYHW01010767.1:3424232-3444622 GCA_013186435.1 Turdus rufiventris
GAGGAGAGGAGAGGAGAGGAGAGATGAATAAAACCCGAGAGAAACCAGTGACGCACAATATCAACACTCAGCCCATCTCTGATCAGCAATCAGCAGCTCCTGGGGGACTCAGCTGAGCATGAGTTCTATGATCTGGAATATCTCTTTGGCTGATTCTGTCAGCTGCCCTGGCTTGGTTACCCCCCAGCTTCTTGTGCAGCTTCTCACTGGCAGAGCATGGGAAACTGAAAAGTCCCTGACTTAGGGTAAGAACTATTTAGCAAGAACTAAACCATTAGTGTGTTATTCTTATTCTCACACTAAATCCAAAACACAGCCCTGTACCAAATACTAAGATGAAAATTAACCCTAGCCCAGATGAAACATGGACAAATCCACAGGTTAAACTGATAACAATCTCATGTGAAGCTCTTGAACTGCCTTTTAAGCCAGGGACAATTCAGAAGTCCTTGATCCAGTAGTTTGGCATTTCCTTCGATGGCTTATTCCATTTATTGGAATTAGTCAGGGGCCACAATCTGTGTTCTTTGGACATTTTTATTGTCTTAGATACCAAAAGTGACTTTGGAATAGGCTCAGACTTCATGTCTAGGATCAGTACCTGCTATCTAGGATATTTCCTAGGAAAAACTTTGGCTGAATCTGCACAGCTTCCAGAAAGTTTATTTAAAGAACTGAAAGCTGTCATGGACTGTAGCTTAATCCAAGCAGTCCAGTCCTTAATCGAGTTTATAATACAAGTGCATCTTTTCCTATTATTTTAATGAAAAATACACACTGGCCACTTTCTTTGTGGTGCACTAATGTTTTGTGATGATAAAATGTCATTTGTTTTTAAAATGTCCCAGAGTAGTGAAAGTTATCTTAGTTATCCCTTTCCTGGTATTATAGGAAAATTTTCATAAAGTAATCATTAATTACTTTTAATAGCCTAGAAACCTAGAAAAAAAAATCAAATTTGAACTATTCATTGCATAATTTTTCTCCTGAAAAAGTTTTTAAATGTGTCAAGAGACAGAAAAAATTATTTCTAAGACATTGCAGATGCCCTTCTGGCCCTAAGAGGAAGAGCCTTATTCTCGTCTGCTAACCTCCCAAGCATTCTTTTAAAAATACGTTGGACAGTAAATATGAAGAGATGCTAGTGGGAATATAAGCAAAAACTAGATATTCCTGTCTGAATATACACTGTAATACTTTAAGTCAACATTTAGATAAAATAAACTCATTAAAAGATTTAGATTTTAAAATAAAACAATCTAGTTTCCGGATCTCTGGAAGACAAGGCTTTTAAAATATTTACCCTTTCACTCGGGGCATAACAGCCCTTGAGCAGAAGCTGCCTGACCTGCTCTGTAATTGAAAAATATGTGTGGTGTCTCTCAATCTCTTTCTCTATGTGACATTAGCAATGGTGCGTTTCCCCCTTTCAGTGGTGTATTCTGTTTGTCTGGTTTTATTTTCTCATTTGCAAGATGTGTGCGTCATGCTAAGGATGCAAAGCTCCTGCTTTTGCATCAGTGACATCAAATGCAAAAATTATAAATGAGGCTAATCAAAAATCATTCAGAAGTCCTTTGCCTTCCCCAAAGAAAAAGGAGCTTTAAATATAATAGTCTGTAGAATCTGACTAATGCTGCCATTTTTCTTCTTTTAAGTAGAAATTTTTAAAAAGGGAAGAAGAATATCTTTTGTGAGAGCATATTACCACCAAAATCTTATTTAAAATATTACTCCTGTGTCATATTGAGCTATCCAAATTGTTCAGGGTCAGAATGTGTTGTACTCAACTCCTGATTTAGGATTCTGGCCTTGTAGCTCACTTTCTCATCACTGTATCCTGAATGTGTCTGCTTAGGCAGTCTCAAGATTTTGTTCCCCAAACATCTACAAGAAACCCTAGGAGAAAAGAAACTGGCTGAAACTTCAACCAGAGGATCATAAAGTCTGCAACTTCAACTGCATGTGGTCTCCAACCATCATGTTCAAATTCAAAGTGAAACCACTCAGGAAAACAGAAGTCCTGTTTTAGAGAACATACAGTCATAATCAATGCAAGTAACTAGGAAGGACATGGAAATGTAGGAGCAAATGATAACTCTGCCACATCTTCTGATTCAGAGACAGAAGAGAGCCAAAGAGATGAGCTTTATAAATTTTAAAAAAGCAGGTTATTCTGCAAACAATTTGAAAGTAAATGATTGTTTTCTACATACGGAGTGAGGGGATGCCTCATGTGCAGAGGTACAAAGACACAAAAAACCCCCAGAGAAACAAGGGGAAGTGAACTTAAGTATGGTCAAGCCTCATTAGCATCCAGTGTAAAACACTCAGATAGGTCCCAGGCAGCAGAAGGATGGAGAGGATCCTGACAGCAGGAAATTGGTGCCCCCTTTAAACTGCAGCAGCTCCATCACCAAGAGGGTCTCCTCTCTAAATGCAGGCCTGGTGCCCTGGGAAGGCAGCCAAGAAGTTGCAACAGATGGAGAAGTTACCCCAATGTCACTGATCAAAGCACAGAGTAAAATATTGCATCTTTCTTCAAGAAAATGCAAAATTTTAAATAACTAAGAAAACCGATCCAAAGTTAGACAACCAGGGAGTTTTTACTGAACTTTATAATCAGCACTTCATTCAGCAGCAACCATTTTGAATCATAAATTGGGGTGACATCGGAACACAAAGTAAAGGTTTAGGGGTTTTTATGTAGAAAACAACAACACCTTATGTGTATTTGAAGTCATGTTGCTACATCCATACTGCCCAGGGTTTAGGATGATTATTTTTGTTCTGAATATGTGAGACTGTTCTGTAGCCAAGAGACATTATGTTGGGAAATGTTGAAGATGGACATCAATAAGCCAACAGAGCATGCATGTGTGTCACGCTATGTCCTAATACAACAAAACATTATGCCAAAATTAGATGCAATTAGAAGAGAAATTCTGTAAGGGCAGAAGACAGCACACTAAAGCAGTGTTGTGAAAGTTTGCAGATATTCTTGTATTTGTTTCGCGTGAATTAAAGTTGTTAGTCCTTCCCTTTCAGGAACTTCCTATTTCCCCAGGAAAAAGAAATAAAAAAGATATGGACAAGAAACAGTCAGTCCTTTAATAAAGAGTACTGAGCTGCCTTGTCAAGAAGCTGCAATGACTTACTCTTTTCCAGAACAAAAACATGTGGGATGAATGAAGACACTCCCTTGCTTCCAGGACAGAGCAGTTCCATATCATTCATACTGAATATCAAGATGAAAACTTATCCTGCTCTTGTTGTCTTCCTTTAAATTTGTAGGAAAATCCATGGTGTTCTCAGCAACTAGAAGTAAAATAAGCAATCTGGGAACACCCAAAGAAGGTTGCCCTAAAGCATCAGAATTCTCTCTATATTTTCTCTACATTATTAGGGGAGGGGAATAAATTTGGTAGTTCATTACCAGGCTTAACACTGTGAAGAGGAAAGTAATGGAGCCCATATACAGAAATAGTAGAAATAGACACAGAATAGATTAAAAAGAAGATACCAACCCAGTAGAACCAGCTTGGAAAAAGAAAACAACTTGGTTTTCGTCAAATGCAGCAAGAAATAATGGGGGGGAAAGAGTAGATATCAGTTTACTATTGAATTTTCAAATAGTAAAATAAGGATGAAATACCAGAAAATGTATATGAATCACAGTTGATGGCCACAGCATAAATTTGATTCTGGAACTAGTATGAAAATAGCTTTCAGTGTAATGAAGCATTTTTGAAATTGTAAGAAGAATTAATGCTGAGTAGAAACAAAAAAAATCAAAGACAAAAAATTACACTAAATCAACTTGAGTATTTTATTATAATTATATTAAACAAGACATAATTTCTTATTATCTTTGTATTTCTAAGTGAGAATACTTCAAAACAAAACACAACAAAAAAACCCCTAGAAATTATAAAAAAAAGTCATGATCAGACATTGAAATATCACCATATAAATATAGCTCTCATCTGTCACCAAACAGTTTGGTTCCACATGCAAATGAAATAATATGAATCAGCCATGGCCTGTTTTTTTACAGATCAGATTGCATCCTATGCCATGAAGTAGAGGTCCAGAATACTCCTAGTGGAACATCCTTGCATAACCAAAATTAGTTCCACAGATGGCACACTGAAATAGAGAAAGATGCTCTGTGAAGGTCACAGAGCATAATGCTAACTCTTCTGAGGATGACTTTTTTCAGTAGAGAATGGAACCCATCAGAGGCAGCAGAAAAATCTTGGGAAATAATTGTGCTGTGGTCCATTTCCATTGAAAGCATTTTACAGCATAACATTCATTATAAGCTCCCTCCCAAAATACAGGATGTATCTCAGAAACACAGAGGCATCACATAAAAGAACCTCCTGCATTAATGAAATGGTAAAATCAGATATGGCTAGAATGTGTATACAGAAAGCAGAGCAGTGGTGTCATTGATTTTTAGTGATCAAAGTAAAAATCAATGGATTAATGCATTTCAGTCTCAGTAAAAACATTTTGTGAGTCTTTCATTTAATACATAGTACTCTAAAATCCAATGGTCCCCTCTCTAAGTGGTCTTTTATTTCCATAGGACTAATTAAAAATGTGTTTCTGCATTGTCAAGTGCATCTGTCTGAACTCCAACTTGCTCGAGAGCATACTGACACAAGCTGTCCTGCACAGCAAGTATGGTGGAAAAAATTCGTGTGAGGTGGGTGATCCATTTAGTTCTGCCTGTGTTCAGCCTCACATGTACAGAGTTAGGATGACTGGAATATATTCATGAGGGCTGGGGACTGTTTTGTATGATCTAAGTGAAGAAGCCTTGTAAATATAGTCCAGCACTTCCATCATTCTACATTTCCTGAATCAGGAAAGAGATTCTTTCACCCATGTGAGATGTTTTTCTAGCCATATTTCCTTTTATAAGCCTGCAAATCATAAAAACAGGAGCATGCAAAGGAAGCAGATATTTTTAAGTAATGCTAAATACACTCATTGACAACTCTAGTTAGTGTCTCTTTTTCTGTACATCCTTGCTGGATCACAAATAGCACATAGAGTGCCTGATTTGGAAGATGCTTGAAAAAGGAAGGAAAGGAAAAAAGTAACATTGCATCATTTTGGGTCTGATGACTGTAAAAAACAATTACTGCATTGCTGATGTATGCATCTAATGTCACAGATTTTAGAGTACTGTAAGACATATGTTAAGGAGATGTTCCGAGTAGGAAGGGATACCAGACATGAGCATTAGGAGAGCCAGCAGGATTCTGGATTTTGGAAGTACAGTAATTTCACGATTATAAGCTGCACCATTTTGACTAAAATTTGGGTCCAAACCCGAAGTGCAGCTTATAATCAGGTGCAACTTATATATGGACAAAGAGCGAAAAGTTGCTGGCACTCGGAAGTGTGGCTTATAATCAGGTGTGGTTTATAATCGTGAAATTACTGTAAACATTTTCTTCCTGCTCCTGTGAAGCAATGTATCCTACCAACTAACACTCTGTGAGGTTAATTCTATTGCTCCTGAAATAATGGTGCAAAGTATTGCAAGTAAATTCATAAAAGGACCAAAATACTGAAGAGTAATTAACCTTGTTTTTCACAGAGTTCTGTATGGGCTAGCTGGTCTATTTTACATTATCTTCTCAGCTAAGAATCAGAAGAAAAATAAACCCTGTGCCTCACTAGAACCTGAAGGTAATACCATATAGATAGCCCCTGACAAGAGAAGAGAATGAAGCACTAAAAAAAGGAATGTGGGAAGATAGAACAAACAGTATTAAAAGAATAACACAGGTAATTTTCTTGGAATATAAAGTCTTATTTGAAGAGAACTTCATTCCAGGTCTAATGGAATCTAAGGGAGAAAAAAAGGTATTTAAATTCTTTTGATGCAGTTTCTCAGTGGTTAGGAGACATGTAGAAAATATTGAGACTGAACAAAGCTCATGAGGACAGCAGGGCATGGAAGTACTCTCTAAGGAACACGCAATGAAGATCAAAGTGATTCTGTGTATCTTGGGGAAGGCCCTGCTGCCAGCAAATGAACCAAGAGGATTTTTTGCATCCCCTGCATTGTTAATAATAATTAAAGTAAACATTAAGTCCATGCACATGAATTGAGTAGTGCAGCAAAGGCTGGGAACAGCATGTGTGAGAGAAAGAAGAAGCAGGCAGCCCCCTGTAGTAAGTCCTCCAGTACCTCCCTGGACAAAGTTCTCCTTTCTGTGGGGATCTTGAATTTAATTTTATTTTTATTTTGCCCTGATTTTGGTTAGGTCAGTTTCTCCAACAGTGCAGCAGTTCACTTGACAAAGAAAAAATACCTTCCTGTTCCATTGTCATTTTCATCTCTTTCAATTTTGTTCACTTTTTCATGCTGCCGTCTTCAAAACAGGAGACAAAATGAAATTCCACCATGTTATCATTTGGAACAAGCTTCCATTTTATCTTTCTCTTTGCACATAAGTTTCCTTCAAACACTGCTCAGACAGAGTGCTCTGGGTTGTGCCTTCACTTCTGCAGGAGAGGAGAGTAAGAAAGAAATGTTGGCTTCAGTCATTAAGCTATATCAGGACCTGAAATAACCATCTGACTGAATGACCCATAGTTTTGACCACTGAGAACAAGAGTCACCATACCAATGGAAAATTGAATTCCCAGAAATAGAATGTTTATAATCATCTCTTCCTATCTTGGATTTCATCAAGGTTTTCTCTTCCAAACTGGAGTGTAACTTCAAGATAACATTGTGCTGAGATTTGGAATGCAGATCTTCAGTTTTGATGAGAAAATAATCTTATTTTTTGCCCACTCTTGCTTAATGACTTCACAAATTTTATCACAGAAAGCGTGGTATGAATGATAGAGTACCTCAGATTGCCAATAATTCATAGATTTTGAAAAACTGCATAGTTTCAGATGGAAAGGAAATGGAAATTTTTAAATTGATATCTGCAAAAGAAAAAAATCCAAGAGAGTTGGGCAGAAATATTTTTCTAGTAATTAAAAAAAAATTATTTTATTGTTCAGCTTAAAAATGTTAACTTAAAAAAACCCCAGAATTTTAAAATGCAAATAGTTTTACCAAGAAAAAAGTGAAAAACTTTAATCAAAAAATGTCAAACTTAGTTATTTTGACATTGTTGAAACTTTGTCCATGCTCTATTAAAATTAAAGCTCAGCTAAAAATGCCTTATTTCATTAAATAATTGGATTTTAACAGAGTAACATAATATGATAGAATATGCTTGTGTCTAAGCCTGTCTCAGCTTTTCTTGTAAGTCCAGACTAATAGGATTCTCAAAGCAAATACTGAGAAACACCTAACAACAACCCTATGTAATTATCTGATGGCCACTTTGAAATTTGCCTTCCTTACACATTTAAATCCTTCTTTTAATTTGAAGATTAAAAGGTGAAGGGTTGGAAATTTGATATCTACATTCCTCGGTGATTTGAAATGAATATATTAAAGTCAATCTGATTGCATTGTAGCAAGCTCTAGTGGCAACAATGTGAAAAATCAATAAAGCAAAACCATAAATGCGAGATCTAAACAGTAATGTGAGTGTAGGATAATCTAGTGATAATTTAACCCTCCCTGACACTACAGTAAAGAAGTGTTTTTTCCAAGGGTGGTATTTAAAATTTGAAATATCTGATAGCTCTTTTAAAAGCCGTATATGATACTGCACTTAAGTCCATGTAAAGATCTGTTCTTACAATATCTGTGGTAACTTTTAGGAATTACATGGTCCTCAATTTGTCCCAGTAGATAAGGAAGAAGCCTATGTATAAACATGTATAATATATATTACTTGTGCAGTGGAGTCTTTTTGACTGTTTACTTTCAATCTGTTTTACTTTATGGGTCCTGGTAACCTGGTCCCAGCTCAATATGCCATGAACCTCCTCTAAAAAGTCTCCTGGCTCTTCCTTTCTGTCCTCCTTGTATATGTACAGATAGAAGGCATCTCCCCATAGTTGTGGTAGTTTTTAGAAACCATATTACATTTCAACACTGAAACACAAAGCATGTCCTATCCCCCCCTTATCCTGTATTTTTTATTCCTGTTTCCATATAGAGCACACTCCACTGGAAGTTAAGGACAGAGATGTTCTCAGCACATCATTCCTCCCACTGTGTTGTATCCACTGCTGAAGTGAAAACAGCTCTCCTATGCACTGATGTTTTTAGGGTAGGTGCCTGCAGAGTGTAGATGCATTTAAAATGGCTTTCATGCATAACTGAACCTGTCAACAAATGCCATGCCAGTCTTCTAACTGAACTGTGGTCAATCCCGTTCTGGCCTTTATTTACAAACTATAATCATTGGTGTCTATTTGTGGTCTGTGTCTGTCAATATAGCACATCATCTGCCTTTTGGTACAATTAGATTTTGGAATTCCCTCTACTGAAAAGTTCTTCAAGAGAAAATGTTTTGTGGTTATCTCAAAAGTAAACCTGCACAGGGCTGTTCATAAGAGCTTCATCAGTGCCTGCTGGGAATTACATTTTTAAGACTTTTGTGCTTTTTTGCTCTCACTTGCACTCACCAGAGCCTTCCAGTGTGCTGCATTGCCCAAGACAGCTTGAGTGGAATCATATTAAAATTTTTGGAAAGGGAGGTGTTATAGAAGTGATGTTTTCATCTTGCAAGACTGATCTATACAAACACATCCCTCCCCTCCCCAGAAAAGAACCAACCAAACCAAAGGAGCACAAGGCAGTGACACTAGAAATCTCAAAGAGTTAATGGCAGCATTTTAACATATTGATATTTCTTTTTTTTCTTGAATTTTCGTGCATTTCCTTTTTTAAAAAATTAAAACATTTCCAATGCAGGGGAAAAAAAAAACAACAAAAAAAAAAATTAAAAAAAAAAAAATTAAAACATTTCCAATGCAGGGGAAAAAAAAAAAAACAACAAAAAAAAATTAAAAAAAAAAAAAAACACACAAACCAAACCAAACAAAAACAATAACAAAAAAAAAAATTCTAACAAACTGGGGAATTTCAGTATAATTTTAAGCTGTATAGAAATATAGCAGCCAAAACTACTGACATAAAACGAGAACCTACTGCAGAATTTGTTTTAGATGTTGAATTGGAGTGAACAAAGGTAAGATAAATTATTCTCTTGGGCTGAATATTACAATAGCTGTAGAATTGTTCAGTCTTCATATTTATTTAGAAAAAAATATTATGTGTGGAGGGTGATCTCTTCAAATTTAAAGTTTAAAAGATCACTCTATGTTGTAATGTTAAAAAAGGTATAAAAAGTAACAAAAATTTCAATCTTTTATGGGTTAGGAAAGAATAAGTTAAATTGATAAATAGGCATTAAGGAATTTGGAAGTGACATTTACTGTGCTTTACTGTGGGAAAAGTTCAATGCATAATAATCTTGCTAATTGCCTTTGTGAATTTTTTCCGGGGAAACAATTAATTACTATAATTTATTTCATTAAACTAAACTATGACACTAACATGCTAATAAATAAAAATGAAATAAAGTCTTCAGTAGGTCTTCTGAAACATGAAATTAAACTAACCCCTTGAAGTAATACTTGAGCAGGCAATTCATAATTCAGCTGGCTTCAAGCATCTTCCTTAGGAGAAAAACAGTGAGTTCATGCTATGCTTAAGAGAAAATTTATCCTGTAAATGGGTAATTTATTTTTGCTTCATAGTCAACCTGGCTCAACAGGTTCAACAGTCAGTTTTCCCCTTTCACTGATATGGTGACTCCCTTGGTAATCCAATAAAGAAAATAGAAAGAAGAAGATATGGAAATAGTTATTGTTTTTCTCTGTGAGATTTAGGTATTATTATTTTTAACTAAAAATATGATTATTAAATCAAATCCAGTACCCACAAATGACTGAAATACTTCTGGAAATGTTACTGACTCTTTGTATTCATCAAGAACAGTTGGTTTGTGAATACTATTATTTTGGAATTACCTTTTTAAGTATAGAAGCTGGTTTTTGGAAAAACAGATTTCTGCCAAGAGTGTCTACCAAAGGTTTGGGTTTTTATTCAGTAGAGGAGTTGAGAGTCAGTAACCAACCCTCAACAATACAGTGGAGCAAAGGATCTCAGAGGTCATTGCATCTATGATGGATGGTGTCTTTTTATGGATGATTTCACTTCATAAATTATTATTAAAATAGCTTTTTTTAAACCAATCCTTTGGAATATTTTGAAATTAGTGTTGTAAAAACTGATGATCGTCATGATAATGATACATTTAATATTATTATTATTTCTAATAGAAGAAGAAAATGTATACATTTATACATATGTATACATGATGGACACATTTTCAATGTTTGAAAAAGCATCCTGGGAAGCAGGAACAACTGGGTGTGATGGTTGTGTCAGGGTGTTGTATTTCAATCCCTGATCACTCACTTCCCAACAAATAGGACTGGGTAGAGAACTGGAAGGGTAAAAGCTGAAAAATTCATCGTTTGAGTTAAAGACAGTTTCATAGGATAAGCAAAAGTCACACAGGCAAACAAAGTAAAAGAAGAAAGGAATTAATTCACTGCTTCCCACGGGCAGGGTCTGCAGGAGAGCAGGGCTCCATCATGCATAACAGTGACTTGGGAAGACAAAAGCCATCACTCCAAAAATCCCCCTTTCTCCTTCTTGCCTCCATTTTATATGCTGAGCATGGTGTCATATGATCTGGAATATTTCTTTGGTTAATTTGGTTCTCCTGTCCCAGTTATGTCCCCTCCCAGCCTCCCAGGCACCCTCAGCCTCCTTGCCAGCATGACAGTATGGAAAGCAGAAAAAGCCTTGACTTTTTGAAAGCCCTGCTCAGCTATAAACAAAAGCAAAGAAAAAACATCTCTGTATTATCAATCCCTTTACTAGCCACTGTGAAAAAAAAAAACTCTACCCTTGATCACCATGAAAAAAATGTTCTCTGGAACAATGAGGATGAAACATAACCACTAATTAAGCCCAAAATTATTCCATCAACGTTGTTTCATATTTAGGGAAGTGTAATTAGGTATATGACAGATGCAGGAAATAGAAGACACCAGCTTTCCATCCCAAATCCCTTCAGAGTATTTGCTTATGACCAAGAAGCAGGCTGAATGTGAAGTCATAGGTGAGCATCACTCTGAACAAAAATGAAGTAAACTGAAAGAATGCACTTAACTCCCAATTTTAGCTCTGCCATTATTACCTGGCAGATCTCATCTGCCTAATTCAAAGTCTTTAAACACACTAAGGAGAAAAGAAAAAGTATGTGGTTTCATAAACTTATCTTCATCTGCTCATGCCTGCTGGGAGCACCTTTTTGTATTGCCAGATTATGTTGCCAGAAAACAAAATCTTTTAAGCCTATTTTACCTGACTTAATTTTCTTCTCAGATATTGTCTTATAAATCAGAATTTATTATCAGGCATCTCATATACAGAAATGCTAAAAATATGAGCCAGGCTTTAAAAAGTATTTCTGACTGTGACTTTAGAAAGGCAAATGGGAACAGTTATTGGAGTGAAAGGCGTTTTGCTCATCCCTTCCCCTCCTCTGACGCTGCAGAGTTCTGTGTCACAGCCCACTTGCTGTGTAAACTTCCAGCCACCACAGCCCACACCTTGACTGTCTGAAACAGCACATTTCCAGCATTTTCTTAATGAGTTTACTCCCCCTCCAAACACTCAGATGCTTTCCTCTCATCAAGCACTCATTCTGGTTTTTTTTTACTCTTTTTTACCTGCATTAGCTATAAGCTTTTTCCTTTATGCTTCAGCTATCAGTCTTCACATACACAGACATATATATATACATACATGTATTTATATATATATGTGTGTATATATATAAATATATATATACACACACACATAACTATATACAACAGCGTATCAGCAGGTATAGCTGAAAAACAAAAATGGCTTCTTGTGGAGAGGAGGGGTGATGGAGTTTGGGTCTGTAAATGCGAATCTCCCTGCCCGACCTGTACAGTCAATATATAATATTCCAGACGAACAAACATAATTTATAGGTTAAATCCAAATACTGCCAAGAGAATCTGAAATATTCATAAATGATGATGAAGGTGGGGTTGAGGGGCAGGAGCAGAAAATAATGGGAATTAGGTTCCAGCACTGTTATTTGTTTGCTATAATTTGTTTTCTATTAATATCATAATTTCATAGCAGTCTGCTGAATTCAATAAGTGTACTGTTGTGTAAGTAATGCGTGTATTAGGTGAAAGGGGCACAGTTCAGATCTCAAATCTTTAGCATTATTAAGAATTTGCTTCTACAAAACCTTCATGTATTGAATTCACACCCTATCCATATGGACATTAAATGTACAAATCAAACTTTAAAAATTAAATCCCACAACAAATAAAATAACAACAACAACAACAACCAAATAATATCTTGATTGTTTATGGTAGGAACTTTTTTTTTTTTTTTAAGCATCTTTGCTGGTTCTGCTATGCTCCCAGATACAGAAATAAGTAAGTAAATATGATTTAGTCTGACCACTCCTAGGAACATTTTTCAGCCATTTTATGAGGTGGAGTTGCATGTTAGCATGTGCCAAGAATAGGACATCCATCCTTGGGTCCTACCCTTTTCCACCATGGGTAATTAATAGACATGGACCATATATGTTATTTACATTATTTGGTTTAAGGTCCACATGAAAGAGCTGACAGTAGGTTAATTAATTGTGAGTGATTAATGAAATGGTCATTGTAATTAATATTTTTTTCTGTCCTGTGATTTTCTTTTCAGATTTATAACCCAATGAAGACCAATCTGACTTCCAGTGCCTTTTCTGGACTTAAAAATGCAATCAAATAAGAAGAAAACCAGCAGCTGCTCCCCACTGAACAGTAATCAGTACATTAAAAATTAAGCTAAGCAATATTCCATTCCTGATATAAATATCACTCATCTTCAGCTCCATTTCTCCCCCAAAACTCACTAAACAGCCAGGTCTTGCAGCAAACAGTGACATGAAATCCCATCAGATTAAAATGAAGAGAAAAATTCCAACTGCTAGAACTTAATTAACAAAAAGACAACAAGAAAACATGGGGTTTTTTTCCTACAAAAGACAACAAGAAAAATAAACCATGGTACAATGGCACTTAGCTCTGACTCATTTCTTTAATAAACCTACTCTAAAAAAATTAACTGGGTTTTGCATTTCCCAGCACATTGGGGGGCCAAAATGTCCCTGCTGGGTCCAAGCACTGACGACCAAGGGATCCTGTCACTGCTGGGACACATTGTCACCTATGACCCACTGTCTCTCATCATCCAGGGATGCTGAATTTTGCAAAGCCAGAAGCCAAGCCTCAGTGTACTGGCTCTGCCCTGACTTTGTGGCCAGTCTTTGCATTCCCAGCAAACTCATGACTTCCTTTCTCCCCACACCAGCCTCTTTCTCTCACAGCCACCATGTCCTCACTCCATGCTTGCTGTCCCTTCCAGGCTGATCTCTGCCACCACATCACAGTACTGTCATTGCTTCCCTCTACTGGTGCATGAAGTACCACATTATGCTGTTGCATATGGTTTCCATCAAGGGATTCCAATTATTTTTTCGGAACACAATGTGAAACATTTCTCTCAGTTGAGCTATTTCATTATTGTGGCTGTAACCCTTTGACCTTTATACTCAGAACCTGTCATTCTTCAAAATGGGTAACAGACCTTATGTTCTTTGTGCAG
Organism: Turdus rufiventris; assembly: GCA_013186435.1. NCBI lineage: Eukaryota > Metazoa > Chordata > Aves > Passeriformes > Turdidae > Turdus > Turdus rufiventris. Next base: position 3,437,971 of record PYHW01010767.1, read on the forward strand.
CTTTTGGTTTCCTAGAATGTACAGTTTTTTCCTCAGTTTTCACAGCAGCCTCCAGTGTTCTGGGCAATGCTCTACATCTGTTTTACACAATTTCTCTCAAAAAATGGCTGCATATAGATCAAACATTAAAATGTTGTGTCTGAAGGAGAGCCTGTTGGTGCTAATTCTATGCTATTTACACTCAGCAGTCTGTTAGGAGGTTATTACCATTTGGGGACCTGCTTATTGCTCTTCCTGAGGTTTTATGGTAAGTACAAGTCGGCTTTATTAATGTCTTAAAAAACAATCCGTCAAAGAGAGGATGCTATACACATATCAGGTAACAACAATCCAAACACTTTAAAAGTTAGTGAAATAAAGTTTTCTTGTATAGATTCTTTTATCATTCTTTTGACCCAGTTGTATAATTTTAAAAATTAAAATCATTACTATTAATAATGTTTTAGGGTTTTGCATCATGTCTATTTCAACTATACCGATGATGTTTAACCACAATCAAAGTAAGTGACTTGTGCAAGTTTTCTTTCAGTTTACTTCTAAAATCTTCAAGGATCATACCATAAAAGTGATACATAACTAGTTGTAAATGTTCACGTGGAATATTTGCAACATTGGGAATGTTCTGCAAGTTACTAATTCATGGTAGTGTTGAGGAAGACATAACTGGCAGAACCAGGCTTCCTTAGGTTTTTTTTGTCAATATGGATCTTAATAAATTCCCAAATAGAGGTAAAGGACTATTGTTGTTATAATTTTTTCATTGTAAATATTTCCTAATGTAGTTCAAGCAAAAATTTCATTTATTGTACTTGTTTACCAGCCATCTCTTCCCTGGACCTTGTATCTGTAATATGCAGATTAAATTCTGATCAAGGAAAAGTTCAGTATATAATCACTCCAGTGACATATTTTCTATTAAATAATCGGCAGGTAAAGTACAGAAATAGTTTTGTCAGTGGGATTTCCTTTTTCTGAGTTCCAGGTCAGGGCCATACTTCCTTCTGTTTATCCTCAAAACAGAATGTACCTAACCATCAAGAACAGTCCAGGGAAAGGTCATAGAAATGGTAAAAAATGCTGAAAACTTTAGGTGCAGAAGGAGAAAAGTTGCTAAGCTCCACAACACTTAGTTGCAGGACAGTAATTTGTGTTTCTCACTTCTATGAGAATTTCTGTAGCTATGAGAGAAAGAGAAAAATATTTTTCTCCCCCACAGAGATTTTCTGCTCTGCTTCTTGCTAGAAAGTGCCTTTGGGAGTCTGTGCAATTGCTAGTGAGAAACAGCCCATGCCAGAGAATGGTCTTGGTAAACTCAGAACAAGTGCATACACACCCTGTCTGGATCCCCAGGTTTTCAACACAATCCTCCATGGGAATTTGAGCCAGGAGTATTCCAGTGAAGAAATAAGTTAGATGGCACACTCAGTCCATAAATCAGGATTAGATCTTCTCTAAGGAAGGCAGACAAGTACTTTCTTCACAGGCAGTAGAAGGGAAAGCCATAGTCTGCTCTGTATTTGGCCATCATCTATATAATAGTAGTAGTAGTAGTAGTTCTTGTTTATTTTTAAAAGCTATGAAAAGACAGTGTCTTTTTATCTGAGGGTCAACTGTTTTACTGGCAGTTTTCTTGCTCGATTAAGAGAATACAACCCTCTTTAAGTTTGCTTGATGTTCTATAACTAATAATGAGACTCTTTTTGAATCACTAGATATCAAGTGACACAGAAAATCAAAATCTTCACCATGGGAGTAATAGGTTTTCCATTTAAGTAAATGTTCCAGCTCTGGTGTGTCCAATATCTGATTGTCAAGAAAAAAACCAACATTCTGCTTAGAAAAGGTGAATCCAAACTAGATGTGCAGAAATGGTTACAAAAATGGACATAGGCAAGAGACTCTCCCTTCAAATATGGAAACTTTTTGAAAGAATATGACTGTATCAATATATTAGGACTATGAATACAAAGGATAAGGAAGAACCGTTTGCGCAAATAGGATAAATTATGTAGCAGTTTTATGATACTTATTTTCAACAATATGCTAGCAACATTAATGAAATACACAGAAAGTCTTGTCCATATCAGGAATGAGAAGAAATGAGAAAGACATATCAATTGATAAGCATTCAGAACAAAAGTTTAAGCTTGTTCGTAAGAAAAAACATCAGAGATATATTTATTGTGGATGAATTTTGGGCAGGGAGATGCATACTTCCATGGGCTTCTGTTCTGTAAGGACCTAATGGGGTGAAAGGACTTTGTACACAGGCAAAAAAGTATTTTGAAAGAGCAACTTGATAGCAGTGAGGTATTTGCATCAGCAGTGCCAAGGACTACATCTGAACTTGTTTCCCAGGGAGACAGGATGTTTTCCAAGAAGAATATCATCACACCTTGAAATAGCAATAGACTCCCCTCGCAGAGTAAGAGAGAGCAGCCAAGAACAGCTTGACCTTTTCTGGGGGCTGTTAGGTGATAGAGCTGCATTTATTTACCTACTTGCTCTTGGTTGTGTAAGAGAAAGCGTGATCTCTTATTTGCAGAACTTTGTGCAGACCCCAAATCACAGACACAAAACATCTGTTTGCCTTCAGACTTCAGCTATAAACTCCAGTAAAGACTTCTCTTTGGCAACAAAGTTCTTTGGCTTTTTCAGCTGTTCTTTAAGTGCAGCAAAGCTTCCTGGTTGGCAGGAGGCAGACAAAGCACCGAGTGCTTGTTTGTGTCACTGCTGAGGGGAAGACAGACTTCACATCTGTCTTCTAATGGGGTTCCTGTGAAGTGAGGGACCTCACAAAGCAGGTAGCACTCAGAGTGCTGCACTCAGAATGCAGCAGGGCATGAAGTGATGCACCTTTACTTGTGCTTAGCAAAATCCATCTCTGAAACTCCAAGGAGTTATAATCAGATCTAGCTAAAATAACTGTCTAATTTGTCTTTCTTTTATGTACTTGTATGTGAAATAAAGGTGCAATAATGTGGGAAGTCTAAGAACAACTTACAGTGAAATGCAGCCCCTTTATACTGTGCATAAAGTGGGGCAGTGTATAAACTACAGATTACACCAGTTTCTTCAGCCTCTGCCAGCCTTAGCAAGTGAGGGCTGAGTTGGAAAAAAAGAGAGGGGGCAGCATTCTCCTTAAAAATTGTGGACTTAAAAAGAAACAGGGCCGCTGGGGCAAAGCAAGTACAATGAAATGTAGGAGGTTACTCAGTCCCTCTGTTCCAGGACAAAATGTGCTCTGTTCCTCCCTGGAAGAAATTTTTCTGACCTGGTTTAAAGATTCTCGGGGCAGGAGGTTTAGCATCATCTGCAGGGAGCTTGTTTCAATGTTTCACCTTCTTAACAGATAAGAAGGTGTTTCTAGTCTGCTACTGGCTTCATGGTTGAAACAGACAACCAGAAACAGCGTGAGAGGATGGATTCAGTGACATAAGCTGAGCTTTTGTACAGACAGGGTTTGAGATATGAGACATCTGAAATGGATGAATTACTCAGAGTAAGAGCAAAGTGAACTGATTTCTTCTTGTCCTGTCCCTCTTTTATGTACCCCTAAAGTCCACATCTCCTTCATGATCTGTGTGACAGATCCTTCACATTAAAAGAATGTGAGAGAGAGCGTGTGGGGTCAGAGCTCCTTCCAGTCTTTATCCTCTCCCCATCACCTGCAGCATGTGCCATATGAAGAATATTTGACCAAGGCAAGTGCACACTGACATGGCCTCTAAAGAATCATTTAATTTTCCATAAATGTGTGTTTTAGTGAGCGAGGGTTTGGACTCGTGGGGTTTTGTCATTGATGCATTTTTCTTTCATTAGTTTGACTAACTGCTTTCAGAGTGCCTTTGCAACACCCTTTAACAATGAGATTCACTGTCCAGCAAGTGAATAAATATCACAGATTCACAGAATCATACAATGGTTTGGATTGGAAGAGATGTCAAAGATCATCTAGTTCTAACCCCCCTGGCAGAGACAGGGATCCCACTAGATTAGGTTGCTCCCTACCCAGTCTGGTCTGGAACCGCTACGGATGGAGCATCCACAGCTTCTCTGGACAACCTGTTTCAGTGCCTCGCTACTCTCTAAGGAAATATCTCCTGTTTTTTCTGATCTCGCTGCCTGTTTCTTTCTTTTTTCCTTCTCTTTCCTACAGAGGAGCTGCAGCTTCAGAAGAATGGCAGAAAAGAAGAGCAGAATCAAATCCAAAATAAGGTAGGTCTCAATGTTCCTATGCTGAGCGATCCTACACAGAGACAGTAATTCTCTTGTCATGACACTTGCCCACATAGAAATTTCCATTAGCCACTTATTTGCAAATAGAGGTATTTCCAATGTGATACGATATCTTTTGAGGATGTATAACTGGGATGTTTGACTTCTTCACCTTAACAACAAAACAAAAACATCTATGGTGTCTTTTTCTTTGACAGGAGACTGTCATGACTTTGTAGTTTGGAAAGGCAAGAGTGTATCTTCAGAGACTTCTAAACCTGTTTAGTCATGGCATTGCTGCAACCCATGCATATAGTTTGTGGGAAGTGGCATGTGGAACTAGACTTGCAAAACAGAATGAGTACAGCTAAAAATAATCTGCTGTGATGAATGGATGGACAGAGCTGTGACTGATCGCTCAAAACCCGAAGAGTGTCTCCAGAAACATGGGTGTCAGAAGTCACAGTGATTCATTGCCCAGGAGGTCAACAAGAGTCTAAATATGTGGTAATCAGTTCTGCCTGTAAGATTGCCATGACAGAAAACTACCCTTCCATCCAACTCACCTCTGACCACCATCAGAGAGATTCAGCTATGGACACAGATACCTCAGTGTTGACCATAGCAGCTGTTGAAAGGTAGGGATCACACTTAAGCAGCAACTTTGGTATTTTGAAGTTGGGAGAGCTTTTTGATTTTTTTTGTTTAAGCAGAACTTGGATGTGCATCTAAAAGAGTGTGAGATTTTTTTCTTTCTATTTGCAGAAGAAATCAAGGGGTTTTGTATTCTCTACTGGCTGTAAACTCATTGGAAGCCTGAATTCATGAATAATTTAAAATTTGAATTGCCTCTGCTTTACTGTAAGTCTTTCTCTCTGTGCACTTTATGACCCCACCCAGAATTAAGCTTGCTTCATGCAAGAAATAAAAAGAAACATAATAAAATTATGTAATTATCTCAAAAAACTTTAAAGTTCTAGATTTCTCATAAATGCCTTGACATTTTCTGTAAACATTAAAAATTCACATGACTAACTTTACAGTTTTGAATTCTTCTTGAAATGCAAGACTATTACAGTACCTATTGTTATCTATCATTAAACAATGACTTCATGTTAAATAACACTTTTCTTCTGTAATAATATATACTGATCACATTCCAGTATTTCTACTCAGAGGCAAAAGCATTAATTGGCCTTGCCTAGTGGGGACATTGTGCTACTTTCAGGCTTTTTAAAATTAAAGTTATACCATAAAATATGTTTAAATATAGTAGTCATCATCTGTGACATCAGGGGGAAAAAATCAGTTTCTAGACTATAAAAGACTTTCTAAAAAAGCATCACACAGATCTCATTAATTTTGAAGGGAACTAAACACCTCTATTTTTTTTAATCCAGCTATGAGTCACTGCTTTGTGAAAGTCATTGCTGAATACTTCCTGCAAGTTGAAGTTCTCAGATCCTTCACTCAGCCCATTTACTCCACATAGCCTCTAATTGTTCATTTAAATCACTGTAATCTAAGTGAAGAGCACACTTCTAGTGCAAATTATCAGAAAAAACAATTACAGGCTTTTCAAGATTTGCAAATATTTTTGGGTCTAGCAAGAAAGTAGCCAATTATTACTGTACATAATAGGATTGTGCATTTATCAGCAAAACAATGAATTTTTGACTGTCTCTCTTTTCCAAATAAATTAATAAATACATACATAGGGGTATATTTACCAAAGATGTACTATTCTAAATTCACATTTACTCTAAATTTAAGTTCACATACGGTTTAGTGAAGTTCTACTCTTCTCTAAGGAAAACTCCACTGCTGTGAAAGTGACATTTAATACCTCTATTTCCTTTAGGGTTATCAATAGAATAAAAAGTCATTCAGTCCTTCAAAAAATAAATGAAATTAATTATATAAATAATATCAGTATAAATGAAATTAATAAATGAAAAATGTCTTTCTGCCCATTGCCACTGATATCAAGTAACTTGCCAGAAAGTAATTTTGACCATCACAGGTAGAAACCAGTTCAGGATAGTCTTGGGTGAATAAGAACAGTGCAAAAGCTGAAAATATACTAGCCAGCTAAACTCTGTATGGAGATTGGTTGCTCTGATAGAATGTGTAAATTTGAGGTGCACACTTTCATCACACCTGAGGGATGTTAGTTTTCAGCGTTTACAGTATCAATGGATTATTCTTTTTCCTGCTGTTGTGGTCATTTAATGGAGCGTGTATTTTCAGTTGTCGTTAAGCCTAGCACTTCTGAGGAAATTCCCTCCTGACAATTCAAAATTATTTTTAAAATTGCAAATGATGGTCCTCTTAGAATCATATTCTGAGAAACTTGAGAAACTTAGTTCTGAGAAGTTTCCAAACCCATTCTTCATTTTAACTGCAGAAAAGACGACAGAATAGCACATTCCCA
>PYHW01010767.1:3445044-3474341 GCA_013186435.1 Turdus rufiventris
TGCCAGGCCCAGAGCAGCCAGGGCAGAATTCACACAATGCACCAGTGCCCCCAGCATGTGTGTCCATGAGTGTGTGTGTGGAGGGGGTGGTTTCATTGCTCTCCCTCGAGAGAGCAGAGCTCTGCCAGCAGTGTGTTATGACATCTGTTTTTACAAACCCAATAACGCTGGGCATGCTGAGAGGCCAGGGCGGTTTTGATGGATGAACCCACTACAGCAGCACGATAACATTCTGCGAGCATGCACGAGGGATTAAGCGAGACACCAGCCCACTTCAGCAAGGTCAGGCTGTGCTCAGAATCTGAAAGGATGTAATATTAATGTCTATCTAATTGGTGAATTTGTCAATGCAGTGTTGCTGTTAAACAGCCAGCCATCTGGACCCCAAGGTTTATGTGATCACAGCTGATTGTCAAAACAATGGCATTTCACTGACCTTAAGAAATTTAATTAAACTGTTGTATTTCTTTCTGTGCAGTAAAGGTACACAAACTGATAGCTAAGAATAAGGTTGTTGCAAGGGCTGCTACTTCTGTTTTCTACAGTGTAAAAGCATTTTCACATAGATACATATTCCTGGTAAATCTAAAATAACACATGCAACTGCACTGGCACTTTGAGCAAGTCACATTTCTTTGCTGTGTGTTCTAATGATTCAGCAATAGCCAGAAGAGATTTTTCCAGAAAATAGTACTCTGCAATTCCTTTCATCTTTTTTACTTAATCACTTATTTAGGACATTCATTCTTTAAATTACAGCTCAGAAACTGTTATAGTATCAACTCAGTAACTTTCCCCTACTATTATTTTAACCAGTATTTTATAGGTCTTGCCAAAAAAAAAGAAAAAGAGCTCTTCTTTTCCACACACTGACCCGTAAGATATAGAAATGTGGGACAAAAGGAGTTTCCTGGGCGACTGAGTTTCCCCCTCCATATTGCATAGCTCTTTTCATGAACAGGTTGAACACAATCTTAAAACAAGTTATTATTTCTCCAAACCTGACTGAGAGGTTGGTTGAGAACTTCAGTGTTCTCGTGGTTACAAACCCGTTTTTAATTTCCATCTTAAAATTATTCATGGCCAGCTCATACTCCTTTGTTCTTATGCCAACATTGCCCTTTAGTTTAAACAGCTCTTCCCTAGTGTTTACCCACCCTGTGAATTTATAGAATGCAATCATTTTCTCTCAGCTTTCTTTCAGCTAGAATGAAACCCACTTTCTCAAATTTCTCATAAAATATACTGGCTGTTCTCCTGGCCATGTTTTCTCATCTGCTCTTTTGACACCATGAGTTCACTTCTCTTGAATGGGGGAAGGAGGGATGCAAGCAGCATTGCACATTATCTCTAGCAGATGCCCTGAAGAATGACAATGATATTGCCTTCCTTTACTAGAAATCTTCCATGCAAGATTTTTGCTTCCTCATAGCAGCTTCACACAGCCATTTCCTCATCATGCTGGCCAGCTGGAACACAAAATCATCCTCTGTGGTCCAGTTTGTTTCTATGGAGGGCCTGTAGCCTTCAGCAGCTTTTATAAATTCCCAGTGCTTCACCTTGTGCTTTTTACAGTGAGATTTTCTTTGTGTTGGTCTTTAGATCCCCACTTTTTACATGGTATTCAGCTTTTTTTTGCCAGTGACTTGCAAGACTCACAAATTATATTAGCAAATTCACTTGTTTTTGTGAAGGGCAGTAAGGAGTATAAGAGTACAGTAATTTCACGACTATAAGGTGCACCCTTTTGACTAAAATTTTGGTCCAAACCCGGAAGTGCACCTTATAGTCCAGAGTGCCTTATATAATGTACAAAGTTGCAAAATTTGCCGACCCAGAAGTGTGAGCCGTGAGCCGAGCTGCGAGGGGGGGTGGGAGCAGGCAGCCCCTGGCCAGCAGGAGCCACGCAGGATGGGTGGGACCGGGCAGCTGCAGGCAGCCCCTGGCCAGCAGGAGCCGTGGGCAGTCCCGAGCCACCCCGAACTGCCGCAAGCTGTGGCGGCCCCCAGCTGCCCTGAACTGCAGCAATCTCAAGATGTGAACGGTGGCTGCCCCAAACCGTGGCAACTGCGAGATGTGGCCACACAAAACTCCACCTCGCCAGCCAGGGGTGGGTGGGAGTGCCAGGGCCTGCGCACGGGGAGGACACTTGGGGCTGCATTTAAAGGCTACACCAATCTGTGAAAAATGTTTGCAAATTGAGCACCTGCCAGTAAACTCCACCATCGCGGGATTCCGTTACTAATTCGTTACTTTGTTGTGTGCGGCATGGATCTTCACTGCAAAAAAAAAGTGCGCCTTATGGTCTGGTGTGCCTTATGTAATATACAAAGTTGCGAAATTTGCTGACTCCCAGAGGTGCATCTTATAATCCGGTGCGCCTTATAGTCGTGAAATTGCTGTAATTTTCTTACAATATATCTTCATGCTACCTGTTTTGTCTTCCCTTTGAGGCCTCTTCTTACACAGCTTATGTCTTTGCTAATAATTTTTCATGCAATATCACATCTGCCATTTTTTTGAAGATAAATAAGATGTACTATTAGCCAGGGATTTAGAAAATGGAAGTTTTTTATTATTTTAGAGTTATAATTGATATTTTTATGACTTTTTATTTTATTTTGCTTCCATCTCTTCCATAATTATTTATTTCAAAATATATTTAAAAGCTTCATATGATGCCGAAGTCTAAGTAGCAGACTCAGTGTCTCATATTTTTGTTGGCTTTTGAGAGGTTTTTTTTTATATAAAAATTATATAGTTACTATTCTTTGGTCATGAGATACTGCTCCAAATTTGGTAATTTGCTTTTTAATATTGTGTTATTTGGAGTTCAGTTGCTTTCCATTGCTCTGTCACCTTTTGGGAAGTTTATAAGCTGTTTCCTTTGAAATTCCTGTATGTGGTGAGTGCATACCAATGGGAAATGTTCAACCTGTGCAAGAACAAATACATTGAATTACTCCATCATTTTCTATTTTGCCAAGATGAGGTTAGAATAGCTGTAAGCAAGCAGTTTTTTAAGTAACTCAACTGTAGACTACATGAAAATACAATAAAATAGCCCTCCAGCACATGGAGATGGTACAGGCATTTATAAAATGTGTCATAAACATAACCCTACTGATGTATTGCTTTTGCCATATGTGTGAGGTGGAGAGAGATGCTTTGAAAAGCTCACCGGGCAAAGCCTGTATGGCAAACTTATTGTTCTGTCACTTGTGAATAAAGCACCTACTGCAAGTTCTGGTGACATGTTTGTTTCACTGACAGCTCATCTCTTAGCAGCAGAAGTTTCTGCAGAATGAAACTACCATCCTGAAGTTGCTACCATGTCAGTGTAATATCAGTGCTTAAATCTACTGCATGTTCATGAGCATAACCTTCTTCAAACTGTATCACAGGAAGTTGGTGAGCAAATGTTTGATGTTTTTATACCCTCTGCTAGCTGCAAAGGACTGATAATGTTTCAGTCCAGTGGGTCAGTCCTGCACATTTGTAATGCGTCATTGGTGGAGTGTGACAAAGCGATTTGAAATCAGACACTGATTAAAATGCCTGATCACATACTGGGAATATTGTGAGTTAGTTAGAACAAAGTTTTTTCCACCGTGAATCATCCCACAAAGCTGACTGTCTTGAAGGTTAGTTGTAGTACATTTTTTTATTTCCAGTCCACCAAAAATGAACTGCAGACACATTTCTCATCGGTGAATTAATTATCCTGTGGAGATCAGCCAGTGAGTGCTGGAACATGCTATTTAACAACCTTTGGGGAATTGGATCCTTTTTCAAATTCACATTGGCTCTTTATTAACATGGAGTTTTGCGATGGGAAGGGGGTTTGTGACAAAGGTCAGAGCTGCTCATTAAAAAGCTAAATGAAATGTGGTGATGCAGTTCATTCCTCTAACATTGCAGTTTATGCAAATGAAGAATATACCTAAACATATATCTACATGGTACTCTAAAAGGAGGGCATTTGTACAGTAGCTTTATGTTACTCTCGTGCACATTATCAAAATACTTTGCAACAGCCCTTCCAATAATACCCAATTATTTCATGTAGGAACTATTGCACAGGCTAGTTGTATGTTTCCCTCCAAGAAAAAGCGTTCAGACTAAGTGTTTAAGTCAGTACAAACAGATGGGAAAATGTACTTTCTGCTCTCAGTGACAGAAGCACCATTGGCTCCAAAACTTGAGTCCAGGACAAGAACAAGGTGGTATTTGGATTATGTCACATAAACACTGAATTTCTCAGCATCTGAGCTGTTGCAGCCCTGGGGGAAAGGTAGATGACAGCTCTCAGTGTCTTTAGCATTCACAGAAGTGAATATTGTCCTGTACTGAGTCCATGAGGATCCAGGCCTGCTTTATTTGCTTGCTGGCTGTCGATGTGGTTAGGAGTATCAGGTCTCTAACAAGAGCTTGACATGCACTGTGAAGCCTGGATGGCTGCACAAGGGAGCTCAGATGCTTCTCAGAAAAACCTGCTATAGCTTTTGACACTAGATCCAATCTCCTGCTGGTAAATATTGATGTTGCTACTGACACCAGTTTACCTGTCTTGAAGAACATTTTTTGAAGCAGGAACCTTGATGAAGCACCATGTAAATGCTGCTGGGGAGTAGCTACCCTCATGTTATCATCCCAACCCTCTCGTATCAGAAGCACAAATACTCCGGGTAAAAATATTAACAAATAAATTTAAAAGTGTTGCTAATATGGAAGATGGCAACACAGAAAAATAATCTATTTTTACTTTCATACTGGGCCAAATCCCTAGAAACTCTAATCACAGGAATAAGTCCTACCTGGAGGACTGACAGGGGTGACTGCAGTGGAACTACTCCCTAAGGAAGATAAAGTCACGTGTGTGAGTTGTGAGAAAGAGTCCATTTACAGGGCTGACTCCAGTGCTTTATACCAACCCTTCACTGTCTCCCCTCTGTAATTTGTACCAGCATTTGACAGCTTGTTGACAGCTCATTAGGGAAAAAAACCCCACATGTGACCAAAGCACTCAGTGCAAGCAGGAAGATCTGCTCTGTAATTGTGAACTGTATTGAAATCTGAACCAGATGTAGCACTGCAGATCAGAAACCAGCCCAATTAGCATGTTTATTAAACATTATTATTTTAAAATTTATTTAAATTATTAGCTAGTATAGAACATAATAGCAGCAGCAGCAGCAGCTCTTGTGGGAGTCTAAGTCATCATAAGTGGCAAATCAGAGGAAACCAGAGAGGTTTTTGGATTTATTTTTCCTGAAAGATGGTATGGTGGAATATCAGTGGCTTTCAACCATGTCAGCTCTGTCACTGAACAGGAGCCATTTGTGGGCAGGTGCTTCTGGTCTCAGTCCAGCCTGCCATCAGCACTGAATGAGAACATTAGACTAATTGCTAAAGCAGAGCTCTGGTGAGCACTGTAAAATTCAGCCACATTTGGCTCTTGGGATTTTTTTTCTTTTGACAGTGGTTAAATTTAAATTAACCATTTGGGCTTGTATTTCTGGCTTTAGATTGGCAATTCTGTTCGTTAGTCTCTATTCTCAGAGAGAATTCTTGAGATAAGGGTGTCAGGTTTTCCTAATACAATGCAGACACTACAAATCAAATTACTAGATTTGAAGCTTCTCTGAGGAATAGCTGCATCCTTAATCTAAAGGGAATTTTTCTGAATTTGTTTTCGGTGTCTGAGAAATGGAAAGACAAGCAGCTCTTAATGCAATTAAAAACTCTTTTGTTTTTTTACTTTACTTTATTTTTGCAGTCGACACACTTACTGAAACATCAAAGTAAACATTCAGACTAGGAGGAATTCAATAGATACATGCAAACAAAGGCATGTAACTCAGGTCCATTAGGAAATATGTGTAACTTCTGTTGTGCAAAGACAAGCTGGCTAAATGTTTTATGGACCTTTCTAGATGATGTGTTTATGTCATGGAAATGGCAGTCAGGGTGTAAAATGCAGGTAGTATTTTCCAGCCCTGTACTCAACAAAAAGAGAAATGCTTGTACAGGACTGAACTAAATGATAAACTGTGCCCACCATGGGGAAGATTCATCTCCCCCACAGGCTTCCCTCAGAGTCCCAGTGATGGCTGACCATTTATTTTTTAAAGTCTTTTAATTACTTTCAAAATACTTGATGGAAGGCATGAGAATACAGAATTTTCTCTTTGAATAAATTTAGAAGAAAAAGACCTCTGTGAGTAACAGCTAGTGCTTCATCTACAGATACTAAGTGAGGCCTTTAGAACTATAAAAGTACAAGAGCACATTTTGCAAAACAAGATTTGTAGAAAAAGATTATAATGAAACAATGGCTTTCACTTTTAAATCCATGAGAGTAATAAAGTCACTGAATAAAATCACTCTGAACAGGTATGTTTACTCAAATAAGATGCCATTAGGAAAATCATCTTACTATAAAGTGTAACTTTTTAAACAAAAACAGCTAACAGCTCCGTGCGTGTACTGTTAGTTTACTGAATCCAAAATAATACATTTGAAATTAACATTAATGTCCTCTGCACCCTATTCCTTTAATCTTTTTCCTATGTCTGAACATTATTTTCTTTGTGCTTTTAGAATGAGTGTAAATGTTCTCATTTGCATTCTACAGCTAAATGAGCTACAAAAACCTAGTTTTGTTTCTTCCTGGGTAATTGATCTTCACAATGCACATTTCATAGAATATTTTCTTTAAATCCTGCAGCAATTGTATTTATGTGACTGTTCATGCATTTGGCAGGGTAGGGAATTTTTGCACTTTCATGCTGGTGCTGCAGGTTCAACTTTTCATTCTGTAGATCTGTCCCTGTCTGTCTGTCTGTCTGTCTGCCTGCCTGCATTGAGATGCAGTGTGTTGTTTCCCAGCAACACACACTTGGTGGTGTTTTAGTGTCTGGCGCTCTGAAGCTGCCGGATCACTTGCAGAGTAAGAAAAACCAAACCCCAAACAAAACAACCATTTGGCACCTCAGTTGCTAAAAGGGAAACACCCGCTACATTTCACTGTCATTGAAGTGTTTTCTCTTTGGTTCCCTTTGGAAACATGGCACAGTCAACAATATAGGAATGACTCTGAGGTCCCTGCCATCCAGAGAAATTCTACCTCACTTTAGCCTTTCCCAACCCCTGCTTTCCCTCAGGAACCATTCCTCTACATTTTGAGCATTGCCACATCATCCATAAGATGACATGGAAGTGCTTCCATCATCAGCACTGTGCAAATGGAACAGTACAGAGGTATCCATCCCATATGTGCATAAAATGTGTCACTGTTACAACCACACAGAGGAAAGCACCAAAAAAATGATGGATTGGAAATATTTGTTGGATCTATTTTTCTTTTTTTAAATCTGGTTAAAGACAGTTTTCTTTTCCTTCAGGAGAATAGATGAGGGAAGAACATGGGTTTTTTTTCTTTCTCTGGGGGGTTTCAGTCACCTGCTGGTTGTGGTCATTAGCGGACACATAGCTCTTCATCACTTTATTCCATCAGTTGTAACAACTGCCTCACTGATCATCTAATTATTTTCTGTCACTGTGAAAATCTTGGTTTTATATTAATTACTTAATTTAATAACAACCTTCAGATGTGCTAAAATCATAGTCTGATAGAAACTGCAGGATATTTACTCTGATAGGACCTGCAGGTATTAGACATCTTCAGGAAGTTGATTTAATCTCCTGAATTGAATGCTTTTGAAAATGTGTTAAATTATGTTCACTTCATTTAGCAATACCCAATTTTACAACATTTTTTCTCCTTTTTAACTAGTTTCAGTTTGTCTTTTCCAACTATTTTGAATCCCAGCTTACTGAAGTTTGTTCTAATATTTCTTATGCATGTTGGGTCCCCCAAATCAACAAGAGATAGTGTGTTGATCTGTAATCATACATATTAATATAAGAAGCATTATTATGTGGTGGAGTTTTATGATTTTCAGGAATCACCCAAAGATTTTTCTTCTTGGCACCATAACATAATGGTTCTCTTAGTCTGTGACTAACACTCATAAGGTGATGTCCTAGTCCTGGGTGGTTGCCCCTTTATTAATTTTTTACACCCTTAGCATTTTATGAAGGCATTTGTACACAAACCCACAGAAACAGTTAATAAAATTGAAAAGGTCCAATCAGATGTTTATATTCACAAGTAATATTATGTATACATGCCCATACACTGTCTTAACGAGGAAGACACTTAAGAAAGACCTAACTCAGCATGATGAAGGTCATATGTTATACCCCTAACTGTACTAAATTAGGGGCCCAAAATCTTCCCTTCAAAAAAAATCAACTCTGTTTAGCTTGGGAGAAAAGTTGAATTCCCAAGGACTCTATCTGCCTATTCCCAACACAAAGCTGTCAGGAAGGTGCCTCAATTTGCATGAAATGTGCTTCAGAGCATCCTCAAAGAACACTTCCTTCCAGCTAGACAGTTGAGCTTTCTCCCTTTGAAGCCCTGTCCTCCCACAGCTTCTTGAGATTGTTATTTTTGTTTCATTCAATACCTTGTACCTAAATTGTTGGTTGTTTGAATGTTTTGGGGTTTATTTTGTTATCAGCTATGTTAAATCAAAGCACTCAATTTGGACTTTACCTAGGTGAAAAAAATAAAAGCAATGGGCCCTCCTGAGACTTTAAAAAGCATGTTGGAGAAGAGAGTGGAGGTGTAGCTGCTCGCAACCAGCATCCTCTCTTTGAAATGTTCATGCCCGGAAAGCACGTTCCAGACCATTTTAGTGACAGCGGGGGTTGTGTTCGGTGTGTTCAAAAGTTCAATCAAAAATTCTGAAATTTTAATTGAAACTGAAAATAGAAAGGAGCCCAACTGTCCTCTGTTGATCACAGCAACAAGGAGGATAAAAGAGAAATATTGCCGCTATGAAAAAAAACAAGCACTGCAGGGATTTTCATGGGGGATCTTGCTGTTGCTGCAAAGTAATTTTTTTCAGTGATCTGCTGATATGGTCTAACAGGGAGTTTTAAAATTAAAATTCCCAGCATTTATAAGTGTTTCACCCCATCTTCAGACTGCGTGTGTGTGGATTTTACTCAGTGAATATCTGGAGGTGAGGTTGCCTATGCCACCTGGATGCACAGAATATTGATGGTATCAGAAAGGTTGAAAAACTGAGTAGCAAAGCAAAATCCCTTCAAGTCATAAAGGAATATAGCACTGCCAGTGAGAAGGCAAATACTGCTTTATGAATTCAGCCAGGCTTTCAGCTCATAAAGGACATTCACTCTCATTACACATTGCAAGTTTTAGCTTTGCCAAGTGATCTTGAAGCTGCTGTTAGCAATCATCAAAATTAAGGCCACTTGACTGGAGTCCACTTCTGAGAAAGGATGCCAGAGCCACAAGTAGGTGATCCACCACCCACACAAAACTTTGCTTAAAGAGAGTCTATTAAGAGGTATTTGCTAAGGGGAAAAAAAAATTATTAAACAGCTCTGAAATCTTTAACACATCTCTGCATTAGATGTGCTATTTTCAGTTCCTGTAAATATGTTACTAAGAAAGAATAATAACAAATGCTTTGAAAGGAGAAGTCTTGATTGCAACAGGATTTGTTAATTGAGTGTTGGGATTTAGAACATATTAAGGTTAATAGGAAATTTGTGGGAATATCATATATCATCAATAAGATAAATTAATATCAAAATGTGTGTTGGTTGACACCAGCAGGTTATATATTTGATATGAATGTAAGCACACTGACTCACAAAAATAAGCACCTTATTTGAGACTAATGCTAATTTTAAATACAACACAAGTCATCTCATTTCTCTCATCCCATCTGTTGCCAACAGCAAAATATAAATTATGAATGGCATTTTTTGCCTATTATTCACTGCTTTGCAAATACAGCAGACATTTCATTGAAGAATTTTGTGCCTTTGGTAGGTAAGGATTACTGTGGACAACAAATTATTTCTTCTTTTTTTTTTTCCTATCTTGGTGAAACTAAGAAAACTAAGGGCAAAATTTCTTTTTCCAACATGAAAAGTCACAATTCAAAATAGTCTGAGGTCCAACACTAGCAGGGAGCCAGTTTTGAATTTCCTTAGAATTTCTGGTGCTTATAGGGATTTGTACCTGCAGCCCTCTCCCTTTACCAGCAGGGACTTAAAAACACACTCAGGGAGAAGGAGTGGGCACTGGACTGAAGGCAGCACTAGCTGTTTGAATTGTTATTTCCTCTCCTCTCAGAGGAAAACAAAGAAAAGGCAAAAGTGTGACAGAAATTTGCATTCATCAAACACTGTCTTGTCGGCCAATGGTTTTTTCATGAGATCATGGAGAATGATGAGACACCCTCAGAGATGTCACACAGCTCTTTTGAGGCACAGACCAGTGTTGTAGCTGGATGAAAACTGCAGTGTGGTGATCTCCTGCACTCCCACTGGAGTCAGTTGTTTCACATCTGTTTAAAGGAGTCTGAGCCAAAATGTCTGAACTGTGCTCAGGTAAATCTCTTTCAGATTAGCTCCAAACACCGAGCCAGAATCAGCCTAGAGCTTGGTGGACCTCACAGCATAAATTGTGCACAGCATGGAAACTTTTTGTTAAATTTTTCTAGTGTGCCTGCAAACTTTTTAGCTGAAAAAATAACAAAGGTTAAGACTGGATCTGTTTAGACTGGATCCAGTTTTAGATTTGTCTGTATTTGTTTGATACAACAGCTACATGAGACAATAGGTCACATAGGTGATCTTATCTGTGTTAGCCTTTTCTTATTTACCATTTTGCGTTCATTTTCATTAATAGGCTAACATCCAAAACAAAATGATTTGCAGGTACACTGATGCATATCAGTAAATTAAGAGGATTTCAGAATACCTCCAAGGCTGCTTAGTATTCTATACTGTCTGCAACCTAGTAAGAAAAAAAAGATATTTTTACCTTCTGACACCTCATCTTACCAGTTCAGCCTGTTGCCTTACTGGAAGAGCAGTGAGAAACTTTCACATTCCGTTATTTTGAATTGCTGTGGGTTTTCTACCTCTCTGATTATTTTCACTATGTGGGATCGATCTCTGACTGTGCCTTCTGTGCTGATGTGAGGTGTGCTGAAACAGTTTTCTGTCCCTTTCATCAGATCTGTTTGAGAAGAATGATAGCTGTAAACTGGCAACCTAATTTTCTGGCAATTGGAAAACATGTCATTCAATATGTCTCTACAGACAACTCAATGCCACAAGTTTTTCTCATCATTTATATTTGCTGTTTAATTTGCATAGGTATAGCATAATTGAAGAGAGATGAATATTTGTCTGTCAGTGCAGCATCCAACTCTGCCTGTTGCATGCCTGCTTTATTATGGATCCCTGAAAAGAAACAAAGATTATTCCATACAGAAGTCTTATTCGGTAAAGTTTTCTGATTCCAGGCCAAAACCACAGATGAAGGTTTTGCTGAGTGACCCCTGAGATAACAGGAAAGCTTCCAAACCCTGTTTCATCAGGAACACAGAGCCTTACCCAAATACCTTCAGAATGAACAGAGGCTTTCCAGCACTTTCAGCTCACTCAGAATCAAGTCTGCAAACTGAAAGATGCATTCCAGGGGCAGAAACACAGACTAAGTCAAGGCAGTAAAAATTCAGTAAGTTTCTTTTAATATTTGTAGAAAAGTACAATTTAAGTAATGTGCCCCAAAATTTGAAGCCAAAGGAAAGTACTCTTACTTTGTGCTTTTTCTTTTAAAAAATCCAACAATTTCCATTCCTGGTAATAAGATTAAGTAGTTGAGACAAAATTATTTATGAGCATTTCAATGTCTTTATGCTTTGCAAAGGTAAAACATTCACATTATTTGGTGAAATCTGTACTCAATTGTGGTTTTAACCAAATAGGTTTACATATGTAAAATGTCTTAATGCCATGGTATGCCACTCATGGTGAATTTCTGAGAACAGGCAGGCCTAGAAATAGCAGGATGTTAACTCAATACCTACACTCTATGGAGTACATATGTGCAAGACACATAATTCAGCCTAACTCAGAAACAAAGAATTTCTGAGCCTAATTTTGAACATTTAATTAAATAACAGTTAAATTCAGTGAATTATTTCAGCTCAAATAAAATGGATTGGAAGCACTGCTTTTGTAGGGTATTTTCAATATTCTATATTGAATTTGTCCAAGGCAGAGTTTAAATACTATTGGAAAATCACAGTGATGTCTTCTCACATTTAAATCTTTATTTTTCTTTGACAAATGCTGATGGTAGAGCTCAGGAATAAAAGGTCAAGTTACTGTTTTAATTCACACTGAGGACAGCAAAAGAATTTTGGTTTAGATGTGGTAGTTTCTGATGCCATGATTAATGAGACACCAGTACAGAGCAATTTAATTTGGAAGAGCATTACACAGAAACACTATTATTATTAGCTTTTTTATGTCTTTCTTTTTGTCTTTATTCTCTGTATATATAATCTATATATCACATTTATCTGCAGAATGTATGTTTTCTGCATTATCTCCTCATCTCAAATGATTACTGCATTGTTTGGTGTTTCTGAAAGTGTTAGTCATGTGAAATGGCACTGAAATAACTTTTCTTTTCCTGTCAAAGGAAATGAAAGCAAAAAGATTATTACTTTTCCAAGTTACAAAACAGTATTGTTATTGACATGAAGCAAGCTAAAGCAATAACTCCTGATGGTGTGCTAATAAATAATATAGAAGTTTATATACATTGGGCCTCTTTTTATACCACTTCAAACCTGGAGTGACTTCACTGTAGCCCACATATTTATAAATAAGAGAATACTCAGAGCCACTACATGCCTATGAATTATGTATTAATGGCAAGAAATATTTTAATTTATTGCATGCATGTCTTTACTGATGGGTGAAAATGAATAATGGTGAAATGCTAGGAAGTGAGTAAATCTCAATCTTACAATAATAAAAGGACATTTCCTGTGCCAGCCTGAGCTCTTACAGTCAGATCCTCCACTGCCCCAGGCAGTGTTGAAGCCAGGAAAGTTTTGGTAGCCATGCCAAACAAATTTTCTCACCCATTTAAGAGATCTGTACAGCCTAGAAGAGCATCTAAGTATTCTTTCCTACAGGTCTTTCTGAAGCCAGGTAGTTGATGACACAAAACATAATTAGGAGAGCATTATGAACAGTAATAGGTTCAGATAATTTTGATTTCCTAGCTCGATTAAATCATCCATAGATGTTACCTCAAATGCTGCTAGGCTCATGTTCAGAGTCAGGCTCAGACTTCCACTTCAGGTTTCATGGTAAAACACCTCAATTGTTCCACTAAGACATTAAGGAAAAAGAAGTGTCTGACTCCTCAAATCATGCTGCTTTTGAGCGTTCTCCCCTGGTTGTCCAGGGTAAATAGACTGGCTCCAAACATTGCAGCAGGCAGATCTAAGTCTGGTCAACTGTTCTCACTGCCTCGAGAGAGGCAACACGAGTGTATCACCCCAGCATGAGCTCTGGGGGTGGCTGCTGGAGGAAAAAAATAAAGAGTGCTAGGGCTGAAGGCTGGCAATCCTGAGAACAAAAGAGGACATGCAAAGCTTGGAAGAAGCCTTGGCATATGTACCTGAGTACCACCAGGTATTCTCCATGCCCCAGAGGGGCAATAAATCTGTGCTAATCTGATAAAACGGACAACCACAAGTTTAGCTCTTGTTCTGGAGACAATCTGTGTGTTCAACAGCCAATAATTAAAAATAGTAAGTAAGGAAACACCATGTGACACGAACTACCTTTCATTCAGACCAAATGGACTTGTGAGCTGAACACTAAAGCAATGAACATGGTAATACTCCCTAGTTCTAATTTTGTATTTCTTAAGTCTTGTTTACATGCAAAGGATAATTTCTATTAAGGTAAAGTATGAACTGAAAAATGCAGCTGCTGTTGCTGAATTTCCCTTAAGAATATCTGTACGTGAGCTTACAGATACAAAGAGAACTCCAGAGATAAAAATCAGAGTAGAGGGAAATCAAATGGAAGAAAAATTACTTTTCATTTGCTTAGATTTTCAATTTTGATCTTAAATAACTTACATGTTATGTAATTAATTGAAAGTCAAACCTTTGATTAACTTTCTTGCTTGTAGAGCATGGCAAAGAATGTACCTATTCCATTATGAAACAGAATTATTTCAAGATATTTTAAACACTTAAATTTACCAATTTTTCTAAATAGCTAATATGTATCCTGACATTGTCTGAAATGTATTGGTGACCAGTGCATGCCTATTTGTTAAACTAACATATTTTTTGCAAGGGGGCAGTCTTGCCATGTTCCAGCTTGAGTTGTGTAGCATAAACTTGGGCTTAATGTATCCTTTCAGAGATCCTCCACATTTACATACATTTAAATGAATTTAGTCAGCTGCTACCCTGATATCAGAGAATCTGGGTAACATGGAAATGGATGTGGAGTCTGCAGCAGTACATGGCGTCCTCTGTTGCTTATATCAACAAATTCTGTGTTCATCTTGCCTCTGCTACTCTTAAATTTTGGGCCTTACTTTCTTCAACACTTTCTTCCTGTTTACATAAGCATACACTCACACTTGGTGTCCCCTCGACAAGACTGACCAATTTTTTGTGGTGACAACTAAAAGAGGAAAAAAAAAAAGTAACTAGATTTCAGTGGCATTCTATGGGCAATATTGGAGTATCACTATCTACCTGTTAGTCAGGCATTGATCTTTACCTAACAGAGACAGAGTTTTATGTGACTCTTTAAGGTCCAGCACTATGATGCCATGTAGCAAACAAAGAGGAAGATCTGGTTTTAGGATATGCATCAAATTTTGGATCATGCCATAAACTGTGGTTCATTTATTACTAAGTAGCTCAAAACAGTTTTTTACATGGAAATCTCATATGCCATGAGCAATTTGGCACAGCAACAGGAGGAGAAATACAGAGTTTTAAAGAAACACAGGCAGAATTATAATATAATTGCAGGATCAATAGTAGTGCCCAAGTAGGGATGTAAAATAGGTGAGATCCTGTGGTATGTTCATCTAACCTTCCAGGCAAGTTTTCCCCCGTCACATATTTTAAGATATAAAAATCCTAGAACATATTGTGGCTGCCAGTTCTTGTGATATTATTGCAGCTCACACAATTTGGTCTTTTCTTTCTTAGAGCGCAGGCTCCTCGAAAGATTCAAGAGACTTTCAGTTAATATCTCAGGAAAAAAATTAAAAACAACAAACAAATTAACAAAGACAAAAAACCACCCAGATCTGTGTGGCTGTCGAGATTCTCTGTTGCAATGATAAATGTGCAAATGCAGATCAAATTCAGATCAAATGGAATCAAATGTCTTTTACAGTCTTGGAAGGCAGAATACAAAGCAAGGGGTACTGGCATTGGTAGAGTCAAAACTTTAAGAAACAAGAGACAAATTCAAAACTATTTCTGACTCTTTGACAAATCTCATCGCTTTTACTGGCTTGAATCATGGACTTCAGAAAAGTAGTAACTGATGACTTTGGGAGTTTGCTTTTTACTTTCATTTTTAAATATAAGCTCAATGTTGTCGGGCCTGAAAGCAACATGATGTACTGTCACTGAGCTGATGGAACTTCCCTGAGTCTTGTCCAGGGCGCTGCCCTCTGTCCCAAGGGCTCTGTGCCCTCTGGCACGAAGGGACACACAGCACTCACTGGGTAGCCTGAGCTGGCACTGAGGATGCATTACCAGGTCTGATGGGATAAGAAGAGAGAATGGATGGGTTTGGTCATAATCCCTCCTCCCTGAGCCCTGGAGCCACTCCTAGTTCATGTACAGAACGGTCTTTTGTGCCTGTGTTTTGGTTTGCCTTCTGTTGGATTTTTTCAAAGCCTGAGGACACAGAACACACTCTCCTTTCAGAGTAAGAGAAGAAAATCCCCCTTCTGGGTTTTGCCAGCCCCCTGACTTTTTGGGCTGCTCATTCAGGCTCAGAGCCACCCCAGGCGAGTGGCTTCAGGGACAAACGAGCTCCACAGAAACACCCAGACAGAAATTTCCTCCCAGCTAATTTAGCCAGTGGGTCCCCGCTCACACCCAAAGCTGCAGAGCAGCCCAGCACCTGCCCTCTGTGCTCATGGCTGGTTGTGCCTAATAATCCTGGGGAAAACCAGATAACCTCCTTAACTGGCCTTCAGCTTTTTCCCCAGGCAGAGTTCATTATCCCAGTTTTCATCTTTTAAAAGACACAGGCTTCTCCAAGGGACCTTTCAGGGCAAGAAGCAGTAAGTAAAGTGAGGTTGTGAATTTGTTGCCAGAGGAGAGGTGTGGTGGTTTTATAAATTTCCTGAAATAGGAAATTTCCTTTTCCGTCTTAGAGGTATTTCTGTCTTTCTAGCTGAATTTGTGAGAGCAGCTCCCATCACCTCAGTGACCAGTAGTTTGCTGGTAACCTTTTCCAGGTGCCTGACAGGAATCTTTCCCAATGGATGTTTCTCCCTGTGTAATTCAGAATATTCCTCTGGTGCTTCCTTGCAGCCACAGGTACACACTGCCACCACCAGATCAAACACATCCATGTAACAAATTCAGCAGGGCTTAGGCAGACCAAAATTGTCAGGTTACTTTAGTTTTTAACAAAATGACAGTTTTGAGGATGCTACACTCTGCTTCTTGCAAACTTTTAACTAGAGCTGATTGGGCTTTTTCTGTCAATTTATTTTTTTGAGCAAAAAATACAGATATTCATAGAAAGTTGTGATTTTACTGTTCCCTGAATTTCTGCTGGAAAATAATTTAGATGGATTTTTGTTTACTTTCTTTTATTGTTGTTTTGTTAAGAATTTGAATTTTCTTTTAATTTTCTTTTTTTTTTTAAATTTAGTACAACATATTTGAAATGAAGTTTCATAGTAATATGGAACTGTTTTCTTTTGCCAGAGTAAAGGGTTGTAGCAATGTACTACCTCTGTTTGTGGCCAGTCTCTACTGTGGGAAATGTCTCTTTTAACACATCCTAGCTTTTCAACTGCTCAGGCTGTAACTGTGCAGCACTAAACATGCATCTCAGTCAGGAGGTCTGACCATAGTGCAGAAAATAATCATCAGATCACTAAGAAACATCTGCTGATGCTTTTGATGAGGATATTACTGTTACCTAGAAGTCCAAGTCTGGTGTTATCTTAAGTATTCAGATTCTGAGTATCAGAAACGATGAATTTCTTATACTTGTCATTATTACTTACTGGCTTTACAAATTACAGGAAGCAGAGAGTTTGGTAGTGATCTAAGTTCAGGTGTGCCAATTATTTGTGTGCTTTATCTGGCAGTTTGGGTTCAATGAGAATCATGGCTGCAGATGTGCTAAAATCACTCTGTTAGGCTGTGACATACCCTGAAACAAAAGGGGTTCTTGCTCTTTCCAGGATGCCATTAGCTTGGATCAGTAAAGGAAGCAGCAGTGGCTCAGAGCTTGCTGTCATTTTCTAAGTTACTCGGGGATGAATGTCAGATATATGGCAAAATGAAAGCAGGGCAATTAATTAAAGGAATTCTACTCTGGTTGCTGAAAACAAAATGCTCAAAAGGTTTTGTCAATATGGAATTGTGAAAATATGGAAGAAAATTAGACTTAGGTCCTCCAAAGGAGCAAAATTGTACCATAATGCTATCCAAACCATTTATGGTAGCAAATTAAATGCTGTTGGTTTTCAACCTTCCATTGCAGTTACAATGGTAAGCCTTGATAGAACGAAAGAATTCTGTAATGCAAAAAACGTACTAGAACTTCATTCAGCTGAGAAAACAATTAAAGGCTTGTTTGAAATGGGGATTTTTTTCAAGCCACACGAAGAACAGAATATTTCTCACAGTTGTTAGATGCTGTGCAGCTGAAGACAGAATAATCATGTCCTTGATTATTTGCCAGAAAGCAAGGAGATTGCTGCAGGAATATTTTAAATTAAGTTACAGTGAAATTGTTTGAACTTTTGAGAAAATATCATGATTCCCTGCTGACAACATCAAGCATAAAATCTACAATATCAACATAGATTTTGCTTTATTAATTAGCAATTTCATATTCTTCTTAAGGTAGCAATACATGATAAAAATCATCATTTTACTTTACAGCTACAACGTGAACATTTTGATCCTTTTCTTCAAAATTATGGGGGATATTACACTGTATCAGCCCCAAAAAGTTGGGAATGCTGTGGTATAGTCTGTACAACAATAGTGCTCAGGTTGACCCAGAAGGAATCTTTGACCATTTTTCAACTATTTGCAGATCCTTTTTATGTTAGAAACGGACACCTAGACAAAAAGTTTAAATTCTTTAAGGCTAGGAATGGTCAAGATAACTATTTTACAGTTACTGAATACTGTATCTATTTCACAATAGACTAAAAGACATTTATGACAGTTTTAAAATAGCAGTTCTTTTTGTAGGGGTAGAAATGAATGACATAAAGCATTCACTGATGGATAAACTACAACAAAGAAAGGATGACAAATCATTTAGTCATAAATATGACTCTTATCTGAAAGCACACCTTGGCAAAGCAGAACAAACAGCAATGTCATTCAGTGTTGTGTGCTTTAGTTCTCAGATACCTAAGTTCACATCTCTTCTGCAAACAAAAATATTTCAGCCTGATTCAGACTCTTCACAAATAAAAAGAAAGAATTTTTAAGAGAGGTTTTTTTAGAGTTCTAAGAACTTTCTAATGAGATGGAATTTGACAAAAATTTTTGGAATATGAACTGCATAATATTGTACTTGGAGATTGACAGATTGAGTAGTAATTAAGCAGGTATTTAATAAATTAGGAAAAGGAATTATTTAATATTTTGCTTTGAAGTCCCAGTTTTTTCAATCTTTAGTTTTAGAAAATCAGTGTCCTATCTTGCCTCCCCCAAACAGCTCCAAAAATAATGCTTTCCTTGTTTATACAGGACACCTCAACAGTACAGCAGAAATGTGCCAATTATTGCTTCTGTTAAGGCTGAAACCCAAGCTGAAGTCAGTTCCAGTTTGACAGCCTGGTCTATAGCCATGAGGTTGTCTGCCCTCCAGAGCGAGTGGAGCTTGAAAATTCATCTTTATAATCTTCTGCAGATAGTAAGACTGCTAGCTGGCTGTAGTGTTTTTCATGTTGCTCTTCAGCAAACCCTTCACACGATGGTGTCTGATGTGCCAGGTGTTGGAGTGCCCTCAGCCTCCCGTTTTTGCAGCATCCCCAATCCGTGTCCCATCCATGCTGGGAGCTGGACATGGGCTTTGCCCCATTCTTAGCTCCTGTTGGAAACAAGCAGCTTGTCCCCACTTTTCCTGCAGTACTGGTCCAGATAGTTGGGAGCCTCCATTGCACTGTGCTGCTCTGCACTGCTGACCTTTATGTACTGACACAAGACAGTTTCTGGTTTCTGCTGCTAATGTTTGCTACCTTGATTATATGAAGTTAGTGCAAAACCTGTGCTCTGACCCTAGATATTATCATTAGTTTCAAATGCTAATGTGGTTTTTTTTCCCCTTTAGATTTTTGTATTTAAATCTCTGGCTTAATCAACGTGAGGAGAAAGCTACAATTTCAAAGGCAAGCATTCCAGTGTTTGGAAATGTCAGATTTAATGCTGTCTGTACAGCATTAATCTACATCCTTGTGCATTCTTATACAGCCCTCAATTATATAATCATTTGCTTCATGCAGTGCTCTAAATGAACAGTGAGAATAAAGGAAGAACTGCAGGTAGGATTGTTAAGCTGATACTCAGGAGGTTTGAGACAAAGAATCATTGCATGCTATTGTATAAACTCTGCATTAATTCATTCAAAAGGCCGAGTCTGGGTGGCAGGGGCCATCTTCATTTGATGTTTCCAAACTTTTACATAATTTGTCTTGCCTAAGATTTGAGGTTTTTTTGTTTTATTGTGGTTTGAAGGGTTTTTTTGGATGGGTGTTAAGATGTAATTTAAGTCTTTATTATACCTATTATAGCAGCATGCAGGAGGTTCATTGCCCTGGGCAGTATGCAAATCAAGTTTGCAAATCAGTTACTTTTATCTATTATAGACAGTAAGACAGGCCCATAAAGTTAATATTCTTTTCAATTTAGTTGCCCTTTCCTTTTTTCCCATCTGTGTCTTCCCTTGCAGCTTTATCACCTATTTTTCTTATTCTTCATTTTAACCAGATGTTTCCCTTTGACAGCAAATCCCATAGTTTCTTTGTAGCTAGAACTACATTTGTCATTGTTATTGATCATTGCTACCTCTCTTAGGACTGGTATGCACTTATTTTTAAGTTAAACTATCTGTTTTATTTTCCTCCCCAGTGAAATTTATGATTGTAACAGCTGAATTGCTTGCCTGTCTCCCTTTTAATCATTATGCAAGTGGTTGGTTTGGTTTTGTGGTTTTTTCCTACAGGTTTCAGATCTTTGTTCATGTTTTCTGTATTCTGTTTTCCTATAGCTAGCTAAAAGTGTTCATGGAATGCAAAGTCTGGAGTTCAGTATTGAGCATAGGTTTTTCTTTGGAGACTAAGTGGAAACCTCATTGAAATCTGCAACATCCTCACAAGAGGAAGCAGAGGGACAAGCACTGATCTCTTCTCTCTAGTGACAGGACTCAAAGAACAGAATGAAGTTGTGTCAGGGAAGGGTTAGGTTGGATATGAGGAAGAGGTTCTTGCACCCAGAGGGTGGACAAACCCTGGCTCCCCAGGGAAGTGGTCACGCCACCAAGCCTGACAGAGTTCAAGAAGAATTAGGTTGATTCTCTCAGGCACATGATGTAGTCCCTGGGGATGTTCTGTGCAGAGCCAGGAGCTGGACTTCAATGATCCTTGTGGGTCCCTTCAAACTCAGGATATTCTATAATTCTTCCAAATATTTGCCAATACTTTACTGCACCTGTGGCACATCACAGATTTAGAGTTCATTGTCCTGCCTTTTTCCTTCCGAAAACTTATGGTCAAGAGTATTTGCCTTGCAAAGACTCTGGCTCACAAGACCATCATAATTTAAGTCAACAGAATGGGACTGATCTTCTGAAATAGATGGGCACTGATTCTACGTTTGGGAGCAGAAAGGAGGTAGGGAGATTCCCAAATCTGTATCCAGCATCCAGGTTAATTGTTACTGGAGGCACAGCTTGCGGGGGGGAGGGTAGGTGTCCCATGACACTTTTTTTCTCATACTTGCTCCATTGTCTGCTGGTAACCCCAGGTCTCCTGGTGCTTGAAAGTGAGGGGTGGGTTGCCTGCACTTAACCTGCTGCCATGTGGTTAGCTTGCACTTGCACTGAACCTGTGGTTTGCAGGGCAAAGCATGAAATGAGGAAAGCTGTCTCTGCATTTGAGCATGACTTGGTCCTGATGAACCTTTGATGAGCTTTACTATTTCCAAGACTGGAATTCAGAGAACTGTATTGTACACCATATTAATATTGTGGGATTAGCAGTTATTTAAAGACTGGAAAAGATGTGCTTGGGTAGTATTTAGTATGAGCCACTGTGCATAGTAAAGGGTACAGTAAATCCTCTACAGTCATTAAAGTTGCAATCCTATTACCTCATACTCCTGGGTGCAGCACTCCCAGCCCTCTGCAGGGCTCTCTTATGCCTCCTCTGCAGGAACAGCCACAGGAATGAGCCATGGGTCATTCCTTGTGTAGGCAGGAGGAAGCAAACTTCTTAAAATAACTGGACTCAGGACTTCCACTGATTATGCCAGTGAGTCAAGAACATCAAACAAGCTGTGGGCTGCCTCCATGAACCCAGCTCCTAAAGCACATTCCCTGCAATCTTCTGGTGTATCAAAGTTTATTAGATCACTAACTTTGTCTCTTTTACATCACACTTGATATGTTCAGGTTGACACTGGGAAGGTAGCAACCACTTGGGTCTAAATGGTGGACTGAAGTTCATTTGTCCTAGGCTTTTTTCCCTGTCGAGACAGAAGACATTCAAGTATGAGTAGACTCATTATTTTCCAGTAAAAGCCATTTCCCTGGGGATTTTCAAGGTCAGGATTTAATCCCCATTTGGCACTTCATGAGATAATAGAAACCTCTTACATGACTGCATGATACTCTTGAAAACCACTGAGACCAGCATAGTCTCCAATCAACAGGGGTTTATCCTCACTTTTCTTGTCAGTGATAATGGGGTCCCCGCAGTTAAAAAACACCATTCAACAAATGAGAATACTTCCTTGCACATTATCCTGCTCATTATAATTTCCAAGCTTAAGAAATAAGATAATGCTTACAAGAGAATAACACAAATAAGATAATACTGAGAATAACACAAAAAGGAAAAAGCAGCGCTGGAAATTCTCTCCTAGTCAATTCAAGTTGCCTAGCTTGGATTCATTTGAGAAATGTTTGCTACATTAGCTTACACACATAACACATTGGCTCCAGTATTTTCTTAATATCAGCAAAAAAGTAATTCTGTGCAAGCTCAATATCTTGTTTTATTTCTTCCTATTTTGAAGTTTTACAAATAATTGTAAGAAATGTTGCAAGCTCTGAAGCATCCTTAAAGCTTTACTCTGTGCAAGTTTCCTTGCAGATGTCTTTTATTTTTGATGCACAATTCTTCAAACTGAAGTGGGGAAAATGTAGTGGTGAGCAACTCAACATCACAGAAAGCACGGGGTTTGAGAAATCAGGCTGAAGGGGACTTTCCTTGCAAGGTGGGAGGTGAGAAGCTCTGAACCATGAAATTTCTCAATTTCTACTGTGAAAGTCATGACAAAAGACATTTGTGGACTCAGTGATCCTTATGGGTCCCTTCAAACTTCAAATATCCTATATTCAGTGATTTTTAAAATCTTAACAATTATTTGCCAACAGTTCCTTGGCTTTTGTTTCCATTGTTGGATTGGTTGCTCATAACAAAATCTCTTTGAGAAACAAGGGTGTCAGGCTCTTTGCTCTCTGTCCTGTATAGGCTCATGTGCTTTTGGTTAATGTTGGGGAGTATTAAGAACATCTGCCCCATAAATTACCCTGGTACACAAGTTTGAAAGAGCACTAAACAGCTTAATGGAGACTTTTTGCATTTCAGGTTCATGGACACTGCTAGAATGATCAGATTCCCAGGTCTTAGGGATATATCCCCTCAGTAGAAATGAAATGTCTCACTGCTTGATAGTGATCTCTAACACCAGGGTAAGGTAAAAATGGACAGAAACACAATCTTCATCTAAGGGAGACCTAAACCCACAGTGTGAAGTTTTTCTTGGGAAAGTACAACTGTGAATTTATTTCTTTTTCTCATAGCATTCCCTAGTATTCTGGTTTTGATCCCTGTGCCTATCTGACTCTTAAGAGAAGATGGGCAAGAAGACACGTATTTTGGAGGAAAAATTTAAATACAATGCAAACTTCTCCCAGGATATGGTGTAAGCTTCCATAAACTTATTTTATAATATTTTCTAAAAAGATCAAAAGGAACAAAAGTTGAAAATTTACTACTTTTAAAACCAAAATGAATAAGAAGAGCAAATTCTCAGATGTTTAATTTCTTTGAAGATATGCACAGAGCTAGCAGTACTCAGTACTTTACCCTCAGATGTGAATGTACAAAGCAACCTTTCAAAAAGCTCCAAAAATCCTGATGGGGTGGAACTGTTTTCATACACATACTGTCTATAGGCCACTGTTTCTTAGTGCCTGATACATTCTACATTCTCTATATTCATCCAACCATTTGAAGTTGAGAATTCCTGAGTTTTCATGTTAGGAAGATGGTGATACTCGCACATGCTTTCTAAATATAGAGTTGCAATGTCTTCAGAGACGACTCTGTCCAGAAATAAAATCATTTATAGCAGCCTGTGCTTGCATCAGTTCCAAAGGGTTCACAGTCTCTGCATCAGTCAGTCTTCAGCATGTCAGTACTGTTGCCCAAGGTTGGGGACAAATTTCTGGTTCAAAGTCCTCAGGTTTGCCATCCTGGAGGTCAATCTGAATATGGGGATTTAAGTTCTGTCTCATAACCCAGCCCCTTTGGTATGAACAGTTCATGTTCGCACTACTCCCAGCTCTACTCTACAAGGATTTCTTAACTATTAAAGTAGTCAGATTATTAGTTTTTTAGCCCTGCTTAGGGAACTGAATGTCTCTTTTCCTTAGGAAGCCTCAGCATTTTAGATGCTGACTGAATAAAGAAATTTTCTACTAGAACTGAAAATTTATCCTGTTACTGACTGTGCCACAAGTTGAATAACTACAAAGAAATATAATAATATAATCATATACTATGTAACTGATTTCTGGAGATCACCCAGCTCAACTCCCCACTCAAAAAGGGGCTACTTTTAAAGTAAGATTCACCTTCAAAGATAAATTAGACCCTTGTCTAATTAAACTTTAAATAACTCAAGATAGACTTCATATAACTTCTCTGAACAACTTGTTGCAGTGTTTGACTACCCATAATGTGATATTCTTTCTAACAACTATTTGACAGTTTCTATCCTACAATTGGATCCATTGCCTCTTTTCCTCCATTTTCTTTTAACACCAGCATTAGGTAGATGAAGGCAGTTCAAGACAATTTCAGATCCTTAGACATTTCCATTTCAGACTACACAAACCCATTTCTGTCTGCCTTTCCTCATACATCTTGTTCTCCAGTCCCCTTCGCATCTTGGTGTCCCTCCATTTTAATTGCTTTAATATCGGAGGATATTTCCTGCCAGGCTAGTAAAAGTGGATAGAGTATTTCAGCCTTCTGTTCAGGCTGCTGAACAGAGCAGAGTGGTATTTTGCCTCAACCTGCCACCTGCAATCCCAGTAGTTCATTCTGAGGTGTGGTTGCCTTTGTCAGCTGAATCATACCCAGACTATAATATTGAGCACTAGGACTCCAAGGCTTTCCAGCCATCCTGCTCCACACCTGTCCTGTTGCATGAGGTTATTCCATACTTGTGGAAGATTTTGCATGTTTATTCCCAAGATAAATCAATGTTGGCTATTCCAAGTCATTCATTTATTCCCAGTCTTCTCCAGAAGCCTGGGTATGATTTCCAGGGGGATTTGCTCTACACACTTCCCAGGAACTGAGATTAGGCTGACCAGCCTGTAATTCCCAAGTCTTATGTGCCTTTCTTCCTGAAGAGGTGTATGACATTTTTCTTCCTCATCAGGGAGATCTCCTAGTTGCTGTGACCTTTCACAGGTGATGTGAAGCAGCCTTGTGATGACATTGGCCACTTCTCTTGGGACCTTTGGAACACAGTCGATTTGCTACCCAGTAACTAACCATGTCTTGTACTGACTCCTTTTTGAGTGAAGGGCACCACAATTTATTCAGATGAAATAAATATAACTGCATGATCATCATCTCTGGCACATAGTCAACTGCAAATTTTTAGGTGAGTGATTAATTATTTTCCCACAAGAAAGAATGTCTGCCAATTTGTAGCTAAAATTTAGTTACCTCATGCAGCCTACAGAACATGCTGTATTCAAAAATTACTGTTTAGGGGTGGTTTGTGTTTTTTGATCAACAGATGCCCTGTAGGTTGTAGTCCATTAAATATTTAATTTTTTTTCCTATGCATTACACAAGATCACTTATCTCTCTTAAGGTGTCAGAAAGGCAGGAACAAATGTACTTTAAGTCTGTACTGTTTCAGTGATTATAATGTTAATCCTCAAAATTTTGGAGGACTTATGATCCTAAACCATCCAGGATTCTGTAACAGAAAACAGTCTATAAAAAGGAAAAAAAATGCATTTAAATTTCTACCATTCTCCTTTTGGAACAAATCATTGACATTGAGTTTTGAATTCTCATTGCATAATTTCCCAGCAAGCTTCTATCAGCAACAATTTCTCTTTTATTCCTCATTTTCCCTTCGCATTTCTAAATCTTCCTGCTAATCACCTGGGTTCTTACTTTGATACATATACAATAATTAAGAATGGTTTACTTGTATGCCCTTTTGTTCTTGTAAAGTGTATTCTTAGTGAGGATTGTGACTGAGTCTAGCTTGCTTTTTTCTTTTTCTGTCTTCTGCTTGCTAAAAGTTCTTGGCAAGTTTTGAATTTATTTTTTAACTTATACAAAGCAATACTGCTTTGAAACATAGCTGGGAAATAAAAGCTGAAGAATTAACACTGTTGATATTATTATTACTTTGTGTCTTGAGAGAAATTGATTTATTCGTTTGTGGTGAATAATGGAATATTCTATCTGACAATGTTCTCCTCTATACTCCTATATACTGAATGTTCTCCTTTGTCACGTAAGCTGTTTCCTTTGATTGCTTCTATATTAGTGTGTAATGTCCATGATCAGGTGTTTCTACTTGAGCATTTGATTTGATTTGGGTACTTTTCTCAAAAACATCTTTTTTTTCATAGATGATGATTTCTTCACTGATAGCTGTATCATTAGCACTTAGAAACTGTGCCCAGGTCTGCACACACACTGTGTTAACAATCTGTACTGTGATCTGCAGTCTCTCTGCCCCCTCCCTTAGGCAAATTCTAGTACTTTAAATTAGGTATTGCAGAAAACAAACATATAAAATTGTGTTCCTGGCCTGTTATCCTTACAGTACCCATGACGACCAATTTTGACAAGCAGCTTTTTTTAATGTAACTTTTAGTGAAAAAAATAGTACAGGAAGTGTTTTCACACTGTGCAAGTAGCGCATAGAACTGGATCTTATCTCATGGGAGAGCCTGTTGGGATCTGCAGCGGATAGTGTGCCTGAGCATCACAAGATGCAATGTTCCTTTTACACAGAATATGAAAGGGTAAATCCATGTCTTTGCTGCAAAGGAGTGAATTAGCCTTTATCCATCCTTCAGAAGTCTTTGCCCTAGCTCAGAAGTGAAGTTGTTATCAGTATTTTTCACCCAAGCAACATGAGAGTGCTGGGATGCAAAAGGCCAGAGGCTGGCTAGTTTATCTGTCCTATTATTCCCTCTAACAGAAGGTCCAGACCTATCTGATTTCTCTCTTCAAAAGCTGTAGTCTTTCAGATACTATCAATAGAGCCAGACAGCATTGCTTCTTTTTACCTGTATGTACACACTGATTTAGTTTTATCATTTTCACTCTGAGCAACACATTTCTTCTTTAAGTCCCCTAGTTCTAGCCAGTTTTAGGATTCGTCCCCTTCCCCTTTCCATTTCCCTCTTTCTTGCCCCAGGAATAAAAACTGCTGCTTCCATTCTGTGGTGCACCTCAGACATATAATCAGGATTTGTTCTACATTAGATGTAGCCCAGCAGATGAACCCATATTGAAATCCTGATGTTCTACTGACTGCACTATAATTAAGTAAATTCAAGGTGATGCTGCCTGCAGATTCACAATGAAAACAACAGATGTAGCTTCAAAAAGAAATTTTGAAGATGCTTATTTTTAACTTGCTGTTATATGGGAATGTTTTTTAGTGTACTTTTTTTAGTGTGTTAAAGGTGAGCAGACTGAATTTTTATTTACAGAGCTGCTGAGAGTGAGACATCATGAGCCAAACTGCCTCTGAAATGTAAAATTTAGATTACAAATAGAATCCATACAATCAAAAAATATGTCAAAAAGGAAACATCAAACTTGAGAAATTAATATTTAGACATCTGAATAGTTCAGTTCATTACCCCTATTCTGATATCTATCAAAAAGTGCAAGTTAGAGATAAAAGCTAGAACTTTCGTTTGTAGGTCAGTCACTCACTGGAGCAGCCTGCTGCTATAGTCTTTACCTCAGAGATAGAAAGTTCCTTAATCCAAGAATAAATTTATGCTGACATTTCTGTAAATTGTGATCTCTGCCACACAAACAATCTCCTTCCACTAGTACTGACACCCCATTTCTATAGTGGTCAGTCTTCATTAATATTTTGTTGACAATGGTTTCATTACAAACAGTAGGTGCCTGCAGACAGGTTTTTCCATCATCTTTGGAGAAGGATTTAACCTGGAATCAAGTCTTTTTTTCCCTGATACTAGTTAAATCATACCAGGCATAAATCCAGACCAACCAAAATACTTCTAACATACTTTTTTTCTGGTGATCATGAAGGGCAGATTTCAGATAACTAATTTAGAGAGCAGCATGCTATGTATTTATAATCTCTTTATTAATTCAGCATGGCACCTCCGACCTGATAGGATGACTTATCACAGGTCAAGAAATTTAAGTTTGTCATGAATGGAAAGTAACCAACAAAATCTTCCTGATGAGAGAAGTATTTTAATTATCTGGCATCTCTCTATCTTTTGATAACTGCTGGTTGCAACAGCTGTCCTTACACCTTGGTGCTTAAGCATGCCTGAGGGTGACAAATCTAATAAGGGACATGAAAGTCACTTAGGGATTCAGTAGCCTAAGTCTGAAAACCTCTCTGAGACACAAAAATCCCATTACATGTTTTCTCAGGTGCCATCATTCCCAGTTCCAAGCTTGCTGTCATGAGATGTGCTAATATACAGTCTAACACAGGGGTGGGATGATTTATAATCACCACCGAAAACATTTCTGAACATCAAGAGTCCTACACAGAAAGTATCAAGCAATTGGGCGTGAAAAATGTGTGGACACGAAATTGAGTATTTTCTAGATGCTGTGAGGGTGTAAAACTCTTACTGGTTCCCTGTTTCTCACTAAAACTCCCCATGTACACAAGAACACTCTGTGTATATTACTTTAATAGTTGAACTATAATGGAAAAAGCAGCTGTTCTTTCCCCCTTCAAGTTTTCCAAATGCAAAAGGTCAGTATTGACTGCATGTAAAACAATCATTGCTCTAAATCAATATTTGAATCATCTCAGGATTTCCCTCTCTTTTTGTTTGAATTGTTGTCAGACAAGGATTAAGTTACAGATATTTGGGCAATGCAGTAGAACTAAACTATTTGTGGAATAAATACAGCCAGTAACCCTGAAACATGTATGTTTCACAGCAATGCAGACGTGCACAGTAAGAGTGAGGCAACTACAGTAATTTCACGATTATAAACCGCACCGAGTATAAGCCGCACTCCCGGGTGTTGGCAACTTTTCATTCTTTGTCCATATATAAGCCGCACTTGATTATAAGCTGCACGTTACAATACAGGATGTGATAAAAGGTGTCTATTCTATCACCATCTGTTGAGGGTGGGGGCAGTGATCCTTATCTCCACGGCAGATATTCTGCTAATGGGCCATCCATTGAAATCAGCTGGGGCATTGTTCTTTGTCTTTTCATAACACAGCCTTCCTCCAGCGAGCCATTTTCTGCTAATGGCCCATTGAGTCCCACTGTGTGACTGATAAAATTACTGCATCCCATTGGAAGTTGCT
>PYHW01010767.1:3474667-3515609 GCA_013186435.1 Turdus rufiventris
TGTCCATATATAAGCCTGATTATAAGCCACACTTCAGGTTCGGACCAAAATTTTAATCAATATGGTGCTTCTTGTAATCATGAAATTACTTGAAGTTTCAACTTTTCTACGAAGTGCCAACATATGTGTGTGTATGTGTACGTGTACGTGTACGTGTACGTGTGCGTATACATATACGTATACGTATACGTATACATATATGTATATGTATATGTATATGTATATGTATATGTATATGTATGTATATATATACATATGTACACTCTCAGAAAAGAGGGATAGTACACCCCTGAGAGTAAAAGCCTGTTAAACATTTCTAGGTTGTGTATTTTCCTTTTTTTCCTTTCCCATTCTCCTTCACTTTCCCTTTTCTGTCTCCTGCAAATCAAATTCACAGAATGAGTCTGGTTGGAAGGGACCACAGAGGGTGCTCTGGTCCAATCTCCCTGCTCAAGCAGGGTCATCCCTGAACATTTGGCATAGGATTGTGTCCAGAGAGTTCTTGAACATCTCCAGTGAGGGAGACTCCACAGTTGTCTGGGCAATCTGTTTCTGTGCACAGTCACCCACACAGTAAAGAAGCTCTTCTTCATATTCAGGTGGAACTTCCTGAGCATCAGTTCTGTCCCAATGCCTCTGTCCTTCTCTTTCTCCTTTCAGAAAACTAAACAATAAATAAATAAATACGTAAATAAATGCATTCTAGGGAACAAAGACCTCATCTTTGCAATGAATGACCAAGGATCTTCTTTACAATAATTACAATATAATCAGGAGACTTGATTGCAGCACCTGGAGAAACAATAAATTAGATATAATTTATCTGTCTGTTTTACACTTGTTTTCCACTTCTTAGGCACACTACAAAGTTACATCTCTGACTACTGCTAGCCTTAGTTCATTTCTCTATGCAGTCATACTTCTCTTTTTGTCTGCAACATTTCCTGCCTAGAGTACCCTTTTTGCATTTCCTACCTTATGTTTTGCTTATCCACCGTGCCTTTCTCCTTCATTTCATCTTTGCTCTCTCCTTCCTTAATGCCTGCTTTCAAAAGTGCATCTCATTATCTGTTATCTGATATGACAATAGCATTTCAATTAGTAGAGTACACTAGAAATAATCCTATATGAAACTCTGCAAAAAGGAAAAAGGACACTTTTTGTTATTTTTTTCTGTCAGGTTTGTAATATAAAATTTAAGAAAAATAATCTAAATTCTTTCTTGAAAATTTATTTTCCTCAAAAATTGAGGTAACCCATTCTTTTTAAGTGCTAATTTTCAAAAGCCTGGACTAAAGTTATGTCATGTGTTTGCAATTACAAAAATATCTAATGGTCAAGCTCACTTCTCTTAAGAGATGTGTATCAGACCACAGAATCTAAAAAACCCCACAGTCTTGAAGAATCTTCAAATTTAATTAGTCAGGTTGTTGATTTGGTATTGTTTAGGGTTTTTTTAATCAGGATTCTGTCTCTTAAAGGGATGTGCAGAAAGTCAGTTCTGAAGCTGGCTCCTCCCACAGAAACCTAGTTCAAAACATCCTGGTGCAAAGGAATCTGAAAATCAAGAGTGAGTCAAATATCTTCATATAGCCACTTCACACAAGGCACTGTGCTTTTCAGTGAGATCTGAAATGAACTACAGCTTTGTAAGGAAGCATGGCAAAGAAAAAAAATAGTTGGTGTCTGAAGGTGGGTCCCATGAGGAAAAGATGAAAAGGGCATATTTGCTCACTGCTACAGTGTAGGCTTCCCAGAAAAATACCTGTGACCCAGACTCTGAGGTAAAGCAACTCTTTGAAACTCAACAGGCAAACACCTTCCCCTGACAACCAGTCATGGCTTGTCAAGCTCTTCATCCCCATATATTGTCTCAGCACTTCTGACAACGTGTGATAGCAAAGGCAGATCGTATTTTTATATTAGATATTAGGTCAGGGTTTGCGCCTTCCCTCACTCTGGAAGGCACCCTACATGTGGGTTTTTTTCATAAACATTCTCCAAATCCTCAGCCACAGATTCATCCACTTTAAGAGCCACCTCATCCCACCCCGCCTTACAAAAGCACCCATGTGCAAAGCTGTGTAAACAGCTACTGCTGCACTGAAAGATGGAAAAACACTCATGAATGTCACAGGTTGCAGAAGGTGAAAGTAATTTCCAGCTTTCACAAAGCAAAATGCATTTTTCAAAGGTGGAACAGTGTCATCTTCCCATTCAAATATTCTCAGAAAAGACGTTAAATTATGGAATATTCCTGTTTGTACAGCTGACATCTCTTTGCTACAACTCTTGAAGTATCTGTGGATCCAACATTCACACAGAGAAAAAAGTCCAGTTAAAAAGCGTCTATGCATTTGGGTCAAAGGCTGAGTAGGTTGATCTGACTTCAGAACAAAATTAAGGTCGCAAAGTTGGCATTGCAGAACTAAAACAAACAAGCAAAACCTTAGTGAGCTGGTATTCACTAGAGATATATTGATAGAAATTAGTTCTGTGAATTATCAAATACAGAGTGGGACTTCAGCAAAATCTCTGGTAAAATAACACAGGCAATATCTGTGATGGCAAAGTTTGCCACCCTTAACCACCCATATCTATAGCTCCATAGAGGGAGAAAGAATAAAAGATAAATGCAAAGCGTACATAATGTCTTGCAAATACATATTTTAGCCAGC
Organism: Turdus rufiventris; assembly: GCA_013186435.1. Lineage (NCBI taxonomy): Eukaryota > Metazoa > Chordata > Aves > Passeriformes > Turdidae > Turdus > Turdus rufiventris. Next base: position 3,477,346 of record PYHW01010767.1, read on the forward strand.
TGCAGTTTCACCTGCAGTACACAAATGTGACATTGCCTTGCCACCTTGTCACTCCGGTGTTGTCAGAGCAGAGTCTTGGCTGGGGATTTTCCACAAAATGGCTTGGAATATAAATCTCTCCTTCCTTGATGTCAAGGAAGGTGCAAGTTCATAGCTGGCCGTGTGCATTATGAAACAGCAGACTTTTCTGAACTTCTTGCTATGCAGATATCCTGACAATGACCAGAGTGGTTGTTTTTAGGCTCTTCACGTTTTTTGGAGAACAGCTGAAGTGAAGGGTGAAAGAACAAAATCTCAGTAGAAGGACTTCCTAAGTAATCTCAAGTAGTTATCCTGTTTCTGTATTGGGATCATCATAATATCTGTAGTCTCCATACAGAAAACAGCAGTTATGGATGACAGCACATCTAACCAAGAGCAATTTGGATTAATGCACCACCATTGTGAATTAATTGTCTTTATTATATACAACAAGGAAGTGGGCTCAAAATAGAGAAAGAATATTACTTTTGGACTCCCTCTCTCCTCTGTAGGTTCATTTATAATCTTCATATATGGACTTATGCTGGGGGATTCTTTAGAATAGAAGACAATGTACATTTGTACATCAGTATTTTTGGTTTTCTTCTTTCTTTTTTAATCAGAGAGCTAATGAATCGATTTGGAGAAGTAGTGGGACTATTTCCCATATTCCCTGATCTCTTGGCAGAGAACTAACTTATTGCACATCTTCATCTCTAAAAATTATTGTTGAGTTTTCTTTTTAATTAATTTGTAGTCTTGGATTTATTTTCCAGTATTAGTTCAGAATTTGTGGTGTTCATAATGTGCTAGTCATTGATTCAATTATATTTTTTATGTATCTCAACCAACAGAACGACAAATCTTCTAAGTGAATCTTTTATTTTGAGTATTTTAACGTTTGATATTTAAACCTTGCTCAAAGCTGTGAGGAAAATGAATGTAAAATATTTGTGAAAATATTTTGTAGTGTATTTATGCCATTTGCTTAATGCTATACTTGGAATCTCTATCACTGCTCAAGTGAAACTGGCAAAAATGGGTCTTAGATGAAGTGAAAATTAATCTGTTTGAGGAACTTTATGTAAAAATAGCAACGGGAACTGAAATTTCTCTTCGTACACAGCAACAGCCACATCATCCCATACAGGTTCAGACACATCCTCACTGTGCCTTGCTTTTCTCCAGAAACATAGCATGTTTGTTGGGTCACTCCTAAGAGAATTGGGGTAAACTCATTGCTCTGACCTGAGCTGACCACTTAGTCAAACACGGCACTTCTCAGCATGTCATAAAAGGAAAATCACTGTGTTGTTTCACAAATTATCGTTCAATGCATACTGAGGGTCTCACAGTTGCAATACTAAAATGTTATCTGGAGTTCCTGAAGGTTCTCAATGAAAACTTTCACTTCAAGTATGTTGTATTTAACTATGTGTACCTGTTATGACAAATGAAAAATTTCATCAGAGATCTGATTAAATCAGATTAAATACCCCAAACAGAATATTGTGCCAACCAGTAGCATAAACATTCAGTTCTTTAAAGAAAGGATAACAGTTCTTTTTTAAAAAAAGACCTTGCAAGCAAAAAATATAGTTATAAGCCTAATATGTTGGTGTAAATATTAAAAGTAAACAACAACAATAACAAAAATAATATGTCAGAAAAATCTGAAGAATATTTAATTTTATATTCAAAAAAGTCCATCTATGGTCTAAATCTAGAATCCAGATGCAATGTTACATTGGTTTAAAAAGAACCAAATTCCACTTTTAGAGGAAAAGTGAAAGCAACCACAAAAATACATGTATATAGGATGTGGAACAAAAGACAAAGTTTTTAATACTATAATTTAGAAGCTAGAAAATTGTTAGAAGAATCCAATAAATGCATGAAGACCCACCGACTCATAATTTAGACCAGTTAGAGGAGATCTTGGAACCTTGGGGCAATTCCTGGTTGTTTTATTCTTGATCTTGCAAATATATTCAAGAAAAATCTAGTTTAGCAGGAGTTTGGGCAGCTGTGCTCATTGCCAGTGGGAGAGAGCACAGGTCCATTAGTAGAGGAAAATTATACAAGCAATTAATAATTAGGCAGAAAAATGGGAGTGTTCAGCATACATTTCTCCTTTGTATGTGTGGGAAAAGTGATGGTTTTAATTACCCAGATCGTGATCCTATTCCTTTACAATAGGAACACCTTAAAATGTTAAATACATAATAAAACAATTATATTTTGTAGAGTTTTTTTAATAAGTAGATGTAGTTTGGAATCCTCTCTTTAAAATACTGCTCAAGCTTTCTGGGCCAGTAATGCCAATTTTCAAAAAGTCCAGGAACTCAGTGGATGTCCCAGAAAGCTGCAAGAAAAGAAACTTCACAACATTTTGAAAAGGACAAACAGGATGATCTATCCTAATGTTGATCACCAACTAAATAATGCAACATCCAAATGAGGAGAGTTAATGGATGGTAATATAATTAATATCAATCAATGTGGCTTATGAAAAATAAATCTTGTCATATTAACTTTCTTTTTGAAATGAAAAATGGCACTTGACCTAGCACTAGATGACTTTTAGTGGTAAATAGAGAACTCTGAATGGATTGAAATCAGGCTAACTTCTCAGTCCCAAAACATCTTTATAAACAAGTAATTATCCCTGAATGGCCACATTGCTGTCAGAGTTCAACAAGAATTGTTCTAATCTAAAGTGGATTTGCACTTCAGCATAGAAATTTTGTTCCTGCACTACCTGGGTAGCGCAAATAAAACCCTGCAGTCTCTCCTCACAATATCCAAGCTACACAAACACAGCAATTTTCTGTTGCCATCCCAGCTACACCATGTACCATGCACAGCATACCAGACCATGGATTGCTGGCAGTTTGTACCCAAACCTCCAGTGGTGGCAGGAAAGGAGAGCATGAGAGAGAAGCTTTTCCTGCATTTTGAGAAATGCATTCTGAACTACAAATGAAATAAAGGATAAACAGCCTTTCACTTGACTAGAGAAAGTGGTTGACATGGATGAGAAAACATGGACTAGATAGTAATCAAGAAAGGAAAAAAACATCTGTTTGTTGTTCGCATGTACAAAATACAATTTAGAAGACAGTAATACAAGCAAAGATATAAGTAGTATGGAAGAGATATTTGGATGTATGTAGCAGTTCAAAAGAGAAAACCTTATTCCCTTCAAAAGAGATAACCTTATTCCCAATGATATGTGTGATTTTGGAGTATATTGTAGGACTGGTATCCAAACTTTCCCTCAAGAACAGAGATTTCAATCCTGAAATGCAGGTTAGCCAGTGAGCACAACATTGAGGCAGAAATGAAAAATATAATCCAAAAGGGTTTGTCTGCTAATTCTAAAATAGAAAAGTGTAGTATAAAAGTCTTTTGAAAAAGTGTTTTCTAAATGGATGTTAAGCTCCAAGGGGTTACCCAGGGAGCTATATATTACACTGACATTAACACCAAATGGGTTCATCTTGGTTAATGTTCTTACAGTGAATGCCAAAGTAATTCATCACTAGTGGTTACATATGGTAAAGTATTAACACATTTCATCAGGAAAACATTCTTTGAATGTCATGGTTCCGGCACTTGGGACCTGAGAGTAGTTCAAGATGCGTGACACAAAGCACTATCACATTTTCAAATGCTATTTTACAAGTTATAGATTAATCTCATGTCTGCTAAGTAGGTACGCAAATATTTGATTACTTGACAGCAGTTCACAGTCTGCTGAGAGCAATCACTCATAGAAAAATTAAAGGTGAATTCATTTTAATGCAACATTTTTTAAAACATGGAAGATCACCTTTTTCCCAAAAATCAAGTTTGGGAATAAATTTTTTTACCCCCACCAGATATTCTCAGATAGTCCAGATTTTATTTCTGTTGCCTAAAGTGAGAAGCAAACTCATTCCAGAAGGAATAAATACACAATGGAAATGAGAATCTGCTACTGTCTTATCCAAAAGCAAGGGGAAGATCTTAACAGTGGAATTGTTCCTATTCATTCTGGAGCTGAGGGTGTGCACTGGATGCCAGGGATTGCCACCAGAAGACAGAGAAAACGGGTCTCAGAGTCATCAGTGACAGGGAAAGCCTGTAAGCCTTCTTATGAACAGAGCAGTTTCATCTCATATTGAGTCCTTGGCCCAAATTACAGCATTCTTATTGCACAGAATCATATAGCCATGCATATGTCAGGACTGGCTGGTGGAGACTGTGGAAAGAAGCCAAGTTTGTTTGAAGTCCATGTAAAAAGGAGGCAGAAACTGTTAATGACCATCCTGTTTGCTCAGATTTTTCACTCTTCTACATCTTCTGTGTAAATGAAAACCTGTGAATTGTCTTCTCCCATCCACAATGGTGTGAATGGAGCTGTGGTAACTGGGGAGGAAATTATTCTCGTCATCTTAGGTCCATTGGCTGTAATGACATTATTCAAGAGCTCAGGGTGGAAGAAAGGGATTTTAGTTGTTGCAGGTTCACCATTCTGTGGCTTTTTGCTTACTGTACTTGTGGTTCCTAAACAGGGTTTGACCCAATGCACAGGTGTTGCATGTTCTGTTTTCCCTGACAGGGGACCAGAAAAAGGGAGACAAATGTCACAACCAATACTTGTGGTTCCCTCACATAATTTGCTCTCACTCAGCACTGCCCAGCTGAAGCAGCAGCTCAGGGGTCAGACCTACCTGTTAACTTAGAGGCAGAGAGATAGCAAATCCCTTAAGGGGTCTCTTGTTTCATCAGCATAGGTATAATCCCATATTCTTTCCCTAAACAGTGCACATAAAATCCTTCTTGGATGTAGTTGGATTTTACAAGCTGTTGTTGCTGATGGCCTTATGCTGATCTAGATAATTTGTGGTGTCGTCAGTTTATCAGCTCTGATGAATCCAGTAAGACAACTAGTCTGACAAGTTTATAAATTTGTAGCAGCCTTTCATAAAATACTCCTCAGCATGTATTTTTTTCTCTCTTTGATCAGCTATTTATGGTAATTTTTTTCTCTATCCACACCCTGTAGAGCTCAGTTGCACAAATTGACAAAGGCTTTTGAGACTCAAAGCTCTCTCTTCAGACACATGAAATGTTTATGATCAGCAGAGTGCATAGCAAGTCATAGCAAATACTCTCACTCAACACCTTTATTAAGTTATCATTACTGATAAAATGCTATTTCTACATACTTAAAAGTGCAGAAGTCAACTTATGTAAGCAGTGAGCAAATTAAATATAGCCTGGGAGATTTCATCCATGGTGAAGGTGAAAACATTATTTTTATATTCTTTTACCTTTATTACAGACCTCACCTACTATGCTTGGTTTGGACCTGTTGTGGTRATATTACCTTTATATATGGAAGAGTGGGTGGGAGATTAAAAGACCAGAAGGAAATGATGAAGAGAGAAAAGACTGAAGGAAGAAAACTCTTTGAGATTTTCTGTCCCTTCTTGAGCTCAACTCATTATATTACTCCTTGGTTTTTAGAACATTTGATCTAGTCTTTTCTGCCCCAGCCTCTAAACTCCCAAGCCCCAGCTGAGAAACCACAGCGTCTCTCCACAATTCTCTTGGGCAACATGCTGGCCTTAACAATGAAGCAACACCCATGCTTTTTGAAGACATCATCATCCCTGAGTCTTCTCTTCCATCTCAGGAAATCCAACAGGTCGTGGCCATGGTGCTGACAAAGGAGAAGCAGAATAGAGGTAGCTGTCATGTTTCATCCACATGTCTGAAGGAATGAATTGACACTGAAGGGCTCCTTCATATGCATAAATTTTTACATGCAAAATGTCCTTTTAGCTGTCCTTGGATAATAAAAGCACTCATGAGAAGTTAGATATGAAATGTAAGTTTTTTTGTCTAACAGTCAAGCAAGTGATATACAGCTTTTCCTGTCATGTCAGATTTTGAGAAACAATGGCAAAATCAAAAAACTTCAAAATTTTCCTACTACTATTTAACTGTGGAAGATTTGACTTTATGGCTTTGCAAATTATAAAAGAAACAGTATGCTGACTTGCCCCCATTGTAGCCCTTGACTAAACCAGTGCTTTTTTAGGTACTCAGGCTTGGCAGCACCCTCTGCAAAAGATGTCATATACACTCTGCTCACAAATCTTCATCTGACTGCAATCCATATTCATTAGTAGGAACAGTTTGGAGGGCTGCTGTTCTCTATTTTGTCTTAAATCACTTTGAATGGTTATGAGGAAAACCTGGATTTTCCTCTTTTCTATTCCTAGAGTTTAACAGAGTGTCCATATGCCCATATCCCTGTCTGAAGTAGCAGTTCTCTCAGACACCTCCTTAGGACCTAGCATTTTTGTATTAGAAGCACAACAACGAAAAGTATAAATGGCATAAGCAGCACAAATTCAGTATTTAGAAAGAGTCTCAACCAGCTCCATCTCTGGACAAATGATTCCAGTGGTGTGGAAACTCTAGCCACAATCCAGCATTTATATCCCTTGCAATTAGTTTAAGATGTAATAAGTAAATATTGGGAGGTTTCCTCATAGTCATTCCCAAGTCTAACTTTTTCTCCTGGGGTCTTGTAGCTATAACTGGGGGAAAGAGCCACAAAGAAACACCAGCCCTCCATCCCAACTATGCTGGGAAAGAAAGGATGCACATCTGGAAAGAGCTGATGCGGTGCTCTCATCTCCTCATTTTGTGACCTGCTTTCTGCATCAGAAATACTCTCTATTTTGGCTGACAGGAACTGAGTTTTTACATCATGCAGAGGTGCCAGAGCCAGCTTTGTCCAGGCTGGTGTGTCTAGACAGGGCTGTGTCACACTGGCGAGTTACCTCAGGACACACAGCGCTGCAGCCTGGCGCTGTGCCTGAGGCAATTCATCTTGCTTGGTAGCAGGATTAATTAGTCTGGGGGAAGCACGGGGCTGGCCAATAGACCAGAGCTGGATTATTCAAGGCTTTTGCAGGTACTGCTGTGCTGTGCAGGGCTGGGTAGCATAAACATGCCCACAGGAAAAGTGCATGGCAAGTCCTCAAGGCATGAGGCTGTGGCCTGAATTTCATCTTCATTAAGGTCCTGGAGCAAAGCAGCCTTAGTGTAGGCATGAGAGTAATTGTCTTTGGGAGAGGATGCTAACAGCTGGGAAGGGAAGGAGCCTTGGAGGACCTTGTGCTTACATGCTTTGCATGTAACTTTTAGAGGGCTGAGCTCAGCTGAAGTTTTTGGACAATATCGACATAATGAACAGCAAACAGAAAATTGGCTGTCCTCTTCTGATACTGGAGATTTTGCAAAAGTTTGTCTGTCCATCTGAAAATTCATCCCATATTTCAAAAAAAAAGGTTAAAAATCCAATATTATTTTATGAGCCAGATCAGCAATCTGATGCAGGTGGGTGTCCAGACACCAGATTCTTTGTGCTGCCATAGGGGAATGAGCAGGAGAGGGAGCAGGCAGGGACGCAGAGCTGCCCTTTGGAGGTAGCCTGCAGTGAAGCTGAGCAGCATGATTTACAGTTGTGGTCATCTGCAAGGGATGGAAACAAACAAAAGAGAGCAAACTGTGGGTGAGCAACTTTATTTATAAGCCTCCTACAAACTGAAATGCAAGCAAGACTTTCTGAGAGAAATCACCATCTCACCATTTAACAGTGACACACAGGGCTTTTCTTCTTTCCCATTTGACTTTTATTTCTCTGTAACTAAATATTGATGTGTTTATTTCAAACATTGGCCTCAAACTTCTTCCCACTACTTTTTATTTTAAATGGAGAAATGCAAGAGATACAAGAGCATTTTGCTTTATTTTATTTTGGCTTGGTTTGGGTTTTTGTGTGTTTTCTTGTTTGTTTGTTTGTTTGTTTTTAAGGAAAAAAAGTAAAAAGAAGAGATGTACAAAGGATCAAGGAAGGCCACTGCATGTTAGCTGAAAATAATGGATTCACTTAAACCTGCTGAGGTAAATGAAAGCTAACTGGTAAAGGGAGACTCTCTATCATAATAAAGTGAATAAAGTTGAATGAACTTGGGTTTCAGGTTCTGGAGAGGTTTTGTGGTAAGGCAAAGAAGCATTTATTTGAAAAACAGAATATGTAATTTGAGCCTACATAAAAATAAATGGCATCTCCCCCCTTTTAGGAATCATGCTTTATCTCATTTCTGGAAAAGTAATAGCTTAGAGGTGGCAGAGACACATGAAATTTCACAGATGCTGAATAAGAGACAATGAAAACTTTTATAGAGTTGTCATTACATTATTATATTGTCTGCTTGCAGATAAGATAAATCAGTGTCCTAAGAAACAGAGCAGGGAAAATAATGACATGGTGTGATCTGCAAGTCCAGTAGATCTCTGAAATTCTCCAGGGATCTCTCTCAATTCTTCCAGGGTCCTCATAAATACCATATGGGTCACTATCACAATGGTGAGCTAAATGATGCTGCTTCACACCCTTTATGTAAATTCTACCAGAATTTTAGATTTTTTTTTTTCTTCACCTTGTTTAAAAATAGTGGAGAAAGAACACAGCCAAAATAGTAAATCATAGATGTAAACCGTGTTTCTAATGACACTGACCTCTGCCAGGTGCCAGGGTGGCCACATAAGGCAGGGCTGATTGCCAGATTTGTGAGCAGCAATATCAGAGGAGCCGAAACAGCCAGAATTTTCTTTTCTTTCCTAGTGGCAATGGTCAATATCCATTTTCTCTTACCTGCTGGGATTTCCACCTCATAAATAAATATTTCAGTTGCAAGGATCTATGATATTGGCAGTGATATATATTGTAACACCTTTTTGTGGTGCCTCATAGTCATGACCTCTGGAGCTTTTATAAAATTGTAGCTTGTTGGAGTGTGCTTTATACAATTGTGAGTGAGGATTTGGTATTTTGATAATGATTCTAGATCAAACATCTTTCACAAGATTGCCTGAGAAGAGCAGACTCAATCTTTGTTTGTCCAGTCAGATCCCGTGTTCACAGGAAAGGCATTCGATGGTGACAAAATGTTTTTAATCTTTCCCCTTCATCCTTCTTTATTGGCCAAGGTCCTGTGTCACCTTGTAGTTTCACAAGCTCTTGAAGAAGAATCACAAGCAAGGAGTTTAAAGATTCTCGCATCTAAATCCATCCCACAACTCTATTGTGTCTGTCCTGCAAATGTGTATCAAAATCATCTCTTCCATCCCACTAGCCTCCCAGCCCAGCTGCTCTGCTGGGATCCTTGTGGACTCCCAGAGCTGGCACACATGTGAGTGAGCCAGTTCTTCTTGTGTTCTACAGCTAAGCATGTGAAGCTGTCATTGATAGAATGTGATAAGATCCAGATCCTGTTCCAGATAAATGGTATGAATGAGATCACACTGGGGCAAGGAGGGGAGGATTAATTCCTGCAAATGGGTGTTGTTTCCTGCCCTTGTCCTCAGGGACAGGGAATGTCCCCTGCCCTTTCAGTTACCAGCCAAAGTGAAGGAAATACTGAACCCTGCTGTCCATGGTCTTTCAGGAGGAAGTCTAAGCTCACCCATTTGCAAAATCCCCAGGGGATATTGGAAGTGCCTTAGCCTTCCTGCAGGGATGTAGACCACTGTAGCTGTCCTTAAACTTCTTATGAAACTACAGCACTAATGTTCTTAGATATGCTCTTGGCAATTCAGGGTTGGTGCACACTGCTCGTACCTTCAGAACTGCAGATCTTCTAAACAGCAGGACTAGAAGAGTAAGTACGGAGAGAATTGCAATGGCAGTTCTGTGACCCAGGAGGGTATTTGCTTCTATGCTCATGAATTCTTACATGGCACCAAGGAGGATTTATCTTCTGAGTGAGTACCTGCAGAGCAATTGCTGGAAGATTTAGAAGCCGTGGATAGTGCAGCATGAATAGTCTGGGTGTCAATAGCCCAGTATTAATTGCGCTGTCGCTTGCTACGCTTTGATTATTTGTGCAATAAAAAAAGATGCATCACGATCAAGGAGCCAGAAAGGGGCAGAATGATGCTGGTTTAGTAACAGCAGACTTAGTGGTAATTGAGAAGAATACATTGGTGCTGTATGACTAAGGCAAACCACTAAGAGCACACTGTGGCTTATTGTCAGACCATGTGCTGCTTTGTGTCAGCTTGTGAGCAAACTGCTCTCAGCTTCTGTATGACTTTGAAATTAGTTGCTAATGCCCTTTTGGATCATAGGAAAATAGTTTGATTTTGGAGGTATATCCCTGTTTTGCAAGACAAAGTAAATAATAAATAATGATTTTTCATAAGATAGAAATGTCACTGAGTAGTCATAAGAAACAACAAAATCTGAGTTTGCAAATGCTCTCAACTGCTTTCTAATAAAGAGGCACTGTAATATGGTAGATTGATATTACTATGACAGAACCAGGTAATCAACCCAGAAATATCCACTTAACATGACAATTTGCTTCTGAACCACTTCTAGCATATTTACTGGGTTTTTGGCAATGTAGTTTTGTGGTGTTCTTTCTGCTGCAGCTGTTGGTACCCGTGCTTCTTTCAAGCACTTCTTCTTTCAAGCACTTCTTCTTTCTCCTCATGGGTTTCTCATCTTTGGGGAGCTGGAGAGATTTGAACATGCACTTTCACTTTTCCATTACCCTCTTCATCAGCTCGTTTGCAATTATGAAGGAAATGTCTGTCAAATGCTCAGGACACCACTAAAATTACTAAAGAAGCTTTATTTTTTTTTCTTAGGCTTGAGACATATTAGAGGATTTAAAAAGTTATATATTCAAATCCTTAATATATTTAAGGATTTATCATAACCCACGCATAGGTTCATAAGGCCAGATTTGCCTTTCAGATGACACTCAGAGAAATTCACCAGCTCCCAGCATGCTGAAGTAGTGAGGGCATTTACTTAAAATTTGTTCTCATGGTGATTGTGCCAAAGAAAGGAAAGAGAAATGATCTTCAGGTAATATCAAAATAAGTCATTTAGCAACATTTCCTAAAGTTCGTGTAGAAGGAAGTGATTTTTAGCTGACATAACATTTCTGAAGGATTTGGATGCTTTAGGAAAACAATTGCAGTGAGGAGGATTCTACTTGTCTTTGAGCCAGCATAAGGCTGCCTTTCCCAAAAAAAGCAATGAATCTGTTAAGGAGAGGTATCTTTCCCATACCAGCGAACAAAGTATTTTGGGTTCCCAAACAAGTGTAGTAAGATTGTATCTGAAACCAGGAGGGTCCTTCATACCAGTGTCAGTTTTATGGTCTACAAATGGGGAAGTGCGCCATCTCTACACATTTCTGCAAAAGCAGCTCAGCAAGAAAATTCCCTTTCTTCCAAAGGACTTTGCTTAAAACAGATGAAGTAGAAATTTCATTAATTTTTCTTTTGAAATAAAAAATACGATTTTTCTGCTGAATTTTGTTTAAATGTTGCGTGACCTACTTCAGTGGAGGACTTTTTCTACTCACACTGTATTGGTTCATTCCTGTAGAAAATGTGCTTACTGGCTTGTCAAGAACATGTCATGGTTGTGTTCCCATTGTTTAAATTCACTCATCATTTATTTCAGCTGACTTCCAGAAAGCACTTTTGACATAAATAATGCAGTGTCCACATGAGAGTTGTTCCCGTGCAAAGTGGGTGGCAGAAGACTTTGACCTTTGAGCAGCAGGCTAATCTGAGTGATACTCAATCAAAGTTATATGTATCCATACACACATTAAAATAAAATTTAAAAAAGAGTGCAAATGCATGCAAGGATGTGCGAGCCTAGGTCAGACTTGCAGGCAGAAGTGTGTAGTCCAGAGATGTAAACAACTCAGGAGACAGGTGATTTTAGTAAATTGCAAGACCTCTCACACTTTCTCAGTGGCAAACATAACATGACTACCAGTATACCGTAGTCTTAAATATCAGATTTCATGAAAAAAGAAAACCTCTTCTCTGCAAATGTTATGCTCCTGTCCATCTCTATGCTCTGATAGGTTGAACAGTTATTACATGTTTTCCACAGAACCAGCTTGCAACCATTTTGAAAAATTAGGCAAATCAGAAACAAATAACAGAGTAATTTTCCAGTGATTGAAATTGTTGTCATAGAATTAAGGCATTAACAGGATCTAACCATAATGAGCATATTATCTTCACTGGACTGCTGATTTCACATAGTATGCAGGACTTTATTCATCAGCTCCATCTCTTTTATGGGGATGAGTTTCCAAAGAAAACCACTACTCTTAAATCAGCATTAGTCTTGCATTGCATTTCAAATCCCCTAATCAATATTCAGCCTTTGCCCTTTTTTTACCCTGCCTTTTACCTTTAGGACAACTCTGTGTGTGTGTGTGTGTGTGTGTCAGCCTATTATAATTTTAACAATGTATCACAGTTGCAAATCTGATTCAGATCAATGGCTTGAAAGTGACAAACTCTAATGATCTAATCTCCGATTAAATATTCATGAAGGAAGCTTGTAGAATACACACTCCCTCCTTCCTAATGGATGTAGAAAAACCAACTGCATTTTACTGATTGATCATGCGCATTTTCTCATTGCAAAAGCGTATTACAGAAAACTCTACATTGTGAAACACTTAATTCAATCTGCAGCATTTATTTACTTTACCATTTAAAAAAAAGCAATATCATTCCATAGATAGATAGATAGATAGATAGATATGTCAGAAGTATATTTATGCTCAACATATTTATTCTTTGTAGCAGCTTTTCAGGTTAAAGCTTTTGTGGGATATAAGCCATATAGGATCCACAAGGATCCAGAGATATAAAGCTCTGGTAGCCATGAACTCTGAAGCTCATGATGACTTCTAGGTAAAAAACCAAGGATATCATGTAAACCTGGAAATAATGCAGGGTCCCTACCATGCCAAAATGCTCCAGGAAATGCATAAACTTATAAGAAATTTCAAATATTTGTTGATCTAAATAAGGAAATGTAGATAGTAAGATATGCACTTTTGCCCACAACATCTCTTATCAGACAAGCACATGGCCTTGAGATTTTAAACTGGAAGACAAAAAAGTACGATTGAAAAGAAGCTCTAATAAATACAAGCAGCCCATCATGAAACACTCTTTCGAATATCAGCATCCCAGTCATATGAGGAGGCTTCTGATTCTCTGCAAACACTGAGAAATGGAATTAAGTGAATAATAATCTTCTTCTGCCTCAATTTCTATGCCAATTTTTTTACTTTGTTTTAATTATCATTTTTTTAAATGTTAGGGTGGGAAAGGATGTATCAAAAGCCATAACATTTACAAGCAAAAAAATACCTTCCCACACTTTCCAAACTAACTGCTTGATAGAATAACTAAATTTGAGTCTTAGGCTGACTCAGCACTCAAAATGGGCCTGATTCGGAAGTTGTTATGCAAGTGATGATCTCTGCTGAGATCAATGAAAGAATTGCCTGTGCACATCCTCTGAGATCAGGGCTCATCTATGACTCAGAGTCATTCTCACTCCCCCCTTTCTTCCCTTATCTCAAAAGATCCTAAATTTGTTCCAACCATAATGTCGTTAGATTTAATCTATTTTGGTACAAGCAAACAAAATTTAGCAGCTTTCCTTGTATATTTCTGTGCTGTCCTGACTAGAAAGGTTTTACTTCAGCAACCCTTATATTTCCTTTTTCATATTTAATTCATAGGACATAACAACACAAAAGGCTCACTCCTGCATTCCAGCCAAAGGGTAGTTTCTAACAAAGTGATATAAAAGTGTATCCTTTTCTTTCCTGCCACACGCAGGGTAGGTGAATTGCCACTCTCACGGAAAACAGCAAAGGCATCTGGAGCGTTTTGCAGATCATGGTTTGACTCTTGGCTCTTTTTGATTTGCAAAGGTCAGACAGTTTAAGAGTATGAACCACAGACGGTGAGACTTCACGGGAAGGAATTTGTCTCAATATATGCAGGTTGAGGCTTCTCTCTGGACATGCTGGTGTTGAGCAAGAAGCTGGTGTTTTATAATCTAATAACAATGATATGCAATGATTTTATGAATAGCGGATGCAATCTGGTCAGGGAAGTGACGTTACTGCATAAGAAGTTAATAGTCTATTCAGCAAAAGTAGGGACTAGCTAAATAAACAAAAGAAAAAAAACCTGAGGATGACTCCTTTCACCTTGGCAATAGCATAAATGCCATCAAAATAAACAGGAAGGGAAAGAGCACTTGCATCAGAACATCTCCTTCCAAGCTGTGACACAGATGTTTGGCCACTGCAGAGAACAGTGTCACTAAGCAGCTCAGGAGTGATTCGCACTCCTGAAGGGGAAGGAAGGTTATAAAAGGGTCCTGCACAGCAGAAAAACCTTTTTCTTGACACCAGAAAAGACAGAAATGTCTTGTGAGTATGACACTGCTGCCTGCATCCCAGCTGCTGTGCAAGTGCTTTAGGATACTGTGAACATGCAGGATCACCATATGGAAGATAGACAGACACTATACAGCCTACACATAGCTACAGACAGTTCACTGAATCCTTCTTTTTCTTAAAGGCTTTTACTCTCAATAAATTATGCTTTACTTGCAGCAGACTGTTTCTTCACACAGGGTCTGTGAACATCTGTGTTACCCCATGTCTCCTGCTCATTTTCAAGCTGTCATGGTGTGGGTAGAGTTACATGGAGCTGAGTGAAGACTAGGGAGCCTACTTGAAAACACAGGTAGGTTTGGTAGCACTCTGCAGGGTCCATATTCCTGGAAATACCTTTCTACCTTTGAGTCCAGTATGGACATTCCCTAGAAGGTCATAATCACAGGCTGAACACCACATCAAACACTGCACTCACTAAGCCCCAGAGACAGCCCCCAGGCCAGTTTGAAAGGGCATTATCAGTTCCCTGCTGAGGAACAGGTCAATTTGATGAAGGAGACTATTGGAGGTGTTAAAGACCCTTTTTAAGTGAATTTGCTGTGGTGTCTTTAGTCAGGCACAAGTCTAGCCAGGATATATGCAAGTTAAAAGTAGAAACCAATTACCCAGTGTTGGCTCACACAAAAGACAGCTAGGATTCACCAATCCATTGAGCTAAGATTTAGTGTGGTCCCCATCCCTGACAAGGTACTGGAGTCTTTGTCAGAGAGTCAGGATGAAAAGGGGCAGCTGCTACAACCGCCAAAGACAGACAATCAGCATTGGGGAGTGTTGCGGTTTAACTCCATCCAGCAACTGAGCAACACTCAGCCACTCAGTCTTTACCTTGCCAGCAGCATCAGCATCAAGGAGAGATTTAACAAAAAAAAGGATGTGAAAAAACCCTGGGTTCAGATAAAGACAGTTGAATAGGGAAAGTAAAAGTTGTGCATAAAAGAAAAGCAAAACAAGGAATTCCTCACCATTCCCATGGTCAAGCCAGTGTTCAGCCATGCTCCATCATGCGTAATAGTGACTTGGGAAAGCAAATATCATCATTCCAAGTGTCACCCCCACTTTCTTCCTCTTCCCCCAGACCTATATGCTGAGACTGATCCCATATGGTGTGGGGTATTTCTTTGGTCAGTTGGGATCAGCTGTCTTGGATGAGTCCTCTTCCAGCTTGCTGTGTGCCCCCAGCCTCTTAGGCAGCACGGCAATACAAGAAGCAAAAAAGGTCTGGATGCTGTGCAAGCACTGCTCTGGATTAACTAAAGCATCTCTGCATTATCCACTCTGTGTTCAGCCCAAATCCAAATCATAGCCTCCTACTAGCTGCTGTGAAGGGAGTTAACTATCCCGGGAAAAACCAGCACTCTGAGTCACCATCTGCATCCACTCTGTTAATGTAGATGATACTAGTAGTTTGGCCTGGCAACCTACTGGTTGATGAGGGTGATTCCCTATTTTTTTCTCTTTAAAATTTCACTCTTTTTCATATAAACACTATCCCTTCTTGATCCTTGAGCTACTAACAATTCCAAATCCTGATTTTTATCTTCCTTTGCTCCATACTGATTTTGTAATAGGTCTTTCTGGATGTCCTTACTCAGCAGTCTAGGAAAAGGTTGCACACTTGTGCTGTGTCTCAGCTGGGTCCTGGACATTTGATCATGAGACAGCTAAAGCCCTTGGGGCAGCAAAAGGTTTTTAAAGACTGACCTTGCAGAGGATGCAGACCTATAAGGGTTGTCCTGTGAGAATAGCAGCATTCCCTGTGGCTTTGGAGGAACATTCACTAGTGAACAACAGCTCTGCATCCTGCACTGTCTGGGCAGGGATGTTTCTGCACCACCAGCAATCTATTAATACCTGAAACATTCCGTGTGATGAATTACACAGCTGGTGTGTGGGAGGGCATATACCAGTTAGCATTCTTGCTAAGGTGTCATTTCCAAGGTGCTCCAGCCTGCAGGCTTCCAGTCTACAGCTGAATCTCAGGGATAATGAGGAAGCGAGGAAAGCAGAGCAGAAAGTCAGTGACCACAACACTCATCCCTGAACAACTAGGATTTTTATGATGTCACTAGTATTTTACGAGATATTTGATTTTATTATAATTGCTCTTTCTTTTTTAACAGAAGTTTCTGATGTCACTGCATCATCATTTCAAGAGTCACATCAGCTTTCAGTGTTGTCAAATAGGTAAAATAGCAGAAAGCTCTGTATGAGCCTTTTCCACAGCTCTAGCACTGGAATGCCTTCTCTAAAATTCCCAGGAATTGAAGAACATATAAGAATTTGTGTATCAGCTTCAATAATCTCTTCTACAGCTCTATAAAAAGTAAGTGGAGACTGTGATAATGAGTCACAAATAGGCTGGATAATTTAGTGAGGACTTGTCAAAACTCCTTACTTGAAGAAAAATATATAGATCCTAATACTATAAATATATGAATATATATGAATATTAAAGAGCTTCCTTGTGTGAGTGGAAGCCCCTGGACAATATTATTGGGTTGCACAGACCTGATCTTATCTATACCTATGCACAGATAAGGGCACATCATTATACATTTTATGGTATATTTCTAAATCCCATGCATTTAACCATGCTATTACAGATGAAGTGGCAAAACTTTTTCAGTGGCCTTCAATATGAACACAGCTGTTTCATCCTAAATCTGCTTGCATCAGTGAAAGTTATTTCCAATTTGGCTCTAAGAGGAAGCCACTTCAGAATACCTTGCTCTGCTTTTTAACTTGAACAAAAAAACACTTCTAATAAACAAACATACAAAGTTATGTGTGAAATGAGCTCAAAATCCAAAATTTTGCTCATTTACCTCTTCTTTCTTGCAGAACCAAAGCAAGAGTATTCTTCACCCAGCTCAAAATAGAAATATTTTGGGTTATCATTTTGTAGTAAACAGACAGTGAGAGAGTACAGTAATTTCACGACCATAAGGCGCACCAGACTATAAGGCGCACCCCCCGGGAGTCGGCAAATTTTGCAACTTTGTAGATCATATAAGACGCACCGGACTATAGCGCACACTTTTTTTTTTTTGCAGCAAGGAGCCGCGCGGCGCGCAACGAAGTAACAAATTAGTAACAGAATTGCGCCATCGTGGGTTTACTGGCAGGCGCTCAATTTGCAAACATTTTTCAAAGATCGGTGTAGCCTTTAAACGCACCCCCAAGTGTCCTCCCCGTGCGCACGGCCCTGGCACTCCCGCTCACCCCCAGCTGATGAGGCGAGGCTCGGGGCAGCCTCTGCTCACACCTTGGGGTTACTGCAGTTCAGGGTGGCACGGGGCCACCCGTGACTCAGGGAAGTGCAGGGCGGGGCCGCCCTTGGCTCGGGCCTACCTTGGCTCAGGGGTGGCATGGGGCCACCCACTCCCTCCCTCCCCACGTGGCTTCTGCTGGCCGGGGGCTGCCCGCATCCACCCAGTCCCACCCACCCCATGCGGCTCCTGCTGCCCGGTCCCGCCCCGCCTCGTGGCTCGGCTCGTGGCTCACACTTGCGGGTAGGCAAATTTCTGAACTTTGTAGATCATATAAGGTGCACCAGACTATAAGGCGCACTTCTGGGTTCGGGGAGAAATTTTAGCAAAAGGGTGCACCTTACAGTCGTGAAATTACTGTATTTGACAGGCCAGATAAAGTAAAATATTAACTATATTTATCTGCTTACATTACAAGTTCTTTTATGTGCTAAGAAGATTTTTAATTTTTAAAAAAGTCAGCCCTGGAGCATGTGAGACAATTCCATAAACTGACATAGTTATATGAAGAGCATCTCAAATTCAAAAAAAGAAAAAAGTTACACTTTTTGCCTGCAGGAATTTTTACCTATGTTAAGATACCTATTTCTGAAATCTCAAAATAGAAGACAGCGTTGAACAGCCAGACCCATAACAAAACCAAAAGGTTCAGCTAATCATCTTTGGTCTGTCAGACTGGAATGACTGAGGAGCCCCAGGGCTGTAAGCCGAAGTGTGACAGGAATCTCCAGCATCAATTTTGGCCACAGATGCTCCCAGGCCGCAAGAACTTCATCCTGACTCATAGTCCTGGTTTGATTTGATTTGAGGCTTTCCTTGGCCCTTTGTAAGGTTTCTAAGCTTCCCCATATGGCTGTTAAAAGAAAAGTACACATTTTTACTCAAAAGAGCTTTTTTAGGAAAAGATTTTAAACTGTTATAAATATACACCTGTGTGGCTCTACTGAAGACTGTGAACCCAATGGTTTATATGAGCTAATAAAATGCATTCAATATGAGAAATGTGCTCATAATAAACAAAGGAGAATAAACTCAGTAGTATGGCTATAATATATTAAAATACTTCCATGTGTAGCTTTACTTAAATCCTGTGGAAGTTATGATGACTGGAGAAAGCTATAAACTGTATGTTAAAATGCAAATGTAGACTTGACCCAGTAGTGATAATACCATAGTCCAACTAGTTTCTGTAAGATATTGTTGGACATCAGGAATGAGTAAATAGGGCTGCAACACCCATGTAACTTATTTCTCCTTCTGACTGTTTCTCATAAATTGGTTAAGGGTATTACTGACTGAGAAACCAATGTAAATATTTATTTGTGCTAAAATTGTTTAACTTCTATTTTAAAAATCATTTGTATTTTAGGAGTCATCCAAACAAGTGAAGCAAAAACCAGAAAAGCATTTACGTGACCAACAAACCAGTACAAAGTAACAAATGAGGAATAGCAAATAGTCAAAGCAGTAATGTGTCTCCAGTCTTAGTGAACAATTTAAAAGCTGAAAACAACCCAGATCAATCATTTTTTTGAATAATCTAAAGTAGGAATCTGATTTAAATGTAATGAAATGTAGGCATATGCAGCCAGGGAAAACAGAAGATAATTCTGCATATAAAGTGTTCACTGCAAAGCCTGGTCACCAAGTCTATTTATTAAGATTTACATCATTTTAGTGACAGTATCATTATTACAGGAATGTTTCTGAAACTCGCAGAGAGTTAGACATTGAAATAAATGCCAGCAAGATGGCCTGATGGCAAAGAGAGTATCCAAAACAGTTGAAGCAGCCATAGTCAGACTCTCAAGAGATTTTGATTAACAGTCTGAAGTAGGGGAAACTCTTAATAACTAACTGATGTTGTTTGTTTCTTTTAATCCCACTGCCTTTGTTTGACAGAGGTACAAGCCATGCAATTAGAAGCTGTGTTCATTAAGGAATTTGTGCCAAATGACCTTGGGCTCATTTATCAAGTCTAGGTCAACAGGCCATACGGTTCTTTCAATCATCTTTATCATCCTAAGAGTTAAGGTAGAGCACATTAAAAGGTATTTGACGTTAAAAGTGCTTGGAGGTTTTCAAAATAACTTGAAAATAAATATTGCATAGGAATATATGCTTTAAATCCCATATTAGGTATGTGGGACATCACAGAGCTGTTTCTTTCCAAAAAGAGATATAATTTGCTTTTATTAATTATTTTTTAGATATTTGTGATCAATAGTTCAACAAATTACATTTCTTTTTTTCAGACACATTTAGAGAAGGACTGTAGGAGAGAAAATGAAACTTCTTTCATTAAAATTACATTGAAATTTCATTCATACAGTTTTCCAGTAGACAGTTAAATTAATAACCCGTCTGCTGTCTTTCAGGGTTAGGAAAAATGAAATCCATTTTTGTATGGGAAGGTCTCATGTTATTTTACCTTGCACACAGGGCTTCATCTTGTTCCAAAGACTGAAATGCTTGTTCTTCCAAGTCAAATCTTCTGTTGAGCTGTAATAGGGCATAATCAGAGCCTAGAATCTTTGTGAAATCTTTGGGATTTATCATACAAATCATTAATCCTAGTAATTAGTCTTGTTCTCAGTAAATAATAAACATTTTTTTAAAATGTTGCTGAATTGTCTGTAAAAGAATAGAGGGAACAAAAGACAGTGTGACTTTAATCTAAGTTTTTGCAGATTATTTGCTCTTTTTATATCATTACATTTTCAGAATGCAATCAAGAATAAAGCATACATAGTAAAGCAACAGAAAAGTTAAATGCTTAGTGGAGATTTAATAGGATAACCTAGATATTTTAAGCTTATTATTTTTTACTATTTTACTTTACCACACTGTTAAAGACTCTCCTAATTCTTCATGTATTAGTCTGAAAGAATGCCTAACATCCTGTTACACTATTTTTAGTGACAAGAATCAATATCACAATGCAGATGAAAGAAAAAGCTATAAAATTTAAATTAACTTCTGTCCTCTTTGCCACATTGATCAATCGCCTTTGTGTTTTCAAATGCAACACTCCTGTTATTGAGTTTACATTCAGACACTCCCTATTTTTCCTAAATATATTAAAAAGCTATTTAAATATGAATTTCTTAACTCAGTAGCTGTTGATGAGTGCACAACAACCTAGTTTGCCAATGTTCATAAAGAATTGGAGAGAAAGTCAAGGAAAGTTGCAACCAGATAAGGTCAGAAGCAACAAGGAAAGGCGCTACAGATATGCTGAGGTCCTTTATATCGCTGTCAATCAATAGAAGAAGCATAGATTTCAAAATATTAAGACTTTGGTATTCAAAGAATTCCCCTAAAATGTAATAGTACTGAAAAAGGTCATGACTGGCAGATACCGATAATCGATTCATTTTCCTGTGCAATTCTTTGGTTCTCAAGAGAAAAGAATCTATAAAATGAAACCAAAATTTTATTTATGAAGGTAAAACTGCTATGTTAACTATGAAATAGTGCGCAACAAGAGCGACAGAAAATTCCTAACAAAAAGCTAAATCATATTATTAATTTAAAGTTTTGGGTTTTTTCTAGACAAAGGTAAAGTAAAAGTGAACATGAGTAGGAAAAAAAGGCCACATAAACACACAGCAGAAT
Organism: Turdus rufiventris; assembly: GCA_013186435.1. NCBI lineage: Eukaryota > Metazoa > Chordata > Aves > Passeriformes > Turdidae > Turdus > Turdus rufiventris. Next base: position 3,498,644 of record PYHW01010767.1, read on the forward strand.
AAAATAGAAATCTCAAAGATTGAGTCTGACAGGTTCTTTTAAGCACCTGGGTGTGACGAGACTGAGCGCAATTGTAGCTCAGCAAAATGACTGATCCCCTGAAATGTGTATGCCTATTGTCAGAGCAAAAATAGTTAATTTGGGTTCTAGCTCTCACTGCTTTGGAAGAGGTAAGGAAAAATAACCGAGTTCAAAAAAAAAATTACTATTGCTGACAGAGAAAGATTATTTAGATATAAAGGCCCTTAGGGAGAAAATGAGGAGAGAAGGTATTTCAAAAAATAAATTAGAAAAATCACAAAGGTGATTATTAGGTCTGAAATATATCACCTTAGAATGCACAAGACAAGCTGTGGATTTTTTGACTCACAGACTGAAAAAGAACTTGCTGGTTTATTCTGAATGTCACTTTACAAAAAAACTAACTCTAGGAAAGAGAAAAGTTTCAGGCCTGGAAGAGTTTTTGATAAAATAGCAATGATTTCTGTTGCAGCAAACTCTCAACTGATTTCTGAGGTGTGTTTGTGCCCTAGATTTGGTAGGGAAGAAATTAGTGAGTTGGATATTCACAGATGAGGGAAGACCACAGCCTGATGTTTCTGTCAAACAAAATATCAGTGTCAGGTTCCCTTTCAGGGCTTACAGGCACAGTTTACAAAGTAGAATTTTTGTCTGGATGGTGGTTATTCCTCTTGCTTAAAACCACAGCAATAAAGGTCAGCCCAATGAAATTAAATTCAGAACAAGTCATAGAGCATTTTGCACAGAAAATTCCAAGCAAAAGAAAAATCAAACAATAGGATTTTAAAGGTCAGTGTGTGGAAACACAGTTTTTAGGGTATAACTAGTTATGCCCCACTCTGCAAGATTTAAGTCCTGTGTTTTCAGAAAACTCTATGATCGAGGACAATGTTGCACTACATGCTATATCACAACAGTGATGATTTTGCGGTCAACGTGAAAAGAGCTACACAAAGTTTTCCCTACAGACACTTGTATTTAGCACTGGCACATCACTTTGAACACATTTTGACTTTGCATCCCTAACCCAGCTAATAGAGATTTCTGCTTTTTCACTTCTGCTTGTGCCTAGAAAATAAGCATGATCAATACCATCAAATCACACATAAATACAGTTGTTTACAAATTGCTTCAGAGATGATTTCCTGGATGAGAGCTTCCTAAGCAGTGCACTGCTTCTCTGACCCTTCAAAACCTAAAAAGAAATTGCAATGTGTGAAACCACCACCACGAGCTCCTACTCTGACAGGAAATAATACTCTGACATCTCTAGCTGGCACAGACTAGATGAATTCTAATGTGTGCAACTGCAAAGGTAGTTCGCAAGGCAGATTTGTGCCTTGCTTTGTAATATTGCTTTGTATTGTCACTAGCTTCACCCTGAGTGCCAGAAGAGGAGCAAAGTAGCTCAGCAGTGTGATCCTGGGTGTTCATTCTCCTTACTTAGGGACTCATGACTTCTCTCTCTGAGATATTGTTTTGTGAAACAAAGCATGTTCTGGTCTTGAATCTTATATGGAGTATATAAATGCTTACTCACTTCAGTCCTCATCCATTTTTGTCATTGCAAACAGTTAAACCACCAACACTGCTTATAAGGCAGTGTTAGCTCAAATTTATACTTGGGACTTTGTCCATCCAGTTCCTCATTTAGCTCATCAGAAGGAACTCCTGCAGGCCTTGGTGGCAGTCCCCCCTCAGCAATTCAGAGAGTTTCTTCCCTCATCACCAGTGGGACAGGGGCTGCCCTCCCTTGCATGATCACTAAGCTGGCCCTGAATCCCAGCAGACAGGGTCTGAGGGTATGGGTGGTATGCTCTCCAGCCCTTTGGACTGGTTGGAAGGCCCCTTGCAAGGGAAAGCATCCAGAACAGAACATCTCTAGCTCCTCAGGAGAAATGTGGGAGGAACTATTGATCTCACACAGGGTGTGTGACAGAGAGAGATCAGTAAGCATTAACTGGAAACCCTGCAAAGGACCGAGTTCCTCTCCACAGCTGTGCAGCCAGCCCTGCTGGCTGCCTGAAGCACAGCAGGAAGGACTCCAAGCACCACAGCCCCAGGGAATGTGTGGAGAGCAGAGAGGCAGGGCAGGGGGGCACTGAGGTCCCCAGACACCACAGCATCCTGCAGCACAGGCATCTGCCCACAGCTGTGTTTACTATACCCAATATACTTCAAGCATCAAAGGAAAAAAATAATCTCCCTGCATCCAAGCCAAATGAGCTAACCTTGAAGCAGAACACTGCATTTCACTGACAACATGGTGGTGTCCTCTGTGTTCAGACTATCACTGTATTTTCACTCTTCAGGCTTGCTTTATATTTCTGAGTAGTACCGTAGCAGACTAAAGAATACATATGGATTTCTCAAGCCTCTTTGTATAAATCCATCTTTACACATTGAAAAAGATCTGGATGTTCCTTAAAAACATATCAGCAAGCCATCATCCATACAGCTCCACCAATTTAGTTTTTGGAGATCTGGTCCCTTTTATTTTCCTTATGAAATAAAAATTATCATGAGGCTCCAGGCATCTTGCAAATTTTCCAAGTTTTTTGAACCTCAAAGAACTTCAAACTCCTCTGGATTTCCTAAATTACTAATGTTTGTTTCAGATGTGATGAAAAATCATTGCTATTTTGTTTGGCTTACGCAAGCCTAGTTTTGTTCAAAATTAAAAAAAAATATATTGGAAAATATCCAGAGACTGAATTGTTGTTTGAGAATTTAATATAAACTGGATTAGTTATGAGACTAATAAATATACGTATTCTGTGGCTGTATTGAATTTTAAGTAGATGATTCTAGGTCCTCTGAGAATAATTCTGAAAATACAGAATTATTTGTTAAGATTTATGTCAAGGTTGGAAAGGTTTAGGGTTAAAATGAATTTAGAGATTGATTATGCCAGCCATCTCTGCTATGAAATTTTAATCTTAATGGCAGTGCCAGTGAGTCTCTTTCAACTCTCTTCCACTGTTTCCTGCGCTTTGTGCTTTTGTTGTATTCCACTCTTACACAGCATCACACAACTTTAGCAGGAGCTGACATAGTACTTCAGAAACACTAAATTTTATAATCAGACAGGTATTCAGAAATTCACTAGAACTAAAGAGAATCAAGGCTTTATATTTCATTATATTTTTTGGTTTATTCTGTATTTTAATTATAGAAAAAGTGTGAATATGTTGATAATTGTTCATGTTTTAAGGAAAATATTCACCCTGAGGTTTTTCTTTGAGGAAATAGTCTGGTGGTATGTGGGAGAGAAACAGAATAAAGAAAACATCTTCTTTTCTCTACTTCAACAGTAAACTTCCCTCACAGGAGACACAAGGGTGAAGTAGAGTAATTTCACGACCATAAGGCGCACCGGACTATAAGGTGCACCTCCAAGAGTCGGCAAATTTCACAGCTTTGTACATTATATAAGGCGCACCAAACTATAAGGCGCACTTTTTTTTTGCAGCAAGGAGCTGCGCCCACACAACAAAGTAACAAATTACTGGCAGGTGCTCAATTTGCAAACATTTTTCAAAGATCAGTGTAGCCTTTAAATGCAGCCGCAGGCGCCCTCCCTGTGCAGCGGGCCCCAGCACTCCCACCCACCCCTGGCGCCGGCTGGCATGGCTCACAGCTCACAGCTCCCACTGTGCGGCCGTGCTGCGTCCCGGCTTCCCCCCGGCTGGCGGCCGGGCCACTTCTCCCCGCTTCTCCCCAGCCAGGGGTCGCGCTGCCTCTCCCTGCATCTCCCCAGCTGTCGGCTGCACTGCTTCTCCCCGCTTCTCCCCGCCCAGCGGCCGCACTGGTTCCCAATTTCTCCTGCCCGGCAGCCGTGGCTCCCACAGTTCCTGGCTGCCTCTGCTTGGCCGCAGCTCCCACGGGTCCCAGCTAGGCTCACAGCTCACACTTTCAGGTTGGCAAATTTTTGAACTTTGTCCATATATAAGGCGCACCAGACTATAAGGCGCACTTCCAGGTTCAGACCAAAATTTTAGTCAAAAGGGTGTGCCTTATAGTCGTGAAATTACTGTACATCCAGTGCCTTGGATTTATGGGGTTTGAGCCGTATTGTTTCTACCTGCACATGCTCTCTAGGTGATACTCATGCCATGCAATATCCTGAGCAACATCTGTGGAGATCCTGTACCCTTTGTGCAACAGATCACCATCACTCTGTCCCATTCAAAATTGAGTGCAGCTCCTGTCCTCAAATAGAGATGCTCTTCACTAAATAATAGCTTTTAAACATTTTGCTCGGGTAAATGTGGCTTGTCCTTAGCTGTCACATGAAGTTTCCTTCTCAAGGTGAGCTGACAAGTGACATTCTCTAAGTTTTCCTCTGATAAGAAGTGCACATGTATGGAGAAAGTATTTGAAATAAATGGTCCTAGTCCTGTAAGAGCTACTCAAAACTAGCAAATGTGGTGAAATCTGCCACATTTAGAGTCCAAATGAACACAGCTGTGCACACTACATCACAAGAGGAGCCATGAGAGCATGTTTCTCTTTTTCCAGAAGGATTACAATTTTCCCCAGCTCCTCATGGAAGTGGACAGAACATTCAAGCGCTCTACAGTTTGCATACTGCACCCCCTATTTTAATGCCATTTGTCTCTTCCAGCTGTAGAGTTCACAGTTCACCATAAAATCTCCACTTTAAGACAGAAAACAGTGGAATGTCTCTTCTCTTTCAGGAGTAACTCAAGGTAATATCCTCAACTGCCTCCACTGGACAATGCACTAGATCAATGTCTGCATGTGTTCAGTTCTCTGTGTAATTAATGTGTTTACATGCACAGAGAATTCGAAGTAAGTGTAAAGTAAAAATGAAATGCGTGGCATAAGATCACCTTGTAACAAAAAGAAAAGGAAGGCCAGGAATGTTTGGGTCACATTTTACTGCAATAAAAGAAGCACACTGCTGAGATCATGAGAAACACAGATTAGAGTTCAGAGTACTCACAAGCACAGTTAAGCCCTTGATGTTTTCCCAGCATTATCAGTTGTAAAATAGACATGAGTTGGAAGAGAATCGACATTCAGAGGAGTTCAGTAAAAGCACACCTTGAAATACCATATGCAGTTTATTTCTTTAAGCCAAGCAGTGGTGTGAAGTGAATTAAAGTAACTACCTTTTGAATCTTTAATTATGACAATAAAAATGAAAGCACTGAAGCAAAAGAAAGCTTAAGATAAGCTTAAACCCACAATAAAGAACAGTTGAGCTAATTGAAACCTGATAAGGAAAACTAAAGTTTATCTAGAGCAAAATCCAGCAAGGAATATGAAGGGCATCGGGGAAAGTTTCTACACCAGCCAAAGAAGACTATAGAAAATGTGAGTTAGCTGCTGATATCATTGGGAGGCCACTCTCTACTATCTTGGAAAGGTCATGGTGATCAGGGCAAGTTCCTGAGGACCAGAACTAAACAACATCATTCCTTTTTTCAAGGGCAAAGAGGAAGACCAAGGACCTACAGGTTGCTTGGCTTTACCTCATTTGGGAAAGCAGTAAACCAAATAATACTGAAAGCCATTTCCAAACATAAGAAATATTTGGAAACACAAGAAGGTTTTTGGGATAAGCAGCACAGATTTGTAAAGGGGAGATCGCACCTTACCGACCTCATTCTCCTTTGTGAGGAGGTGTTTGACATGGTAGATGAGGGGGGGAGCAGAGGATGTTTGTCTTAAAATATTAGCTGGAGGCTAGTCACTAGTGGTGCATCCCAGAGCTCAATAGATGTGCACTGATAAATAACCAGGCTCAAGTCACCACATATATATGTACATATAGATATAATCACATACTTATAGCAGTGTGAGAAAATCCTCATGAGGCTTTATGCATTGCACTGCTCAGCCTTGCTCAAGATTTCCCAGAAAAAAGAGCCACAGAAAACTGACTGACTGCAACCAAAGGAAACTGGGCCCAGGAGGATGCTAGCATGAATTTTCTGTAGGGTAAAGCCATTGAACAATCAGCTAAGTGTAAATGAAGAGAATAATTATTTCTGCTAAAGATATGAAGTATTATTTAAATTATTTATCTGCATCTTAAGATTAAAATCACAAAGTGCTTAAAATAAAAAAAGGACACTTCTGAATCTGTAACACACATTGAGGGAAAATAATACTTGAATTCGGTCAATTCACTGACCCATGGTTTTATTTAAGAAAACTCTGATTGATCTATGTTTGTGTAACTAACAGCCCCTGATATGTACACAACTTCAAAGCTAAGAACATTTCAAAAGATGACTGGAGGGGACAAATCCTACATTTCCTTTTACAACAGTTTTCCTCCTCTCCCCCATTGCAACTGCATTATTTTCTTTATTGTTAATGAAAACAGCTGCATGCTCCAGAGAATACAGCCATGAAAGCCTACCAAAACCTCATGGAAATGCTTCTCTTTTGCCAATGTCATAATTGATGAGAGGAAGAAAGGCTTTCCCCCTTTTCTAAATTCTGTTATCATCAGAGACACTGGCACATAACCAAATCTCACTTTCTTGAGATGTTATCTGCTCCTACTGTTAGTACATGATACCCACAATGCTTTCTTTGTGACCTCCAGCTCGTGGCTACAGTCAGAGCTCACAGCTAAGTTATTCTAGTGTTAACAGTAAATAGTTAACTCCCTGAAGGAAAAAGGCAACTGGCAGGGTGCTAACTTTACAAACAATATGTATTTTCTTATCGATGGTTTTCAATTCCTGGTATAATGTTGGTAACCTCATCGAAAAGTTGACCTCACTGGGACTTGATAAGTCCCACAGGTAAGCTTCATCAATATTTTTACGTTTTCAGTACAGCTTAATGATTTTGACTGATTTATATGCTAAAAAGTTGCTGATAACTATTTTTAAACTACTGTGATTTTTATGCATTAGTTTGTTTATTAAGGTGCTTATTTACTCTTCTATAGAAATGTATTGAAGTGTCTAAGTGCATTGAAGATTTATACTATGCAGCATCTTATATTATAAAACCCCATATTCTTTAAGAAACTGATCCTATCACCAACATTCCTTTCATTATTAAATTTTCATCTGGTTTTCTACACATTTGAGCCCTCTTCTTCCTCCTTATATTCCTCTTCCATGATTATACTCCATACTCTTATGCCGTCTGAACTGCAGCAATAACCTCCTCCCTTTACATCTTAATAGAGAAATAAATGCAAAGCATAAAAAGGCAGTTTTGAGGCCTGGCCTAGCACAGACAATTTAATCAATGTCATGAATTTGCATTTTCTAGTTGCTAGGAAATGCCACCTTAGAACATCTGACAGGCAGATGCACTTAGGCTTGCTCTCCATGACAGGAGAGGTTAATTTGATTCCAACCACTTGCCAATAAAAAGGGAATCTATTTGTACTCCAATGGCCAGCAACAGCAACAAGACTTTTTCCGTAGCATTCCTTCTCAGATGCAGGACTTTATTTTCATGAATTGTCTATTAAATACATGTATTACTTACTATCCAAAATGCACAGCTACCATCTTTAAAATTAAGAGAGAGGAACCCTCAGATTATATCACCATTTGTCAAAGAGAATAACCTCTCTCCACCTACAAGCACTGTTCAGCTTTCCTTGGTGTTTACTTAAAATAAAATTTTTTAGAACGCCTTAAAAATAATCACCACAGTGGTTAGGGTGAATTTCCCTGGAAACTTGTATTTATAATTGTTAGTCTATTAAAAACTACTTTGGAATATATCTTTCCATTTATTAGAGTATTAAAGAAAATGAAGTTTGAGGCTTTTGAAAAACGAAACTTCGTTTAGAACTATCTAATGAATTTACCTGAGGCAGTAGAACTTCCCAAGAAATTATTCATCTTATTTTTAAAAGAACTAGTCTAGGTGTTATTAAATCAAAAACTGATATAATAAAGTCAGCTGCTATATTTTATCTAGTGGAAAACTGTATATAACCTGTGTGTGAAGTACTCTAAGAGTTTGCAAGATGTGTGTTGCATATGTTTGCTGAAATCCATACAAATTCCAATATTTTGCTAAACAAAACAATCTAGTCACTGAGAGCTAACACCAAAAATGTCTCAGGAAAAAAGGATTTAAATGCATGAAACAAATTGTTCAGAACTCAAGATAACAAGCTGGCTACGAAAAATAGTGTATTTCAGACCTAAAGGTTGAAATGTGGATGCACAAATATCAGATGGAAAGCTTTTAGGGCAAAGATTTATTAGTAGGATGATTGGATTTTCTCTTTGTACATCTCTGCTTGAAACTAACCTTTTTTTACAAATGAGGGGTGACCTATAAATAATGTCCTTTGGCTGCGTTTTTATGTTCTTTTCGTAGTTTAATTATACCGGTTGTCCTTCACCAATTACTCATCAGTACCAAAACATTGCTTTCCCATAAACATGAAGTGCAGTGTCACAAGAGTGACTTTGGAAAATAAAAAACCTCAAACTTCAGCTATCTTTTGCCAGTGAATTAAAACTTAGAAGTAAGCAGAGTCCAGCCCTACTGTAGTTATTCAACACCTTTGACTGCTGACTTTAATAAATGGCAGTTTTTACCATTAGTTGATTGAGGGGAAAACACAAAGTGTTGCTTCCATTGAGAAGAAAGAAATAGAGAGTAAGATGGGGAGCAAGAGAGAGGGAGAGAGGAAGGGATAGAATGAAGAAGAAAGCAGCTGTAATGGACTTCTGGTGGTATTCATAGTACCTTCTGCTGAGAGAAGGGCCAGTTGCAAATTCAGGTTGTTCATGATTCTGCTGACTTTTCACCACCTATCTCCAGCACTGTGGCACCCACAGCACAGCACCTGTCACAGTGTTCCATGCCCTGAACCACCCCTAGAGAGAAGCACCTCCAGAGAGAAGCTCCCCACACGGGGAGACAATATTCAGGGTGAATGTGGGTTTCTTCAAATGTCCCATCCCATGAAGGCTCTTCAAGTGTCAAAGACCAGTGCCCACTGCATTCACTGAAGACTGATGGCAGCAGATCCAAGTGCCAGGAACTGCCTTGGGAAAAGGTTAAAGATGAGTTTAGAGGTAATAAAGGATACAAATAGAATAAAGTTACAATTAAGGAGAAAATTATAAGATTTCCAGAGTAAAACAGGAGTGGCGGGGTTTGTGCTAGTACATAAGAAGAAGAGCACAGCCTCACCCAGCAACTGCTGGTTCACCAGAACAGGAAAATGGAGCTCATTTGGCTGTAATTTTCACACTAGTTTTGGGATTAATTTTAACTTAGAGGTTAATTTTAAAGCATCATTTAGCCAGGATTCATGTCCAAAATCCTGTTAAATTACAAGGACATGATCTTCAACCAATATAACCTGGTATAATTCCACTGAGGCCAAAGAAGAGGGAAGGAATCAAAATCAAAAATTACCTGATGGAGAGCATCAAAACCCAGTGTAAATTAATCTCTATTAGCAAAAATTACACGAGCTTAAAGGCTCTGAAAGAACATAACACTTTGAACCTGGTGGTCTGCCTCATTCAGAAGAGGTTTTCATATAGGACACTCTAAAGATATATTGAATCAGTTTGTTCTGTCCAGAATAGTTGCACAATAGCGACAAGGAGTGTGTAATATGGGTTGGTTTTGCTATTCAGGGAAATTCGCATTTTTTGTCTTTTCATTTGACAATCTGATTACACCCAAGAAGCTTGGAAAATATATTAATTTTGCACATTTTCCCAAGGAATGTTTGGCTGAATGAAATAGCTCCCTGCTGTCTGTCAAGCTAGAGAAATCTTCCTGAACCTATTAAGGCAGGTGCTGAAAAGGTATCCTGAATGTCTATTGCAAATAATTAAAGCATTTCTTTAATACCTACATGTTCTCTAGCATTCATAATTTACAGTTCCAATCCATTTCTCTGAAAAATTATTCCTAAAGTAACAGTGTGCCATAAATCAACTCTCTTCTCAGCAGATGCCACAAAAGCCCAATGGTCACATTATGCAAGCAGAGTGTTGCTAACACAAGAGGGAGCCGGTCAAATAATAACAGAGACAGTAATGCCTTGCTTTCCTGAAAGTCCTATAGCTGCTTGGAAAATCCAAATTTAATGTCAAATATAATTAATATTTTCTAATCTTCAAAGCAGAAATGGACTGGATTAGAAAGCCTAAATAGAGGTACTGAAACAATGACAAGTGTAAATGAAAGTTACTTCCAAAGCAAAGTCAAATGCAAATGGAGTGCCTTTGCCCTGTGCCTGTAGCCTGGAAATAAACTGAGATGTGAGAAGCATAGGGCCTTTACTTCCTGCTGTATTTTCAGAATGGTTTTATGAGACCAAAGATAGATGAAAAGTTCATAAACCTGAAAAGAGCAAAGTTTTTATACAATTCTCATTGTAGTAAAGAAGAGAATTTTATCAACCCACCTGTCAGGAAAAAATATCAAATTATATCCAGACACTGAAATGACAGGGTGAGCACTGAGGCACTTAAAAAGCATCAGCTAGACCTGGACCAGCTACATGTGATACTCAGTTACATTGAGAAAAAGAATTCTGTAATGAGAAAAACTCAAAAGCTGTAATGCAATGAGCTAAACTTTAAACAAGGCAATGAAAAAACATTTATTCTGGGTGTGTGTGATGCAAGTCAGAGGTCAAGTAAATTTGAAATTTAAAGCTGAAGTTTGTCGTTGTTACAAGGAACTGAGTATCCACTAAGGGAATGAAAACATGCCATGGAAAGAGTGAGCAAAAGGAAAAAAGGAAGCTATAGGAAGAGCAAGGGGCCAGGGAAGGAGCATGAGCAGGTGAGGATACAAATTCCAGCAACGAAAAATTGGTAGTGATGTTTATACTTCTTTGTAAAGAGAAGCCACATAATGAAATAATGTTTACTAAACCAAGAAGCAAGACCAAAACCTCATATTATTGATGTAAATACTCTTGAGAAAAGATAAGATGCTTAGCAAAAACTTATCAGTTGTTGTTTATCCTGGGAAAGCATAAGGCATACAACACAATGATATTTCAGTTTCTACTGTGTAGTGCCTACTCTAAATTCAAGGGCTTTTCAGTTTCCCATGCACTGACAATGAGGAGGTGCCCAAGAAGCCAGGATGGGACATAACTGGGACAGCTGACCAGAACTAGTCAATCCTACAGAAAGTTATTGCATCCTGTACAAAGCCCTGCATGGTGTATAAACTGGTGGGTTTGTAACCTGGTTGGGAGACCCCCAATTGCTGCCTGGGGAGAGGCTGGGGATCAATCACCAGGTGAAATTGTATTGTGCACCACTTGTCTTTCTTGAGTTCTATTTCTCTCTCTCTCTTCTCTCCCTTTTCATTGCAAGTTTTATTATTGTTATTGTTGCTATATTTTATTTCAATTACTAAAGTGCTCTAATCTCACCCCACCAAGGGAGGCTCAGGGGAGCTTCAGCAAGCAGCTGCACAGTACTCAGTTGCAGTCTGGAATGAAACCATGACAGCCTTGTTTGGCACTCTGTGGGGCCTGACACTTTGAGACAACCACAAACCTGACTAGAACATGCTAGAAAAAATTTGTGAGAAGCATTTTTTACATTAGTTAATATTCACAGAGTCACAAAGTTGATTTATTTGTTCTCAAAGTGTGTTTGTTCTTAAAGGTGCATTGTGTAGCACCTTACTTGCAGCATCCTGTTATGCTGTTTAAAATCCATGAAAACTGGGTTATGGGTTATCATGTTGTAACACTGGTTTATGAAGGAACTGCTGATCATAGACCTAATCTGGTATTTGTATTCATTGCCATCATCTCTGTACTTCAAGGGCCATCTACCAGAAACTATTAATAATTATATATCTTTACATTTTCTCCTTAGAAACCTAATCTATGGGGAAGATATCTCCCTTCATCTTCCCCTTCTCATCCATCATGCTATTTCCAATAATTCTTGAGAATTCTGAATATCTTTGTACTCCTTGTATATCCTTGGATGTACAAATCAACATGCTTCTATTACTTTGTCCTCTGAATGTGTTCCAGGTCTTGCTTTTCAGGAATACCACATAGAGGTCTGGCCCAAGGTTGGATAGCTGGAAGTGGTAGGGCATGAGTGATGGGATAGGCAAGTACAGAGGACAGTAGGCTCATCCAGTGCTTTGGAGCTTCGTCCTTGAACAAGTGCAGAATCCAGAAAAACTAACAAAATATTTGGAATAAGTATTCTGTCTTTCTGGCAGTTCCACAATAACACAAACCATTGCAAGGTCCTGGGGCCTGGCCCATGCCCACCAAGCCCTGTTCAACTATTCAGCACCTGCAAGAGGTAAAAACAGGCCTCCAGATGTGACAACAGAGTGACAGGCACAGGAGCTACTCCAACCTCTGTTACTGGCACTGTGGATGAACTGGAGAAGCAATCCGTGCTGGTATCTCTCACATTTAGACACAAGAGGAAAGGGACACAAAAGTCAGCTTACATAATAAAGGAGGATGAAGCAAGGCCACCACATGAGCAGGAGGAAGAGGCAGAACAAGAGGTAACCACTTGATCCATATCTTTGAGTGAGCTGCAGGAGATGCAAAGAGATTTCAGCTGCTGTGCACGTGAGCACATTTCACCTGGGTGCTCTGATGCTGGGTAACAGGGCTCATAGTTTGGAACTAGAGGGTAGAGAAGCCAGGCAGCTGGAATGCCTTTCTAGGCAAGGGGGTATTGAAAAGAAAATTGTAAAAGGGACTGAATTCCTCAACCTCTGTAGATAGTTTTTGTTGAGTGTAAAGGAAAAATATCCCTTTAAAGAAGCTCCAGGTAAATGGAGAAAGGTATGTAAGATCAAAGTCATTAGATTCCAATGGGTACGATCAATAAAATAATAGTTGTGTCTCCACCAGCTAGTAAAAAGTAAACACAAACTTTTTTTAGGCATTGTGGATTTTTGGAGAATGCACTTTCCAAATCACAGTCTGATTGTAAGCTCTCTCTATCAAGTGACCCAGAATGATTTCAAATGGAGTCATAAGCCCTTTGCATAAATCAAACAGGAGATAGCCTATGCAGTAGCCTGCTGGGCATTTTGGACAGAGCAAGATCAAAAAAATGTGGTCTACACAGAAGCCAGGGTCCTACCTGAATGGTTCTGCCTAAAGCCTCTGGCAGAAAACACTAGGGAAGAGTAAAGATTGACCCGTGGTTTTGGAATCGGGGAAAAGAGGCCCTGTATGTTCCAACTGCAAAACTACTGGCAGTTTATGAAAGTGTTTTAGCTGCTTCAGAAGTAATTGGAACTGAGGCACAGCTCCTCCTGGCAGCACAGCTGCCAGTGCTGGGCTGGATGTTCAAAGGAAGTGTCTCCTCTGCACATCGTGTAAGTTGCTACATGGAGGGTTATGTACTGATCTCACTTTGAGCTTGAACAGGAGCTCTTATTAGTCACTGAGGAATCTTGAAAGTGATAATTCAGAATGTCACCAGAGGAAGAGGTAACACATGTTTACTAATGGATCCTGCCATACTGTAGGATACTTTTATCCACAGCTGTATGGAAAATTCTGAAGGAGAAAATGAGTCGAGACAGTTTACAAGATGAAAGCATCCAGCTGGCTTTGGTTATTGCTGAATGACGGAAATGGCCAATACTTAATCTCTGATTAATACTTAATCTCTGATTCAGGGCTGATGTCAAGTGCCCTGTGGGGATGGAAAAAGCAACTGGCCTCATAGAGGTAAACCCATCTGTGCTGCCACACTGGGGCAAGATACTGCTGCCCAAGTGAATAACTTCACCTTCACTGGTTGTGAAGGTACTTCATGTAGGTGTTTATGCACCCAAGAGTTGGGCCACTGAAGAACATACAAAAAACCAGCAGATGGATTAAGATGCTGATGTTGAAGTGGTTCAAGTGGATCTGCATTGGTAACACAAGTTTGAATTATTTATAGCTTGGTGGACTCATTACATATTAAGAACATCAAGAAAGAGATGGAACACATAGCTGGGCTTGAAAAGGGTGAGTTTGATCATGGATTGCATGGGTTATTCAGGAAAGTTAAATATGTGGTGCAATTTAGCAAGCCAAGTGGTCAAAGCCTCTTTGGTAGAGAGGACACTGAAATATGGGGAGGAAATACAACCAGATTGGCCATATGTCACTCCCACAAACCTACCAAGGTCAGCTTGCCACATGCTTTCCATAGGGAAAAGAACCACTGGATGGCTGGAAACCTATCCATGCCCAGTGCCACCACTTGACACAGTATCCTGGGCCCTGAAAAGCAAGTTACCCTAGAAAGAATTGAGTCAGTCAATGGGACTCATTTCTAAAACAGCCTCAGAGACAGCTGGGCTAAGAAACCGGGCATTGAGTGGCACATTCCTTACCATGCACTAGCCTGCAGAAAAATTTAATACTGCCAATGGTCTCTTAAGACTGCAGTGAAAGCAATGGCTGGTGGAGTCTTCAGACACTGATATTTACATCTAGCAAAGGCCACCTGGCCAGTCAGTACTTTCATTCACCCTGAAACACCATGAACTGTGCACCTGTTCTTCCCTCTCATGAAAGATTTTAATTGCTTATAAAAATACCTTTTGTGACCTCTCCTCTTTTATTTGAGGAAATTGAAGCTTTTCTTTTTATCTCTAATTTTGGCAGCTCATATTCCATGATCCATTCAATTTCCTTCACAGTCTTCTTTTGCAATTACTTTCCCTCGTTATGTAGAGTATAGATTAATAGCTTGTTCCTGTCTAATAGAACACTCTTTTCCTGGATTACAGTATCTATAGATTGTAAAATTCAGCATTATCAAACTAAATGAATCAAACTAGGTGTTGTGGTTGAGTGGTTTTTGTTCTTATGAGCAAGTGTTTTTTTCTGGTTTATTGCTAGTGAAGAGGTTAAATTCAAAATTGAAACTGCTTCTAGGATTCTTCTCAGTCATCAAAGAAAAGTCAAGACTCCTTCACACTTTAGTCACTGCACCAAGCCAACTGGCACAGTCATTTTTTGGGAGGCAGAATGTTGCCTTTTCTCAGAGTGTGAGGTGTTAACCTGCTACCCATGAGCATGGAATTTTCCCATAAAAATAATGTGTGATTCCTGCGACTCCATGGCCTTCCTCCTCCATACATATCTGTGACATCTCTCTGATGCCTCCAATCTGCCAGAGGTGTCATTCACAATGGTACCCTTCCAAAAAAAACAGCTGATAGTCAAAGACTCAAAAGTAATTGAGAGGTTAGGTTTTGCAAGTAAAACTGTACAGTACTGTGTCCACCTGTCACAAAGGAGGCTTAGGAAATTTTGGTGGGGGGAATTCTGCATGGCTTGTTCATCTGAGGGTCGAAATTCAGAAAACCCAAATGTTGATGACATCACCTTGGCTTCTGATGCCTTTTCTTGTTTCCCATGCAAACTTCCCCCAAGTTTTTCAGTCCAGCATGAGACAGATTGGTGCTGGTCTCACTGCAGCTCCTCGCTCTAACTTAATTAGCTGCACTAAATCCACATCAAATCTGCCTTGAAGCCTTTGGCCTGAGCTCTGGAAAGCAAAAAAGAAAAGAAAAGAGTAAAGGGAGAGACAACATTTATCCTTAAAAATAGAACCCAGGAGGTTTCTCCCCACAAGAGCATCTTCCTCTACGATGTGCTCCTTCCTCTGCCATTCCTCATTAGCACAGTTAGTAGGGGAGGGAGTCCTGCTGGTAAAAGCAAGGGCTTCTGCTCAGTAGCCTAGAGGAGCCCACCAGGAGGTAAGGCATCAAAATCAATGCTCACTCAGACATAAAAAGCAGCAAAAAGTCCTGTCCTGTCAATATATGCTGTGGGAGGCCAGGCTCCCAGAGTTTAACTCCTGGGTTTTGTCATTTGTGTTTGCTCCTGAACATCTGAGATTTTAGAGATATATGTGGAAACACAGCACTGACATACAGAAAAAGACAACAATCAATACTGTGCTTAACCTGACCTGAAGAATATACAGCTCATTCACTTTTAGTCTCTTGCTTTATCTCACACTGTGGGAAAAAAACAGTGCTTCAAATTAATCCAACAGCAGCTCAACAGTATTGTGAACCAAAATGCTTTCAGTCAGATATTTTGGAGTTAGAGTAGATGGGGCTTTACCTGTGTTACAGATAAAAAAAACATGTTTTCCCTTTTATATAATAGCAAGTCCAGTGCCAGAAATCTAGCAATGTGTTTGTAACGTGCACCTCACTAATGCAAAAACCATGAGGGAATTGAACCCCTTTATTTTATCTGTGATTTTTTAGTCTTTCTAGCAACTAGAAAATATATGTGATATTAACAATGCTTCCAAAAATGGAAGCATCTGGATCAACAGCACACTTCTGTGTTACATCTGCAATACTTTTTGCTATCAGTGAAGAGAGAGGTTTAGTGTCCCATGCCAGTAACAATCTGGCTACCATAAATAGCATGTTTTACCCGATTTTAAGCAAATTCTGAAAGTGATTGCAAATTGTCAGTGCAATAATTTTCCTATATTTTGGAGTACAAAGTGACTTGGATATATTCAACAGAAATGCATGACTTAAAGTTACTGATGGAAAGGTTTGAACAAGGGATCAAACCCAGCTGTGCCACCAACCAACAGAATGGTCCAAAATCATGGAACAAAATGTGTTCCTCATAAAATATTTTTTTTACATTAGAAAGAAAATATGGCTACTGACTTTTTATTTTCCAATAATGTGTAATGGGATAATAAAGGACTAAGCCGAAAACAAAGAAATTTTCTAACTGGAGTAGAATTAAAATTTTCAAACAAAACAAATTTAAATTTATTCAAAACATTTTTTTTAATTGAAAAATTACAGTAATTTCACGACTATAAGGCACACCCTTTTGACTAAAACTTTCCCCCAAAACCGGAAGTGCACCTTATAGTCCGGTGCGCCTTATCTGACGGTCAAAGTTCGGAAAATTTGCCTACCCGGAAGTGAGAGCTGTGAGCCT